>CM076577.1:1487697134-1488098058 GCA_034641835.2 Pinus albicaulis | reverse complement strand
GAAGGTGACAGGGGGAGAACCGGAAGGAGAAGAGGGACCCGATGAATCAGGAGAGGAGTCGGAGTGCGGACTCGAAGGTGGACTTGCTCGACGACGGCGGTGCGGAGCAGGTCGATCAACCGGAAACTGAGGGTGAAGGCAAGCAACGTGATAGAGCACGGCGCCTTGGGAAACAATGTGAGAAGAACGAGCAAGGCGAGAAAGGACGAATCAAGAAGGTCAAAGGCGGAGATAAAGGTCAGAGTGACAATTGATTTTAGAGTCTTTATGAGGGCGGTGTAAACTTGACCGCTTCTTCACTTAGGGTCAGTGTGTGGCGTGCGTTAATTTTAATTTTTAAACCCTTTCCGTTGTTTGAGAGCAAGAAAAAAGTGTGCTACGTAGCTGAAAATAAACCTACAGAGAACAGAAATAAAATGCTGAAATAACAGAAAAATAACGGCTACGTATGCATCTATCTAACCTAAGAAGGTGGGTCTCTCACAACTATGCTGAAAAGAAAGGGGAAAACTATGGAAACACACACAAAGGACGCTCGACAGATCTGGGGTCAAAGGGGACAGAGATCTGGAGGATAAAGCTGCAGACAAGGGGTGCAGATCACAGCCAAGAGACAGAGGCAAGGTGGCTGGAAAAAGTGAAATCAGCAAAAAACCGGGGGGAGGGCAAGGCGGAGGCCTTTAGAGGAGGTCCAAAAAAAACGACAAGAGGTGATTTGAAAGGAAAAGAGGCTGATTTCAATGGATCTGGAAGTGAGGTCACAGATCTGGAAAAAGAGGGGGCTGAAACTCTGAAACCGACTGCTGAAACAGCTGAAACTCTTCCACAAAAAGTGGAGGGTACTAAAGCCCTAAGGGGCTGGGTTCCCACTTAGAGGAGTAAAAACAGATCAGATCTTGGTCAGCGGTGTGAGACGGTACAGAAAGGCCGTTAGATTTGGCGCAGGCGGAACCAGGAAGAACTGGAAAAATGCGGAAAAAAGCGGTGTGATTCGCTGATGCGAGTTAGTCGCGAGAAACGAGGCCAAAAGGTGCGTCCGGGTGGGTTTTGGGCCAAAATGCGACCCCCCCCGTTCATTTGTTTCGGCGGCGAGATTTTACGAAATTTATCTATCTCGGAGGGTCATGATGAGATCAGCCAGCTTTGCGCAATGGGGCCGAAGGCACGGAAGTTAGAAATTTTAGGTTTTTAGGGTTTTATGTGAGAAAAATGACATGAAAAGAGAAAAACTAAGCAGCTAAAAAAGAAGCCCTAGGGCCTGAAGTAGCTGGATATGCAGGAATATGAAAAACGACAGCGGTCGTAATTTAAAACCAGTGTGGAGTCGCCATTTGTTAGTATGAATTCTTTGTCGAAGCGTACGAAAAAGAACCACTTTAGCTACGCATAACTAATAGCCCTAACAACAATAATGGCTGCAAAACATCTTCAGATCTGCAATTAGTAGTTAAGGTGCTGCAACAAACAGATCTATAAATGGAAAGATATTAAGCAGTGAAGTAAAGAGTTTGCTCCATGCATCCAACAGACAAGACAAGAACACGATTTTGAATGAATTTTTATATTACAGGGCACCTGGGAGGAAACAAGAAGGTGTATCCAGATCTCCTCAATGGGATGGGTTCTTTGTAGTCCTCAGCACTTCAGATCTAAACTTTCTCTCTCTTGTAGATGTAGAAAACCCAATGTAGAAGGTAGAGCTCAATGGGAGCAACAATGGCAGAAAATGAGACCGAGTGTATAGATCCAGAGTGATCTAGTATGCAACAAAAGGTGAAGAATGAAGGGGAAAACCCTCCTATTTATAGCAAAATATTGGGTCATTCTAGATCTTGGTGCATGATTAAAATAATGTTAACCAAATCTAGATCCACCTCTATGGAATATTTTATTATTATTTGTTGGAGGGAAAGGGACTTTGACTTGGGTCAAAATTCCTTGATTAGTGAAGAATAAATAAATAAATGATTTATTTATCCTTTTAAGGAAGTGGTTGAGATATAATCAAATAAATAATGATTTATTTAATTAATAGTGGTTTATTTGGTCATATTTAACAAGGAATATTATTTAAATAATTATTCCTAGAAAATAATAAGATAACTATGGGTTTATCTCATTAATTTCTTTGTTTTTGGGTTAAACATGACTGGGAATACTAATTAAATTATGGTTTAATTAATTATTCCTTTTGGGGTTTCCTAATTAACATAGTGAAAGCAGTTTTACTTGGGGTAAAACTGGTCTTACATGGTGTACTTGGGTCCATCTAATGATGAAGAGTTAGATGACCAAAAAATGGTGTAACACGTAGAAAGTCTGGTCCTTTGCAACCCTCGACAACACATGATCTAGCTTTTTCTTGCCTTCTAGGAGCTCGATATTGAATCTAGTGTATCTCTGTTATTTCAATTCTTCAATATCTAATTTTTGGTCCTATAGTAGTCCTCTGAGTCATATTTCCAATGCCACAGTTCTGACCCAATTTTGATTCTTCAAGAGAGAGTTATACCCAATCTCTCACAATGCCCTAATTATGGACTGTTTTAGAAAAGCGCACTTGTACGGCGTGCCACGTGTCCTTGTTCCTTAATTTGGATAGAAAATTGATAGAGTGTAAAGTACATATTGTTCACTATCTTCCAAATTTTACGGAATTCCAATCCGATACTCAGTGAGAGAGTTATGACGAATTTACTAAGGTCACTTCTTTGAGATGAATTTTAGGAGCCTGCAAAAACCTTGACTTCCACAGATCATATCTCCAGTAATGTTGTGCACCTTGATCTGAAATTGCTACAGTATCTTCCTCAGGATTTTGGCTTCGTCTCATAAAAAAATCAGCTTCTGAACCTTCGTAGAAAAAAAATTAAAGCGCAAATTCCACGATGACCTATTTCAGATGGAGAAATCCCTTACATAAGGAGGAAATGAGGATCACAATTTATATAAATGCTTAGGTTGAGAGGGGCTTCAAAAAGTGAACATGGGAGGGATTTTAGGAGCTTAAAAAATATTAATTATGACATTTCTATGACCCATGCCCCAACCCCATGGGGTTTTATCCCACTAACTAGGGGTACAAACTTCAAACATGAATATCTCTCAAACCGTGAAGAATTATATGGCGTGCCATATATCAACGAAAACATCTCGACAAGTAGAAACCATCAAAAGCATTATTGACCAAGAATATATTAATTTGGTAGGTCAAAATTCCCATGCAATATTTGGTTAGCCCCTAGTGTTTCTTGGGTTGACATCAATGACAACCGCTGATCAACAAAATCAACATCTACACTCACATCAATGCATCTAATGCGAGCAGTGAAATAATATTATAAACAACATTTACATTTAAATCAATGCATCTAATGCAAGAAATCAAATAGGATTAGAAATCAACCTCTATAGCCAAATCAATGCATCTAGTGCAAGTAAGCAAATAGGATTAGAAAGCAACTTCTGCATTAAAATCAATGCATTTAGTGAAACCAATCAAATAGGATTAGAAATCACCATCTACATTGAAATCAATGCATTTAGTGCAAGAAATCAATTATTATTAGAAATCAGAATCTACATTGAAATCAATGCATCTAGTGCAAGCAATCAAATAGGATTAGAAATCACCATGTACCTTAAAATCAACGCATTTAATGAAAGAAATAAAATATGATTATAAATCATCTACATTGAAATCAATTCATCTGGCGCAAATAATCAAATATCATTAGAAATCAACATCTACACTAAAATCAATGCACATAGTGCATGTAATCAAATAGGATTAGAAATGACCATCTATACTGAAATCAATGCATCTTTTGCAAGAAATTTTCTTCCTTATCCCCTTCATCCACATATATCTATATATCTCTCCATCTCTCCTTCTTTGTCTCTCTATCTCAGCCCCCAAACACACACACACTCTTACTCCATACCTATCAGTCTCTATGTCCCTCACTCCCTCTCTCCATCTCTCTCTTCTCCCCTCTCTTCACCTTCCATCTATAACTCTATCTCCCTTTGTCTCTCTATATCAAACCCAAAACATACACTCTCTTGTCAAATATATCTTTCTATCCCACCCTCCTCCTCTCCCTCTCTCTCTCTCTCTCTCTCTCTTCCCCTTCTCTCCCTCTCTCTCTTCTCCTTCTCTCCCTCTCCTCAGCTTCTATCTCTCATCCCTCTTCTTTCCCTCTCTCCCTCTCTCTCCATCTTCCATATCACTTTCTATATCTGTCCACATTTATCTCTCTATTTATTTATTCTTACCTTCCTCTCTCTCCCCCTACAACTCCATCCCTCTATCTCTCTCCAACTCTGTTACTATATCCTTCGCTCTCTCCTTCTCTCTGCTTCTCTCCCCAATTCTCTCCATCTCTCATTCTTTGTCTCTTTATCTCACCGCAAAACATACACACTCTTTATCCATATCTCCCTTGTCACTCCCTTGTATAAAATCCATGTAGATTCAAACTGATATTTGTAATATTCTAAAACAAAAACTTGAATCTACACTATAAATTGCAGAAACCAATTAGGACCGCAAAATCACATGAACAAGAAAGAGAAAGAATTTCAATCGCACAACACAAAGATTTATTTGGGGAAAGCCTTAGTTAAAAAACTCACTGTTTATATATTTCATGAGTCAAAAAATATGAGAACAATAAATGATTTTCTCAATCCTGAGAACTCTCTACACTATATTTGTCTATCTGACTGATTCCTAGGCAAGCTTGGTTCAATAATTAACCAATTCCTTGGCCTCAGGAATCCTTATTTCCTTGTGATGTTTCCTTGGGTAATTAGGCCCTATTAGCAAGGAAATTCCCCAACAATGATTGCATAATACATCAAGGATATTCTCTTAACTCCATGCACCACCTGTACAATTGGATTATTATACAACTAATAGTACACTGCCCTTAAACTCCAATCTCAACTGGGTCTTTCTCAGAACTGACATGCATGAGTTATTTATGGATGATTTATTAGTTAACTGATTCATCCCTAGATACAGTTCAAGTCCAATTTCCACTCGTTGAACTAGTTCCTCCATCAGTTAGAACTAGTTAAACTGATTTTAACTCAGATAAACAAAGTTAATTAATTACAACTTACAATAAAATCACCCAGGGCTTCTATAATATAGGAGAAACTCTACATGCCTCTCATTAGAATCTCAACTCAAATTAACTGAACCAACTAGGTCAATTTAATTTAGTTAACTCATACGAGTTTTGATTATATGGGGAATTACAATTTTAATTCTAATTTAATTCAAGAAAAAATTAAACTAGAAATTCTTGTTTCCATTTTCAAGATCCCTCTATCTCTCCACTTCTCACTCTCTATGTATTTGTTCTTCCCTCCCTCTCTCCCCCTCCAAATTCATCTCTCCTCCTCTCTCTCAATTCCTCTCTCGCCCTTTCTCTCCTACCTCCCTCTCTCTTCCCCCATCTCTCTCTCTCTCTCTCTCTCTCTCTCTCTCTCTCTCTCTCTCTCCCATCCAACTGTCTCTCTTCCCCCATCACTCTCCTCCTCTTTCTCAGCTCATGTTTCTCGTCCTTCCTGTGTCCCCATTTTTCTCCTCTGTGTGTGTGTGTGTGTGTGTGTGTGTGTGTGTGTGTTACTATATCCCTCCCTCTCTCGATAACTCCTTCTTTGTCTCTTTATCTCACCCCTAAATGTACACACTCTCTCTTGCCTCTCCCTCTCTCTCACTCTATATGTATTTCTTATTCCCTCCTTGTTGGCTTGAGGAGTCCTGAACCAGGTTCAGTTTTAAGGTTTTCCAACAAACCCCTATACTACTAGCCCTTTTGGCAATGGCCTACTTGCACAAGTCAAGGTCTCACCCAAAGTAGTATGGGAGGATGCTAGAACTAGGTTTCCACACCCTAAGAGAGAGAAAGTTAATTGAAGGGGGTCCTTTTAGATTGGTCAAACTTGTGACGGAGGAACCCTAATACAGAAACTCTTAACTGTGTATCAGCGGAATATTTCTAGTGGAGCTCATAAATCATGTAATAATAGGTTAACAGAAGAAAAAAATCCAAATCTAACCATATCTATGCATTTATCATCTTATACAGTCTCGCATCCACATGCGCATCAACAATCAATAGTATGTAGGAGACAAATATAAATAACACAGAGCACAACCAATAATCATAGCATAAGACACTTCACTATCAAAAATTCCTCTCATTCATTAACATCTATATCTAGCTTACAAATTATATTTACTAGCCCGGGCACACAGCCAGCGGGGTCCACACATAGTAGGACTCAGGGTCTCCGCGCACACAGCCAGCAGGAGCCCTTACCCAGAAAATCGACACAAAAGATCCACAAGTTCGTACCTAATCTTAGTCACTTCTTAGCCTCCTCTAGGCTCAACTTATCCATCTATTTATATCATACTAGCCTGCACTATCCTATGGTCCACAAACCATGGTTTGCAGACCTTTCGTTTACCCTTTTGACCCATTACAATTCATTGGGGGTTTTGACCCACCCCAAACCCCCTGCGCTAGACTAAATATTACAAAATATTACAAAACTAGATAAAATTGAGGCTATGGAATCTTGTTCCAACAATCCCCCAATACAATCTTGTGACTCGTCCCAAGTTACAGCACTAGCGGGGTGTTCATCCTATCCTTGAGCTGCTCAATTACAGCAGTGAACGGAGGCAGAACACGAAGGCTCTACACGGCGACAATCTACGCGATGTTTATCAGTTTCTACGAGGTTGGTCATTCCGTGGCAGTGGTGACACTGTCTAAAGTCTGGTTCAACTGTCACATCACCCCTTCTAAATCATGTGAAAGCTTGAGAGCTTCGTCCGACCAGGGTGTCAGATGGTCATTGAGTGTCTGTTTCTTGCATTGGGGCCCCATAATTTCACTGTGAAGCACATGGCTGGTTCGAAGACGGGTTAAGTGTTGGGCTGGAATAAGATTGGTCATCGTAGCTTCCATATGCTTAAATTCCTATTCCTTCTGATGCATCTCTTGATCGATTTATTGGAGGAGAGGGTCATGTTGTACCTCAGACCATAGTTCAATAGAATTTTCAAACAGAGTGACACCCTGACTGATCTGTGTCGTGATAGTGGTCATGGCTTCTGTAACCAAGGCGACTCATTGGGCGCACACTTCCGGAGGGGTCTCAGGATGGAGCTTGGCCTACAATGATGCGATCTAAAGTTCAAAATCAGCCTTGAAAGCCTGTACATCGGTCCTGTTATCACTCCAATAATTCTCAAAGGGTTGTTTACTTTTTTGGTTTAAACAATATTAGAGGTAACCAAAAACCTACTTTTAAGCCTTAGGGTCTAGCCTTCCTAATGCTCAGAGAGGGCTCTCTCTATATGACTTAATTTTGTTGATTTTAGTTGATGTTAGGCTAGCTATGTAGGATTATGTGAGATTTGGCTTTTGGGTTTTGTTTGGTGGTGGAATCACTGGTTTAGGTGGATAGATGTAGGTCAATATTCCATTGGGATAATGGAGTCAAAGTGTCAAGCAGCAGAAGCAGGATCAATATTCTAAAAGGAAGTATTCATAGGGAAAGATACTTTAGGCACTTCAGATCCTTAGGATGATGGTGAAAATGGTTTCAATTGGGGTAAGAGAGAAATTAAGGTTTCTCAAATCCAGATAATGAGTGAAAATATAGATGTCAATCAAAAAAAGGGAGCAATTAGGAATTCCCTAATCTGGATATCAAAATAAAAACATATAAATGATAAACAGTTCAAGACAGAGTGTAATTAAACATATTCTGTAATAACATTCTAGTTATATCATTTAGAATAAGAAAACATATGAGCATGTGAAAAATTCAGAAAGAAACAATTGAACAAATAGAAAGTAGTTCAGTGTAGTGGCCCAACACATGAATCATGTAATATAATCTCTTTATTTCTTTAATCCAGTCTGCTAACTTGAAATTGGTACAATCACCCTCAGGTTCCAGAATAGTACAACTATAGAAATGTTCAACAATTCATCCACCCTCAATACTTAAAAATGTGAAGTATTTATACAAAAAATCTTACAAAATATCCTAAAACAAACTTAGGAGTTATTCAAGGAAAAAGAAATATCTTCATGCAAGAAGATAGAGATAACTATCTAACTAATGCGAGTTGTCCCTGATTTTATTGAATTGACTATTTTTCTGTTGATATTTTGCTGCTGATTTGTCTCTTCTTGTTGCTCAATGAAGGTTGTTTCTTAGGAAGTGGAGTGTCCTTTATGCTGGAAATCTTTCACTCTGATTTTTCATCTCTAATTTGGCTTTAAATCTAAATTTTAACTAATACACTTTAACTCTGGTACTCTTTAACTGGATTTTTTTTCACTTGAAACTGTCACTATTTTTTTTAACCTTTACTGCTCTATTTCTACTGCAAACTATTTTCACATTAAATCAGTCATCTTTTCCCAAAATTCAGCTTCTGGTAACATAATTTTCACCATCCTCCTGCATATTTCATCTGCCTCTGTATATTTTGAAAATGTTGGTTTGTTGACAAATATGTGTTTTACATCATGTTGCAGGTAAAAAGATTTTCAAAATTCTTGTAGAGGAATTTCCCTGTTGGAATTCCTTGTGAAGAAGGCAGGTTGGCCTGATCCTTGGCCACTTCTCTCATCTTTTTATCATAATCATCCTGCTTCATTAATCTTTCGTGAACGACTAATGGATTAGGAAGGCCTTTTTGTCTGAGATTGTCAAACTTCATCATGAACCTTGTGATGGCAACCTCCATATTTTGGCATTTTTCTTCTAGTTGTATCATTAAAATTCTCTTTGAAATCACCTTCTTGAATTCAAGAATTGTATCTGTTCTATCACTGATTCCAATTTCTTCTAGTTCTTGCTTATTTTTGGAATTAATAAATTTTATGATTTCATTTTCCTCTTCAGGCTTCTTGCCAAGCTCTTCTTTTATCTTCTGAATAGCTTCACCTGTTGCTTTGATAAGATATTTTTGCTCATAGATAACCTGAATAAATGACAAAATATCATTGACAGATTCAATCATATTGGCCAATAGTTGCTGCTTGGCTTGTGCCATGGGTTCTTTCAGTGTTAGATATTTCTCTAATTTCTTCAATTTCTCATTCAACCCGTTTGATTTCTATTTTTCATTCTTGAGCGTAATCTGAGCAAGGTTCTTTTCATCTTCCATAATTTTCAGCTGTTCTTTGAGTCTGATGATTTCATTATTCTAGATAGACATGTCTTTAATAGATTTTACTAGTTTACTTGCCTCATCTGTAGGTTGTAATGCTAATGTTGAAGACTCTGTTGCTAAAGTTGTTGATGAGGTGACTGGAAGTGTTGTAGCCATTGGGACTGTAGGGGCCAATGATTCTGCTAATGTAGAAGGCACAACTGTTATAACTATAGGAATTACAGTGACAGGAAATTCTTCTATGGCCTTTTTCACCTAGACCAACTTGTCCATTTCATTCTCCATGTCTTTTTTCTGGGCAGTTAATTGAAGGATGAAATTCATCATTTCATATTTTTGGCTCTGACTTTCTAGAATTTGTTTGGCCTGAGGATGTTTTGTAGGAGGAATTTTAAGTTTCTTTCTTAATGCATCAATGCCTTCATTCTTCTTTTTTATCAACTCTTCTGCAACTTTGGCATTATTAGGATGATATCCTACTTAAATTACTAAACCTTCCAAAGATTTAATTCTATTGTCTTTTGCCTGTGAAGATGTATTTTCAAATTTGAACTAATCTCTGATGTTTGCAAGAGTGCTTTGCAGCTTCTATACACTCATGGCCTTGGTGGTCATTCTAGAATAGATCATCTCCCCTGTCTGCTTATGAAACTCAATTTTGTCCAAAGGATGAATATTCTTGGCCATGACTTCAAAATCTATATTTTTGTAATCAAAAGATGATTTAGGAGTTTGAACTATAGGTTGAAGAAATGTCATCTGCATCGTTTTATTCTTATAGTCAAAGGCAGAAAGTAGCCTGCTCTTGATGATAGGAGTTTGTTTCAGATATTGGGAATATATTTCAGTTTTAATTTCTTCATTTCTGGCTTTGATGTCCTTGTATCTTTCTTTGATATCTATCTTCTTCTTTGCTGGTTTTTTGGATGAGGAAACTTCAACACTATGTTTCTTTTTAATCATCTGATTTTTTGAAGTTTAAGGCTGGTGTATCTCTTCAATCACTGTAAGAGGTGCATTTTCCTTTGGTCATGTATCTATGTCAATCACTTCTATTGTTTCCCCTTCTTCATTGACAAGATTTAATTTTGTCTTCTTCCTGTACATTAATTTAAATTTGGTTTCAGTTGTAGTCTCTACAGTGTATGATCCTTCCTCTTTGATTCTTTTTGAGTTTCTATCTTCTTGGGCTAGAGTCTGCAAGATTTGAATAGTATCACCTTGCTTCTCTACCTCTGTCAAGGTGGTCTCCAACCATTCCAACTGGTTGGAGTATTTCTCAATGACTGGTTTCTTCTCATGCACATAAGGAGTTAATTTCCATTTAACTGTCAATTTACTTATTATTCCTAGAGGATCATAATACCACTGAAATCTTGGACTGAAATTAAACTCCTGAAAATAATTTTCTACCTGTCGACCTACATCTCTACTGTTACAAATAAAAGGGCCAACCTGATTTTTTATCTTAAATTATATCTTCTTCTTAGCTGCCAAGAAATTGATTCCATCAGAATTAATAATCTGTCTGATATACTCAAGGGAAAATACCCTCATTGGGAGATCTTTGGGCATTTTATATGGAAGCAAATTTGATCCATAAAACCTTATTTATGTGTGGTTTTGATACAAGTACCAATCTCCTATTCTATTATGCTCTGATAGCTGTAGGGCCTTCTTAATTTCCTCACTAATTCTTGGTTGCATGTTTTTGTTCAACATATTGACTATAGGATGAATAAAAGAATGAATGAACTCTGTGTAGGTGGACTGTGTGGAGTCTTTTTTGATAATTGGAGTCCAAAATATGACTGACTATGGGTTACCTTCAACATCAAGATTTTGAAGGTTGATGGAAAATTTCTTTGATTAAAAATTACAAAAACATGTGGAATAGGTCTAAGGAATACTTGAAGACACATTCTTTAGGCATTTTGACCAACTTTTCATGAATATTATTAGCAAGGTATTGGGAAAAATTGAAAATGGTAGCAGGAGGCTGACCAAGTGTGAAAGTGGAAAGGAAAACTAATACTGCAACATCAACATGCTCATTTGTTAAATAACCAAGAATAAAAGACAACATGCTAATGATATGTTTGTTTCTTTCAACAAATTTTGCAGATCGGTAAGGAGGATTTATCTTGGGAATTCTACAGATGAAGGCATGAAAGTTGGAAATATCTGGAACCTTCTAGGGAAGTCCAGTTTTAGATACAACTGTGTAAGAGCCTCAATGGACAAAGGGATCTCATTTGGTCTAGGTTGGATCTGCAGCATTTGGTTGATTGAACCAACTATGATAGTGAAAAGAATTTCTTTTTTAGGGGTTGTTAGGGCTCTTTGGTTAGGGAAATAGCAAGATTGACAGAGTATAATCACTTCTGGGCACTAAAAGGTTTGTGGGCCTACATAATTTGGAAAATTGTATTCCCAAATGAAAACCTCATCTTCTTGATCTAAGGATTTTCCATGGCTCCAATAGTGGAGCTCATGAAGATTAAATTTAGTGACTGCATCCTTAATTTTAAAGTCTCTGTCAGCCAAGGGAGTGTGTTCTACATCTACAACAAGATGTTGCAAAGGATTGACAGATACAATGCTTCTGGAAGCCATTTTTTAAAAATTTCTTCAATTGATTAATCTTTAGCTTAGAAAAAACCGATTTAGGCCTTTAGGAGCACCTCTAAAAGATTATAACATTTTGCAGACTGATTTAGGATGAAACATGGGTTTATCTATGTTCCACAAAGGGTTTAAACTACTCAAATTGTAATCTATGTGATTAAAACAATATCAAACATTGAGAATCCTGTGAAAATTGGTCCAGGGTTTGCAAAAAAAATGATTTAGGAAGCTACTGGAATTCCTTTTAGGTCTACATAGGTTTCTACTCGATTAAATTAATCAAACTGTAATCTCTGTAATAAAAAGGCAATTTCAGGACCTTATAATTTCTGTGATAGGAAGAATAGGGTCTGCAGAAAAGGATAGGGAGGCAATTGGCACTTTTGATCTGCTAGAACTCTTAAATTGATTCAATTAATTTTGAATTAATTCCTTATAGCTTTAAGGAACAAGTCTTTTCTTTGAGGAATACCTGGATAAAATGAGGATTCTAGTTTGCAGAAGGGTCCTGAAGTAGCCAAAGGCTTTCTGAGGCTCTGCTGATCTTTATATAGCTTCAAATTCGGTTCTGTAATGTCTTTAGTAGCAAATGAATGGATTATGTTTGAAATTCGGTTTAAAACAGGGTCGGCAGCAACCTTTTCGGTCGATAATAGCTATTCTATGGAAAAATATAACAAAAATGAGAAAACGTGAGTAATGGGAGGCTATATGGGTTTTTTAATCAACAATGTTTACATTGAATGGGTGGTCAATTCAAATTGACAGGTTGGTTTTCGTAATGGGTAGGAGAAACTACTGAGCGGTTATCGCATGAGCGAAAGGTGGTAGGTGGTATAAATCTTGAGGATGAAATCAAATAAAATAATGCCACATAGCTAGGAGCGGAGCTCCAAAAACCACGGATATCACAAGGTCTGGGGTATGTTAATGATCATGCTATCGTATGTGCGATAGGAAATAACGGCCATCGGATTTGATCGGTTAAGATCCGACGGTTGGGAGGATGTGACGGATGTATTGGGATTGATAGGCATAGGGCCCAGGAATTAAGCTACGAGATAGGGTTATAACATATATCGTTGGGTTTTAAGTTATGCGATTGGGTTAAATGTATAACCAATAGGGTTAGGGAAAGTGGAACTTTATAGTAGGCGGAGATAATATGATAACATTAAATATTAATTAACATATGGATCGGGACTTTATAATCAAGGAATTATTTAAATACGGGGTACATGTATGTAAATGGAATTAATAATTAAGGTTAAGTGCTAATGTTAGTATATGAGCGGGATTGTAAAAAATACACCAATTTTCTTCATAAAAAGTGATATCGGGAAGGAAATTATTCAATGTGGGACTCGACTTATCATTTTTTAAAGAAATACTTAGGATAAAAATATTTTTTGGGTTTTTGGTGTATAGAAGGAAATTAATAAAGGGGTTTTGTACTTTTCCAAAGATAAAATGTGTTTTAACTTAGGAAAAGGGATTTATATAGGGAAAATGAGTGAAGTAATGGGGAAAAAGTAAAATGAAGGGGAAGGAGTATTTTTACAAGGAGAAATAATTTGAAGGGAAATTATTAAGTATGAAATGATCAATTTCTGCTATCAATGCCTTGTGAAAACTGCTTTTACCTATCCATCAACTACCCTAACATTTTTTCTTCATTTACATGGGTGCATTTGAGCTTGCAAACCCTTATTCATTTTTATTTCAATCAACAAACTAACTAATTCTATCATTGTTTCTTCCAAGGGCTCAAATTAAACTGTTGAGCTCCTTATTATTCTCTACCTAACCACTGATCTACCAAGATTTAACAATTTGGCTAGATCTTGATTCTCTATCTATCAACATGAAATTTAAAGCATGAAAAGTCAAGATTAAGAAGTTTGGCCTTCATGGATTGTGGCATTTTTGACAAGATGCACACAATATTAATTTTCAAAGTGAAGTAAAAAGTAGTGCCATTTGAATTTGCATCACCTTCATGATCTATTTTATCTCTTTTTGTTTGGGGCTCAATTTTTTTTATATTATTTTTGATATTTTTTCTTTCAGTCCTTTGATTTTTTTTTATGACTTTTACCCTCTTTATATTTTTTGATTTTTAATATGGGAAAACAATTTTGCAGAAAGAAAAGTATGTAAATATTACAAGGCTAATCAAATTCAATTCAAAATTATGAATCCTATTATTATAGGACCCTAACAGGTCCAAGACGCCTTCAAGGCATCGACCAATCCTTCGACCTTGGCTTGCGGTTCAACAGAGGCATCTTAGGTCCCTATATTACTAGTTTAGTCCCTTATTGTTATTAGTTTAGCCCCTTTATTGTTATTGTTGTACCCCTGTAACCCCGATATTGTTATTATTGTGCCCTTACATTATTATTGTTAGGTCGTCTAGGATTATATTGTGGCCCCATGGACTCCTATATATAGAAGGAGGTTTTGGTAATTTGTATCATCCAAGAATTTTTCATTTATGTAATGTATTGGAGGTTGAACACTCGAAGTGGTTGATTTCTAAGGCGTTGATCCCTCTTCTCTTCTATTTTTGGAGCTGGTTTTCTAGCATTTGGTATCAGAGATTTTGATTCTAGGGTTTCGCTGCTTTAAACAGGTCATCATGGAATGTTAGATATAGATTTTTTTCTATGAAGGTTAAGAATCTAAAATATTTAGAGAGCAAAGCCAAAATCCTGAGGAACGTCGTGGAAAAATTTCAGATCTTGGTTCACAATATTTTTGGAGATATGATCTGTGCAAGTTAGGGATTTTTGCAGGCTCTTGAATTTAACCTAAATAGGTCATCGTGGAATTTTCACTATAACTTGTTTTATACGAGGGTTCCAAAGCTGAAATTTTCACATAGAGAAGCCGCAATCCTGAGGAACACCGTGGAAAAATTTTAGAGCTTGAGTCGCAATATTTTCTGAGATATGGTCTTTGGAAGTTAGGGATTTTTCAGGCTCCCAAATTTCATTTGAAAGAGGTGACCGTGGGAAAATAATTATAACTCTCTCTATGAGCATTGGATTGGAATTTTGTAAGAAGTGGCTACAATTAAATAGATGTTAGTTTCTTATATATCAATTTCAGAGCCAAAGGACGAAACCGTGAGACGTGGAAAGTCGTACAAATTTGCTCTACTGAACCAATCCATAATTAGGTCATCGTAGGAGATTGGACATAATTTTGTCTTCAAGAATCCAAATCAAGTCAAAACTATGGCATTCGAAAGAATATTCAGAGGGCCACTTCACGGCCAAATTTCAGATATTGAAGATCCAACATCACAGTGATAATTTAGTTTCAATATCGAGCTCCTCAAAATCAATAAAAAGGTGTGTATTTTTTTTTTTCAAATTACATAAAGTCCTGTTTGAAAAATCAGTTTTATGTGATTCCAAAGGCCTATTGAGCATAGATATCTAAAATTCCTCCTAAAAATAATTCAACACCCATTAAGCCCTTAGAGTACTCTACTATGACTCATGAAGATGAAGAATTGCAACATGATCTATCAAAATTACAAGAGCAAGTGCACCAAATTTCGCTCTCGCAAAGAATAACAAAAAATGAAATGGAAGTTTTGAAGAATAATATGGATGGTTTGAAGAAAGGCGTGGAAGCTGAGATGGATGGCATGGAAGCTAATATGGATGGCATGGAATCTGGCATGGAAACTAAGATGGATGACATGAAAGACAACATGGAAAACATGATGAATGATCTAAAAACAGACATGGAAGGTTTGACAAAGTTGATACAAGAAATGTTTCCTAATGGCGAAAATATAGAAGAGGAAACTCATGATGAGAACAAAATAAATGTTAATCGTTATTTTATAAAATCTAATGTTGGATGGAAGAACCACCATATTCCAAAGATGGATATGAGGATGTTTGATGGCAAGGATACCGTAACATGGATACTACAGATGGAGCAATATTTTGATCTCAATAATGTGAAAAACACACAAAAGGTATGCGTTGCAACTTTACATTTAGAACAAAATACATTTGTATGGTATCGATGACTTTTCTCCCGTAATTTTTTTTTCACTTGGTCAATTTTTACGGAGGAAATGATAGCACATTATGAGGATACAAAGAGCAACACCTTCTTTAGACAATTGATAAATCTCAAACAAAATGTTTCAATGGTGGAGAACATTGAGGACTTCCAAAAATTGAATATAAAGGTAATTGATATTCTAGAGGAACATAGGATTGATGTCTTCATTGGTTCATTAAAGGATAACATCCAACATGAAGTTCGCGTTTGGGAACTTGATTCATTGGAGAAGGCATTCATATTGGAAAGAAAAATTTAATGTAAAATTATGGCGACAAGGAAGCCTACCACTCACATCTATAAAGATGGAAGTGTTGCTACTCCTATAATTCCACAACCTACAAGGTTGACACCACATCAATTGGAAGAAAAAAGACAAAAAAGGATTTTCTACAGTTGTGATAGAAAATACACTAAAGGTCATAAGTGTGCTGAGAAGAAATTATTTTACATAGATTGTGAAGAGGAGGAAGAATATGAATAAGAAACTTCAAAAGAAGAGGATATACACCAAGAACCAATGCTAGAAGAAGAAGAAATGATTCCGACCATATCGTGTAATGCATTGGTAGGTATTACCACTCCTCAAACTCTCAAGATAGAAGGACATATCAAGAAGAAAAAGGTACTAGTGTTGATTGATTCGGGTAGTACCCATAATTTTATTCGTTGTAAAGTAGCCAAGGAATTGAATTTTTTCTTATACCCAGCACCAGAATGTCAAGTGATGGTTACAAATGGAGGAACTATAAATTTCTCTGGAAAATGTCATAATATCAAGCTAACTATGGGGGAACATGTATTGAATAATCTAATGCTTTCCATTACAGTGGGAGGTGTTGATGTTGTACTAGGAGTACAATGGTTAAAATCCTTGGGGATGGTATATTTTAATCTTCAAGAAGTTTTCTTGAAATTTTTTTCGGAAGGAAATGAAGTCAAATTATGGGGTATTGCGGGGAAGCCGAGAAAGATAATAAGCTCTAATGTCATGAAAAAGCTTCTAAAGAAAGAACAACGAGGCATGATTGCACAATTATTCTCACTAGAAGTTCCAACATCAAAATCATCTATTTCTGTAGATATCCAAAAGGTATTGGATAATCATTCCAAGGTGTTTGAAACTCCCAAAGGACTCTCACCTATTCGTGATCATGATCATGCTATTCATTTGATTCCAGGAAGTGTTCCTCCAAACATCAGGCCTTATAGATATCGTTATGTCCAAAAGAGTGAAATTGAATGTATGATTGCAAAAATATTAGAGGCTAGTGTAATTCAACCTAGTCAAAGTTCTTTCTCTGCTCCAATAGTATTGGTGCACAAGAAGGATGGATCATGGCGCATGTGTTTGGATTATAGGGAGCTCAATAAGCTCACCATTAAAGATAAATTTCCCATTCCTTTGATTGACGAATTACTGGATGAATTACATGGAACAATTTATTTTACCAAGTTGGATCTTCATTCAGGATATCATCAAATTAGAATGAAGATTGAAGATATTTCGAAAAAAGAATTTCGAACTCAGGAGCGTCATTATGAATTTTTGGTCATGCCTTTTGGCCTTACCAATGCACCTTCTAAATTTCAAGGGTTGATGAATTCCATTTTCAAACCCTTCCTTAGAAAATTTGTGTTAGTATTTTTTGATGATATACTAATCTAAAGTAGGTCTTGGAAGGATCATGTTCAACATGTTGACAGGGTGCTCAAAATATTGCAAGAGAAACAATTATATGCAAAAACATCCAAATGATTCTTTGGAGTACAAGAGGTGGAATATCTGGGTCATATTGTATCTCACGAGGGTGTTAAGGTAGACCCTAACAAAATTAAAGCCATTAAGGAATGGAAAGTCCCCACAATCATAAAGCACTTGTGAGGATTTCTCGGGTTAACAGAGTATTATCGCAAGTTTGTTAAGAATTATGGGAGAATAGCAGCACCTCTAAGAACATTATTGAAGAAAGATGCATTTTCAGGGAATCTTGAAGCAACTAAATCCTTTTAACATCTTAAAGCAGCAATGTGCCTAGCATCGGTCTTAGCTACGCCAGACTTCACAAAAACCTTTATTGTGGAATGTGAGGCCTTATTAAATGGGATTTTTGTTGGTTTAATGCAAGCAGGAAGACCCATTTCTTTTGAAAGTCGTCCAATCAAAGGAAAGTATTTACAGAAAGCTATTTATAAGAAGGAAATGTTAGCAATACCTCATGCACTAAAGAAATGGTGACCTTACCTAATGGGAAGACACTTCAAGGTAAAAACTGATCATGATAGTCTTCAACACTTTTTGGAACAAAGACTATCTTCAGAAGAGCAGCAAAAATGGGTCACAAAGATGCTGGGTTATGACTTTGAAATAGTCTACAAAAAAGGGAAGCTAAATGTTGTTGCAGATGAACTCTAAAGAAAGAATGAAGAGGTGGAAGAATTGCTTTGTGCCATTTCTATTATCCAACTAGATTAGATAACTGAAGCAAGGGATGAATGGAAGAAGGATGAAGAAGTGTGGACACTCATTCAAAATTTGCAGCAAGTTCCTATTACATATGATACATTTAGTTGGAAAAATGATTCCTTATGGTACAAAGATCGCTTATATCTTTGTAATAATTCCAAACGAAAATAAACAATTCTTTTGGAATTGCACACTTCTCCTTTAGGAGGACACTCAGGATTTTTAAAAACTTGCCACAGGGTGAAGAAATATTTTTTTTGGGATGGCCTTAAATATGATATTCAAAAGTTTGTGGCAGAACGTTTGGTTTGTCAGCAAAATAAAGTTGAGATAATTAATACCCTAGGTCTTCTACAACCTGTATCCATTCCAAGTCAACGTTGGGAGGAGATTTCAATGGATTTTATCACAGGTTTACCTAAGTCCGAAGGAAAGAGTGTCATCATGGTGGTGGTCAATAGACTTACCAAGCACGCACACTTTTGTGCATTATCTCATCCATTTAATTCAATTACAGTTGCTACTACATTTATGGACACAATTCAAAAGCTACATGGAAACCCAAAGATTATTGTGAGCAATAGAGATCCCATTTTTACTGGAAATTTTTGAAGTGAGTTATTTTCTTGTTTGGGTACTCAATTAGCTCATAACTCATCTTATCATCCTCGATATGATGGTCAAACTGAGATAGTGAATAAATTTTTGGAATAATATCTTCATTGTTTTGTATCTGATAAACAAACATAATGGGTCAAGTGGTTACCTCTCGCTGAATGGTGGGATAACACTTCCTTCCATATTGTAGCAAAAATGACCCCATTCATGGCACTTTATGGATATCATCCACCATCCATCACATCATATTTATGAGAAGATTCTAAGGTTCAAGCAATGGAAGATCACATCAAGCATCAACAAGAAGTTCTCCAACCCTTAAAGGATAACCTAAATTTTTCATGAAATCGAGTGAAACAACAGGAAAATCAACATCGTAGTGAGAGAAGTTTTGATGTAGGAGACTGGGTATTTTTACGGCTACAACCATACAAACAAATGTCCCTCAAGCAAGCTAAGAAGGATAATAAATTATTGCCAAAGAACTATGGTCCTTACAAGATGTTGCAAAATATTGGTACTATGGCATACAAATTGGAGCTTCCTGCTTCTTTGCGAGTGCATCCAGTTTTCCATGTTTCATGCTTAAAAAAGGTTATAGGTGAAGATCTTCCAGTTCAAACAATATTTCTAGAACTTGATGAGGAAGAAAAAATCATACTGGAACCTGAAGCGGTCACGGAAACAAGAACTTGACAGCTACGAAATCGATCAATTTCATAGTATCTCATCAAGTGGAAGAACTTACCCACTGAAGATTCTATGTGGGCGGATGAGAATTTTATACAGAAGCACCCAGAGCTACTCAAGCGTTGATAAAAACACTTTTTTGAAGGAGAGGGGCATGTTAGGTCCCTATATTAATAGTTTAGTCCCTTATTGTTATTAGTGTAGCCCACTTATTGTTATTTTTGTACCTCTCTAACCCCAATATTGTTATTATTGTTCCCTTACATTATTATTGTTAGGCTGGCTAGGATTATATTGTGGCCCCATGGACTCCTATATATAGAAGGAGGTTTTGATCATTTGTATCATCCAAGAATTGTTCATTTATGTAATGTATTGGAGGTTTCCCCTTCGAAGTGGTTGATTTACAAGGTGTTGATCTCTCTTCTCTTCTATTTTTGGAGCTGGGTTCTTAACAAGGAAGGAATGAATTCTAGCGTGTCTTCAAAGAGCTGATTGATTAGATGTGATAAGGCAGCTTGTTGTGTGATGGTGGAAATGTGCGCGGTTTGGATTTGGGCGGCTTCGACAGCTTGAGTCGTAATAGTCTGCTTGGCCTCGTTGAGGTGCTGTTGTGTGCAGAGTTCACGATGCTGAAGTTCGCTAATGATGGCGGTAAATAATTCATGCAACTGCGCACCAGCCAGTCGACCAACATCAAGGTCGAGGGATGAGCATGCCTAGACTTGGGTACACAATTCAGTGGGTTCGATGATAAAAGAAGCACCTGGGAGAGGGAAAATTTAGCTATTTGCGACGGTCGCGAGGGTCGTACTAGGGACCAGATGGCCCACGTGAGTATACCTCACTTGATCCATGCTCGCTTGATTTTTCATCGCTTGATATATGCTTGGTTGAAGGGTGTCCTCTTTGAGCCAGAGGGCTTGTATCTCTGGTTATAAGACTTCTACAACGGCCTTGTGTTGTTCTTCCCAAGCAGTCCATTGATCGACAGATGCAGTGGTGACAGCATCAGCAATTTGGTCAAGGTCATCTTCTGTCATGGTAACCTTTGTGTTGGTACCAGTCTTAGTGGCCTTACGCACCTTTCTAGGCCCCTAACATAGTTCATGGGGATGCTTGAGACTATGCAAGATTGACGTACCTGTTAGCAACCTATAATATAAGGGTCATAATTTTGACCTGGCTGTTGATAATCTTGTAAATCTGTACATACTTTGCCTTCTGCAAGTTGTATTCACATATTTTGTAAAAAATAAAAAAAATAAAAAAGAGGGTAAAAAGTCCTAAAAGAATAATCAAAGGACTTAGAAAAAATAAAAATACCCCAAAAGAAAAATGAATAAAATGAAAGTGTGCAAGCATAAATGCCACTACTTTTTACTTTTTGACTATGGCAGAGTGTCAATAAATGCCATAGTCCATGATGAGTTAAACAATTTAATCTTAACTTATCATTTTTCAATTTCACTTGTTATAGATAGAGAATAATGAGTTGTCATAAAGTTTAATCATGACAATTCAGTAGTTGGGTAGAGAAATAAAGTGAATCCAAAATTTTAACCTGGATTCATGGATGAAATAAGTGTATAATTTGATAGTTTTACTTGCTTTCTGAAAGAATAAATGCTGTGAAGGTTGCTAGCTCAAATGCACCTTACCACAAAGGAAGAAAAAATGTTAGCATGGCAATCTAGGTAGGTAGAAGAAGGTGAAAGGTCTCAATGTAAATATCATTCATCATGGGCTGCAAAATAAATAACTTCCCCTTCCCATAGTCATGAAACATTCTAAACTATTAGTCAGAAAGGCTCAAGGCATTTCCTAGACTTTTGTTGGGACTGGACCCAAGGCTCTATGACTGATCAGTTGAAAGTGTAAAATGTCTATATTAATCCCTAAAATCACACCATTTTCCATTCATGCATTCATCCCCCTAAATAATCCTAAGTAAAATTCCTTTTTTACTTAAAGGCATTATAATTTCCATCTGACTAATTTCCTTCATGATTTGAAAGCATTAAACCCTCAAAATAACATTATATCATAAGTTAAGTGATAAGATTAATTCAAATTATCTTTTAAACCTCACTTTACTTGTTATGTTTATGTGTTTTGAGTACACCCTGTCCTATTTTCATATTAACTTTAATTTATGTATTAACTCCCAATAGAAATGACCTTCTCCTATTATATAGAACTCCTTTTTATATAATAAACCCAAAAAGCCACTTGTTATAATTTTAACCAAAGTTTATAATTCCCACATGTTTAATAAAAACCCACATTATAACCCCCTTTGGCTAAAATATATCTTTATATAGTGTCCGGCCCCTATGGTAATTAAATCACTTTGATTTAATTAACCATGTAATAAAAAAATATGAAAAAACCTTTAAAACATGTTTTATATATGTTTTAAGCAAAAATATTGAAGTTTCATTTAAACTAAACTTCAAAGCAAAAAACCCATTCATTTGTTCATTTTCCCTTACCCGACTCATCTAACCCAAGGTTAAACCCTAACCTAACCCTTTTCTCCCCGATATATATCCCATACCCCAATTGTTAACCTAGGTTAAAGCCCTTTTATATCCCTCCCGACCATGTTTCCTATATACAAAGTCTGTTTGTATATAAAACTTAACCATATCCCTTTCTCCATCAGATTGAATTTCAACCCTCTGATCTCCAAATTCCATTTAATCCAATGGTTAAAAAATCAACGCAACAATATATTACATTCCCATCCCTTCCCCTATCGCGTAGCATAACCACCGTTGGATTTTCTATCAGGTCCAGATCAGATGATCCATATGCAACCCGATGACTTACCTTTTCCCGCATCTTTCCTTTTTATCGTGACCATTGGCTTGTCAAAGCTAGATCCGATGGCCGATACCTCATATCGCGCCCATAAAGTAATCGACCAAAGTTTTGAAAAATTCGTGTGATATGGGTTGTTTTCTGAAACCACCATGTGTCGACGTTTCCTGATATGATTGGATCGCATTCGAAAAGCAATTTACCACTTACTGATCTAGAGCTACGTGAATACCACCCAGTGGTATCCCGAAACCACTTCCACCCAACCTATGATTAAATATGATTTGACTATGGTTTAAAACATGGTTAATTCATAAAACTTATAATTTTCAATGAATTTTCACCTATTTGTGCTTGTAAAGCTTTCAAACCTCACAAAGTCTAATTTTCATCCCATTTCACCATTTAAACCGTTGAAAACCTCCGCGAACCTATTACCAAACCTCCCAGAGCCATTTTCAAGCCTGCCAGTGAACCAGCACCATTTTCAAGCAAGTTTCCTTGCAATTCAACCACGGAGAGTCACAGTATCCTCTGGTAGACCAATTCAGTATAATTGAAGACTGCGTGCAACCGTGAAATGTCTTCGACCACAATTATACCTTGTAAAGGTATTTTTCATCCAACCTATCCACAAAAACTTCAATTCCAAAAGAAAAAGCATCAATTTTTCAATTATTGTCTGTAATTATCTGAATTACCTATACGGAAATTGCAAAAAACATCCATAATATAGGGGAAACGCTGTCAAATTTTCCCCAAAATCCCTCATTTCTGTTTTTTCAAGTTTTATCCATTCCCTGGTCAATTTCACTGCTGGAATTGATCATAGCCTTTCTTCTGAGCATTAAAACCCTCTTTCCATCTAAAACCCTACTCAAAACCCTATTTTAACAGAGAAATTCTCCAAAAATCCCTTGTTTCCAACAAAAGAACTTAGCAAATAGTCTAAGCTTTCTCTGTTCAGTTAAAAAACGATAAAGAAACAAGTAACCCCCAAATTAGGAGACCCAAAACCTCAGAAGAAGGCCTCTGCTAAAATCCCTCAGCCTGAGTCTTCTAAACTTGACAAACCAACCCCTGCACTCACTGCTGATTCCAAAGAAGTTGTTAGGCCTGTCCAACCTCCAGTTACTTCACAAGAAAATAGTCCTCTGGTTGACCTTGATTAAAGAATATTGGACCCTTCAGTAGAGTTCAATTTACTTGATTTCTACAACTGGTGCTTTGGCAAATCTGTGGAGAAAGGTGATAAAGATATACCAGTATGGGATTCCAATCTGCCAAAGTACATTGTCCCTCTTACTCATTCAGCCCCTGATTTTGTCAGATTGTGTCAGTCCTATTATCTTCCAGACCAAAGGTGCATTGTCAATAAACACAGAGAGGTCATATTTTACATCAATGCAGAATCCATAAACTCTATGCTGCAACTAAATCCTGACCCCAATGCTGCTTCATTGTCAATAGAGGATTTAACTCAGCTTTACTTAGACCTTGATTTTTCTTCTAAGTTCAAAGTCTTCCAGATTTTTTGTCCCAAACAAGTTGATATCCCTAAGCTTAATCCTCCATTTGATACTTTTGATTTTCCAAATGAAAGCAGACAAATTGTCTCCATGCTATCATTCATACTAGGACATAACAGTGATGAATTCACTGATGTTGCTATCCTAGGTTTTATGTCTACTCTGAGTCCTGGCCAGTCTCCTTCCATTGTGTACAATTTTTCCAAGTTCATTGGAAAAAACATGCACTATCAATTGTCTAGATCGTCAGAAGAAGGAGTCTTCAGATATACCTCATATCTACTTCATCGCTTTTTGTATTATCAAGCAGACAAGTTTCCTATTGAGTTTCAGAAGATAGATCCAGAAGGAAATATACTTTCAGTTTTGTTTTGGTCATCAATTTTGAGAAAATGGAAAAGGGAATACAACTATGCAGACTTAAATGACTTGTCTTTAGTACCTGCTATGAATTTATTGAATAAAGAACAAACCCCTATAATTAATGAAGAAACAAAGAGGATCTTACAGCTATCTGAGAGTTGCAAAACAAGGGATTGGTACCTATACAAGAATTACACAGAGATTAGAGTATATGGTGCACTCTTGGCCCCATATAAATTTCCTAGAATTATAAGAACAAGGATATTTGCTTTAGAATATTTGAGGCAGCTATTGAATTCAAATGAAATCAATTTTATAGCCTCTAGAAAAAAGACTCAGTTCAAACTGAAAAATCAAGTTGGGCCTTTCATTGTGAACAACAGAGAAGCAAAAAATTAAATTAATGTCAAGTTGAAAGAATATAAATTCCCATATAGATTTATGTGGAATTATGATCCTCAGGGTATTTTAAATCAAATCAGATTGAGATGCAAATTGTCTGTTTTCTTACATGATCCCAAGCCCCAAATTGAAAAATATGCCAATAAAATTGAATGGGAGCCAAATACTTTATTTGATGATGACTCACAGTGCATGCAGGGAAATAGTAGAAAATATAAACAGGTTGATCAAACACAGGTGGTTACAGTGAACAAAGAAACTAAAATTCTTAATAAAAGAAGAAGAAAGGAAGATAGTTTCACTGTTAAAACTATTCTAGATAAAATATTCAGAATCACCTATCGTAATAAAATTAAATTGACAGATGAAGAAAGGGATAAAGCCATCAATGTTGAAGATAACAATGGTCATGAAACTGATGATGAAGCAACAAGGATAGTAACTAAAACACTCAAAGAGCTTCAAAATGTCCAACTTGGAGCACAGCAAAAAGACACAGTCATGGTTGATAAACAATCAAAAGTTGATATGCCCTCTTCTTCTAAAGAACCTGACAACACAGAGTTAGATATTCAAATCAGGTTCAGACAAATCATAGAAAACAATGAAGAAATCAAAAGTGAAGCATATTACAAATTCTTTAAAGAAAAGCCTGGGAATAAAGATAGACTCCTTTCACCTTTTGATTATTCTTCTAATAAATTGGTGATGTCATTTCTCAAGCCTACAGTGGCTGATCCAAAAAATATTGCAGATTATTCAAATATAGACCTGGAAGTTGATGCAGATGTTGTCCATGAATTGGAGCAAATAGAATTCCACAGAAGCAATACAGAGATGTTGTATTCTAAAATAGTCAATAAGAATATGAATTTTATCAAGCTTGAGAAAACACTGATAAACCTTCAAACTCAAATGAAATTGGATAAAGCCTCATTATATGCAAATAACTTGAAGATCAAAGCACTAGAAGACTTGGTGATTTAAGCAGGAACTGATCCATCTAACATTGAAGTTGCAAAGGCTTTAATCAAACAGAAAAATGAAGATATAGATGCCCTCAGAAAACAGCTAAAATTGCCTCAAAGTGAAAATCCTCAAGAAAAATAAATCCTTTAGCAGAAGACAGAAAATGATGAACTAAAACAACTTGTTCTAAAAATGACTACACAGCTCAAAGAAATGGAAATACAAACTCAAGCCTTGATGAAGGAAAATGAAGCATTTAAAAAGGATAAAGAAGTCATTCCTACAATTATTCCATTAGTAAGCACTGTTGTACTATCTACTCTAGCTGAACATCTTGCACCTCAAGGGAAATTGGCAACTGCAGTGTCAATTTCATCAAAGGATAATTCTACTACTGCATCCTCAAATACACAGGTACAAACAGGGACATATACAGGAGCTACAGACTTGGAAAAAGCTTTGGAAGAGATGAATTTAAAGAATGATGAGATCAAAAATTTGAGAAAAGCTAATACAAAATTTGAATCTGCCTACAAAAATGTTGTAATTACTTCCAAAGGACATGAACAAAGGGTTGATAGATTACAAGAACAAGTAAAAATTCTTCAACAACAGGTGAATCTTACAGATAAGGTTGCATACATAAAAAATCATTTATGGACAAATATTATTGAAGGAATTCACTCACAATGGTCTTCTATTCAGATTATATATGAACAGAAAGAGTTTCTATAGGCTGCAAATGTAAAAATTGATAGAACCAAGAAAGAAATTGAAAATAAGCCACCACAAGCAGTTCAACTCATAGCATTTTTGAACAGCAAAAACAGAGAAGAATTAGAAGAGTTGAAAATTGTTAACAGAACAGAGGCCATCCTTCAAATTAAGAAATTCCTGAATAAGAGAAACATGATGAATAATTTGGAAGACAGGTGTAAAGATATGAACTTGGCCATCACAAGATTTTGGGCCAAATACAAAGTATTATCAGAGGCAGGTTTACCAGACATTCATGATTGAATGAAAAATTTATGCCACAAAAGGATTATTATCAGAAAATCAGAGCTCATGCTAAGGAGCAAGCTAAACAGCCTTTGCCTCAAGGATCTCCTAGTGGCAAAGTACTACTTCAATATTTTGAATATTTGTTCTTTTTTGAAAATGAAATCAAGCATATGTTCACAGTAAAGCCAAAATTTGCTAAATATACAGAAGCCGATGAAAGCTACAGGAAACTAAAGAATATGAAGATCCCCACTGCTGAACAGTGGCAAAAATTCACAGATCTGATGTGAATTTGATAGGTAAAGAGCAGGAAAATCACATGAAAGATCATATTTTACTTTTACTTTATGGTGAAAAAATCAGTGTTAAAGTGTATCAGTAAAATCAAATTGTTACTGCTGGTCATTTTTCAATTACAACAGTGAAACAGTGAAAATCAGAGATAAAGAATATCATAGTCGAAAGTCAAAGAAAGGAATGTTCTACAACCACCTTCCACAAGAAGATGCACGTAATGCGAGCTATGCTCACAGCACATCAAAAATCAGTTTAGATAAGATAAACAGTTCTATTTTTCCTTGAAAAAGAGGACAGGTTGCAAACTATTTTGCTGTTGTCCCTCTTCTTATGTAATGTTTCATATTTTTTTCTTGAGATATTATATCAAACTTTAGATATTTTGTAAGTAATTCAATTGTATAAATACTTCATTATTCGAAGTATTTTGTGTGGAATAAAATTTCTCAAGACTACTATAGTCATTTTGTTGGACATATTGAAGTTGGTGTGAGTCAATTAGCGAAGCAGCAAACTGGAAACGAGATTAGAGACATCATAACTAAGGATTTACGTGGTGACAAGATAAGTCTCGTCTTTTTCCTGTTTTCAGTGTTTTTCTTTAAAATTTTACATACATTCAGTTAATGTGTTTCTATTATTTAATGATCAACTAAGGAGAAATTAAACAGGATTAGTTATAATAAGCTCCCTGTTTTAAACTAGTTGGCATTTTAATGTTTTATGCTTGATAACCGGACTATAGAATTCTTAATTGCTCTAGGTCCCAGTTTGATCCCTTCCTTCAATCCTCTTTTCTGTAACTTAAGGATTCTTAAGCGCCCTTTTGTTCAGATCTCACCCATTCCATCAAAAAATCCTATTCAAAGCCTTAGAAGGTCATCTATCCTGCCCTTAGTACATTTGCATCTTTAAGTCTTATTTCCTAGCTCTGCTTGCCTAGAGAGTTGACTCCATAGCCCAATGTTCTGGAAGATCCTTCTGGTTTACCTTGAAACACTTTTTATTCCCACCACTCTTACAAAACAAGTCCCACTGCTCACTCATAGCTAGCTAAAACCCTTTACCAAAACAAAGCTAAATTTTAAGGAGAGATCCCTCTCCGGAGGTCAGGAAGGCTAGATCCTGAATTCCCAAAGCAGTTCTTGGTTACCCCTGGTTTTCTTAACTACAAAAAATCCTCATCCCACAACCTGAGAATTACTAGGGTGATAACATACTGGCAACCATACTGGGGAACTAACCACTCTCCAGTTTTATGTTTAATCTTGAAGGAAGATCTTTAACTATATATTTTATACTTTAAGATTAAGTTTAAAGGTTGTGGGTATTTTACCCAATAAACATTTTGGCTCCCAAGAAATTCTACTACACTAGATCCAACCCCGATCCTAATCCTCCAGATATAGTAGACAATCCTGACTAGATAGGAAAAAAAAAGAAAAAAAAAATTGATAGTTCTGAAATTGAGATACCTCTGAGAAGAGCTGATTCTTTACCCAAAGAATTGGTAAGCTTATCAAACATTGATTTTGACTTAAAGTTTGAAAAATATTTATTTAGAACAAAATCTAAATCAGATTTAAAAGAAATTGTTTTAGATCCATTTTTTGCTTCTTATGTGAGTGAAAAACATAAAATTATTTATGTTCCTACTAAATCAGATCAAACTGAAAGTAAAAGTCCAGTAAAAAGGGTAAGTGTCGTGAAAATTAAAGACATTGAAGAAGCTGTTAAGTTAGCAATTTTTTTGTCTAAATTTAAACCCCCGGTTTCTGAGCGATATACAACAATATTTCCAGCATCAGATTCTACTCTGTATGCTGCCACATCATTTACTGATTCTGCTGTCAGTTCACCTCAAGAGCCCATAAGCCCTGAGTTGCCTCTGCCGCATAGAATCATATACTCATCATATCCACAATCCACTGCTAGTTCATCAACTGATCCATTCATCCCTGAGTTGCCCTTGCAGCCCAAAATTGTATATCCATCATTTACCCAGCCCATTACAACTACCATTAGCCATACTACTTCTTTTTCATCCCCTTTTCCAATCTCTTCAAGTAAATCTATTGCAGTAACCAACACTATCCCTATCACTACTACTATACCTCCCAGTTTAGCTAAAATCCAAGCCATGGCAGCTCGATATGCTCCCTTGGTCTTACCTCAAAATCTTCATGACATGCCCCATAACTATCAAAAAGATATTCTAGTGTTTGATAATCTTTCACAGATTACTGCACAGCAACATATTAATAGAATGAATGATTTATGGGAAGTCTATGAGATAGATGAAACTGATGTCCAAATGAGGTTATTTTCTCAAAGCTTAATTGGAGAAGTAAAAACATGGTTTAAAAGTTTAGGAGCTGGTAGCTTAGCAGACCTAGCTGCATTCCATAGAGCCTTCCTAAATAAATGGGAGAAAAAGAAAAATCCTATGAAAATACTATCTGAGTTTGATGTTGTCAAGAGAGCCCAAAATGAGTCTGTCTGAGACTTCTACACAAGATATAACAGTGTTTACAATGTCATTCCTGCAGACCTTAAACCCACTCCGTATTCCGTGCTACTCAAATTCCCTGATTGCTTTGATGTAGACATGGATTACCAACTTAGAGAAAGGGATGCAGATACTTTAGAACAAATGCAACAAAACATTGTAGGTGTAGAAATCAATATACTTGCAAAGAAGGCCAGACTGAGAAACGAAAGAAGGGTTACTATTAAAGAAGAAGCATCTCACTTAGATGGTAAGTTTGATTTCATTACTAAAGCACTAGAAAAAGTAGTTGATAGACTGGATCAAATTGAAATAAAACCACAATGGGGAAACCAATCCCAGATCCATAATCCCAATTACAAGAAAAACAACAACCCAGGGAAAGGTAAGGAACCTTCCCCAGATCAGAACATAAGAACCCAATTCCAAGAAAACTTTGCAAAAAGTTCACAAAAAAATATTGAGGAGGAGGAAGTCATCAACATTGTTATGGGGATTGATGAAAACAATACCATTTTCGTCACCCAGGAGGACCAGGAACTCTTTGAACTTCAACAGTTCAAAGTAGAATCTGGAGAATCATATGATTATAAACAAGGTTATGATTTTACAATAAACGAAATTCACAGTCAATACAACCTTAGGAGCAAGAAAACCAATGAACTTGCCATAAAGAGTAATGCTCCAAACCAAAAAGAACAAAACAAAAAGAATACTGATACTTATAAATCAAAATTCTTGTAGATTCTTCCTAGAGATAACAAACAGAGTTCAAACCCGACCAGTCCTAAAAAGCAGCAAGGCCCAAAAATTGTAGATATTGCTGACGAGGTGGCTCAATCTTCTAAGGATGTTCCAAAAGCTAATACTCCCAAAGACACCAATTCAACAATATTCATTGAGCCAAGAAAGAATCCTACTGACTTTAAAGTATCAGATCCTAAACCTTCTATTGACAATCCTAAAACTGATAAAACTCCTGTTAATCCTCAAACTATTCTTGAAAAAGTGACTAAAGATAGCAGGAACCAAGAAACTCAGACAGAAGACGAGAGAAGAGCTCAAAACAAAGGAAAAATAGTAGAAACTCAAGAAAAATCATCACAAACCATAGTTCCCAAGGAAGAAGTGATTCAAACCATTAGATCTCAGCCAACATTTAATATGCGGTCTGAAATATCCAAGTTAAAAATAGTTGTTCCCTTAGTAGAACTAGCTAAAAAATGATTTGTATGGATCTATGATTTTTGATGCATTGAAAGTGAATGAAGATACAATTAACATGAATGAAGATAGGCCTCAATTGATTTTTGATCCCAATGTAGATGGAAAGCATTCAGATGGGTCGGTACCCCCATTTTATTTAAGTCTTACCACACATGACCAAATATTACACAATACTATGCTAGATACTGGAGCTTCCCACAAGTTAATGCCCAGAGCTATAATGGAAACCCTGAATCGAGATATAACCAGACCATATAAGGACCTATTTTCATTTGATTCATCCAAAGTCCAATGTATTGGTTTGATTAAAGATCTCTGTGTTAACCTACTCCAATATCCTGGTAAGAGTATGATCATGGATGTTGTAGTAGCTGATATCCCACCAAAGTATGGCATGCTTCTTTCTCGCTCATGGGGAGAAAAGTTGCAGGGATCTCTACAACTGGATATGAGTTATGCTACTATCTCGGTGTTTGGACAGCCTAAAAATCTTTACAGAGAAACCTTGATGAATTACATGATCATTAGTGCAGACAGACCTACAAATTATCCAATTTATGTTACTCCCACTGATCTTGATTCTTTTATTCTCAGTAACTCTGATCAAAATGAAAATCCAACTGAACTTACTGATAAGAAACTTAAAATCATCGATGATTATATTGGTCATGAAGATTTGTGGCATTTAGATTTTGATGGATCTGTTAATAAATTTGGAGCTGGAGTTGGTGTCTGGATGACAAATATTGAAACAAGCCATTTTGAAGGACATGCCTTTAGATTAAAATTCAAATGCACCAATAATATGGCTGAATACGAAGCTTTAATCTTAAGTTCACAAATTATTAGAAAAAAGGGAGGAAAAAGAATAATGGTCATGGGAGATTATGAACTAGTTATAAAGAAAATAAATGCTGAGTATTCAGTTCACAATCCCAGACTTGCAAGATACAGAGAAATAGTATTGGAACTGCTTGAGGAATTGTTAAAAGGTAATTTTGCTATCATCCCTCGAAATCATAACATACAGGGCCATTGCTTAGCAAATTTTGCCAGAAGTTGTAACTTTCCTTTTTCACCATTACAAAAATGCACTGCTGAGATTAAACATAGGCCTATTGTTCCTGATAATGTGAAATATTGGCAAATTTTTTGAGAGGATCAAAAAATTTATCAATTTTTGAATAATGAGAATGAATTTCAAAATTGTCAAATCGATAACGATTGTAACATAGATTCACCTTGTGATATAGATTTAAATTTCTGTCAAATAGATGATTTAGATAATTTAGATGTACATAAGTTTGAAAAGCCTACTATTTTTACTCAAAGTGACATTGATGAAATGGAAAAAGTAGGCATAGAGGAATTGATTGATTTAAGGAATGGAAAAAGTAGGCATAGAGGATTTGATTGATTTAAAGAATAACATTTTACCCAGAGGTTCAACTCCTCTAGAAGATTTATTTAACTCCAATGATGTGCCCAAAAGGCCAAAAATGGAGCCAGTTAAGTCTGATATAGAAGAGTATAACTTAGGGACAGATGAAAAAACAAGAATAATCAAACTATCCAAATCCTTATCATCAAATGAAAGGGCTAAATACATTGAACTTTTAAAATAATTTCAAGATGTATTTGCATGGAGATATGAAGACTTAAAAACTTAAAACACACATTATCCAACATAAAATTCCTTTAAAAGAAAACCAAAAACCTTTTCAACAGAAACTCAGAAGGATTAATCCGGTTTTGTTACCCTTAATCGAAAAAGAAGTAAAAAGAATGTTCGATGCACAGATAATTGCACCGGTCAGATTTTCTGACTGGGTATCTAATTTAGTGCCAACCAGGAAAAAGGCAGGAGAAATTAGACTATGCATAGAATTTAGGAATCTTAATAAAGAATCCTTGAAGGATAACTACCCCTTGCCAAAAATGTACCATCTTTTACAGAGGATAGCAGGTTATTCCAGAATCTCTTTATTAGATGGTTTCTCTGGTTACAATCAGATTCTAGTTCACAAAGACGACCAAACCAAAACTGCATTTACTAATCTATGAGGCACTTTTGTGTATGTTAAAATGCCTTTTGGGTTAAAAAATACAGGAGCTACATTTCAAAGGGCCATGCATATTGCCTTTGCCAAGGAGATTCATGAGTTTCTAGTCATTTATTTGGATGATATTACTGTTTTTTCGAAAACAAATGATGATCACTTGGATCATCTGAGACAAGTTTTTATTAAATGCAGAAAATATGGTATATGTCTTAACCCTAAAAAGACTCTTTTTGGGCTAGAAGAAGGCAAATTTTTAGGTCACATCATTTCAAAAGAAGGCATTAGAATAGACCCTGCAAGAATTGAAGAAATTCTAAACATTCAACCACCAAGGAACATTAAAGAACTCCAAGCATTCTTGGGAAAAATCAATTTTAAAAGAAGATTCATATCAAATCTGGCTGAAATTATAAAAGATCTTAATAACATGCTTAAAAAGGACTCCTCAATTAAATGGACAATAAAGGCCAAACAATATTTTGAATCTATCAAACAGGCCTTAACTAAAGCACCAGTCCTTATCAGTCCAGATTACACAAAAGATTTCATAATCTTTTCCTTTGCATCTGAACACACCATAGCTACAGTTCTTCTGCAGAAAAAAGATCAAGGCTTTGAAAAACCAATTGCATTTTTTAGTAAAGCTCTCAGAGATGCACCACTAAAATACAACATAATAGAAAAACAGGCTTTGGCTCTAGTTAAAGCTATAAAATATTTCACAGTGTATATACTTCATTCACACATAATTGCATATGTCCCTAATGCAGTAGTTAAAGAAATTTTGACTCAAGACGGACCAGATTGTAGGAGAGGAAAGTGGATAGCCACAATCCTTGAATATGATCTGGAAATTAAACTAACTAAACTCATTAAAGGACAGGGTTTAGCTAGACTGATGGCTGAATCAAATTGCAATGCCTTAGATATTAATTGCATTGCACAAGTAGATGAACAGGAGGAGATGGCAACTCCATTGATCAGTGAGGCCTATCTAGACTCACACTGGTACTCTGATATAATATTTGTACTAACGAATTTACAAGCTCCTCCTAGATTGACCAAAACCAAGGCAAGATTCATCAAGAAAAAGGCAATGAGGTTCTGTATCTTAAATAATGCAATGTATTGGAGAGAAAGTACTGGAATTTTACTTAATTGTTTATTGAAATCTGAGGCTGACAAGATCCTTGAGAAATTTCATGCAGGTGACTGTCGAGGCTGTTAGCCCCCCTATGAAATTCTTGACAAGCATGCTGGGGGCTGAATTGTTTTGGAGCCTTCAAGGAATGTCTTTCCCTTGAAAACCCATTCTCCTTGAAGCCTCTGAGTGCTTTTCCTTATATGAATTCTATCTGCTGCCCAATTTCTCAAAAGGGCCTATAATACCTCTCATATCCCTGCAAAGTACCACAATTCCCCAAAATCCCCTTTAAAATTCCCCATCACCCTTTATTTCCCTGGATTTCCACTTCACCTCCTCTTCGTTGCCTCCTTCGGGCCTGAAATAGCACTCAAAATGAGTTAAAATGATGAAATTTATGTATTTTGGTCCTAGCCCCTTTCCCCATTAACCCCCGCACTTTTCTCCCCCATGACCCAGCGCCAGAACCACTCGCTAAACCCGTTGGGCGCTTATCCCCTCCGACCCTTTTTCTGCCCAAAAATCATAAAAAACCTTTGATAAATCACATTTTTGGGTTTTAAAGGTTTTCCGCCGGTTTTATTTTCGGTAAATCTTCGCCGTCCGTCAAACACCGGATCCAACGGCGCGGTGCTCACCCGAAATAGTGGTCCCCGCCCGCCTGCACTGTTCCAAAACCATGTGGTTTTTTCCGCACCACCCATCTACGACAGGGGGTTTTCCCCGGAGAGCCAGCGATTCCACTCAAGAAATGACGCGTGGCATTTGTACGAATGCAAAACCGCTTCCCTCCCGCGCATTAACTTTCGGTACAAGATGCCTAGCGGAATTGTTCAGAATTGTCAGATCTGGAGGATCCCATCTAACGACTGTGATTCAACGAAGTTGCACGCTGTTTTAACCACACGCATTTCTCCCACTGGCCCACCGTTTATCGATCCCCGTCGTCAATCCCTAACGCAATCAACGGTCCAGATCCGCCCTTCCATCGTTGAATATTCCATGGTCTCCCACCTCGCCCCGTCACCCCGTCTCGCCACATCATTGCCACAAGTACCCTCCGTACAGTTTCCTAGTCCATTGCATAAAACCGGATTATTTACGTGTTTTTCATTCATTTTTCACATTTATTCGCTCTTTGTTCCGCCGACCCCCCCAGTAGAGCTTGTTTCAACATTCCGTCATGATTTCTCCCCAGCCCTCCATCTGCATGGCTTGTTTCTGCGTCCACAGTCTGTCCCCGCCTTTTCCATCATTCACACCCATGGTTTTCCTCACAGGTTTGTTATTTTGCAGGGTTTCCAAAGGTGAAGGACCACCATAATTCTACATGGCAAAGTTGTGCAGACAGTATTGAATCTAGGAGCTGGTACTACCACGAGAAAATCAAAGAAAGCGGCTGACAGGATTTTCTTTAAAGAACAGAATTCAAAACTTTGAAACAAACCTTTCAGCGTTATTAAAAGCCCGAGCTACCCTGTCAGAATCAAAATGAAAAGGCAGAGTTTTTTGGTACGAGCAGAAAGATTAAGGCCAGCTAATGAAGATCTCGAGCCCTAAGTCAATGTTTAAGAGACAAAGCAGCAGATTATAGACCCCGAGGATCGATCAAAGGATCCGGTGCACAAGTAAAAGGTACTATCAGGGTTATTTGTCAGCAGAATGTTTCTCTTTATCAAAGTACAGGGCGCCCATACAACTTTTATTATACAAAACATCCCTGAAAGAATTTCCGCCCTAACTACAGCTCAAAAATAGTCAGACATTTATGAGGCAGACCTTCCTAGCAGTTTATTTCATTTTTTGTTCAAATCACCTGGAGTACTTTAGCCAAAAGATGTCAAGATCAAATCTGGAGCAGATCATTCTCTCACAAGGAAGGTGACAGAGATTAAATATACATCATGTCAAGCAGAATGGGTTTCGGCCCTGCATTCATTGTTATGTTTAATGATACATTTAATTTTCACCTACTCCTTCAGTTGATCTGAGGTTCATCCTTTGCTATAAAGCACAGAAGGAAACTTTGTAATGGTTTTTGATGAGATATCAGAGAAATGCAAGTTTTTCCTCTTGAGACAAGTTCTCTGTGTAATATTGTAAGATAGGCTGAGATTTGATGTATTCAGAATGAATGTTCAAGCTGTGGGCTATGATGTACTTGATTGGTGTTGTTTTTAATATAACAAGCATATTTCTTTGGATCCTAATCTAAAGCAATTGGTGATGTTTTCCTTTCTCTGTATTTGTGATTGACTTGCTTTCATTTCATCATGTTTCTTCAGGCTCGCATCAGAAGTTTGGCATGAGATTTACCTTTGATAGGTACCTCATGTTGCTGCTCTCCCAGCCCTTAATGTTTTCTGCTTATATGTGTATCTGAATGTTGATTTCAATTGATTTAACCAGTGTAGTGGATGATATTGCCTGCTCTCTGATGTATGAATTGATGAATTCCATGTTTAGATGTTCTTGGTAGGGTTCAGCTGGAAGGTTTAGAAACACTGGAGATTAGTGTTAGCCCTGTCCACTAGGATCTTTGCACGACCAGCTAGCCTTTCTAAGATCCCTTGTAATTGCCTCTGATTTTTTCCAATCAGGCCTGGAGTTAAATGGCCTCTAGTCTGATCTATAGACAGAATTATATGGTTCTCCTCCTTTCATTTTTCAGTCCTTAATGTTCCATTCCATCTTCTATCCTTTGAGATCCAGATGTTCTAGATGACTAGCCCAACTGAAAGCTTGCACATTGAACACAAATAAATCCTTTCTTGACTCCATAGCCCAATGGCTTTGATGTTCCCTGAGTTATCTATCTCTGCCTAAGCTTCCTCTTTGCTCATCCTTGTGTTATATCGGACCTTCTTTTCCTGATTCCCTCCAACCAAACACAAACAATCAAACAAACAACCCTGAGCCTATAACTAGCCTAAAATCACAACTGAGAGCTTCAAAGACATACACTTTGACTCATATAGAGAGATCCCTCTCTGGACCTAGGAGGGATAGATCCTAAGGTCCCAAAGCGGTTCTGATGTTGTCTCATCTTTTGGTCTTGCCAATCTGGCCAAAACATGGGAACCCGAACATAATGGCGACTCCGCTGGGGAGTTTCTGAAGAGCCTATAACCGATAACATTATTAGTGTATAGCCCAACATCGTCACCAACATAATGGCGACTCCACTAGGGAATGAGTGCATTTCACCGTAAACATTCTTAGGCACTCATAGACCCAAGATCTCTGGTTAGATTGGCGGTCACATTGCTGATGGTGGACAACAGCCTGCTTCAAACATTCGAATTCATCCACCTGGCGACTCCACACTCCATAACTCCCAAAAGACCAAATGACTCCACTGGTGAAGGACACTGGACTGGTTGAGGATAAGCGGTAGCCTTCTTTGCAAAAGCATGAATCCAAACATGGACAGAGACACAAAGTATGATGCTTTGTGCGATCAGTTAATTGAATTAACAGAAATGTTTGGTGAAATGTTGAAGATGCACATGGCTAATATGAATACAGATGATGACTATTTCGAGCAGCCTATGCATATTTCAGAGCAAGAACAAACTCAAGACCGAGAAGATGAGCAAGACATGTATGATGTTCAATAATATATAGAAGATGAGGGGGTTAGTGATCAGGAACTGCCTGATTGCTTACCTATGCCTTGTGTTATGCTGACCAAAGAACATCAGGACCTATTAGCAAAGGCTGATAAGGAAAGCTGCCTTGAGGAAGTAGAAGACTACATAGAAGAGGCAGAGCCTGGTGTGGAAGATGAGGCTCAAGAAAACATCCAGCCTCTGAATCAGCTAATACAAGAGAAAGAGGACTGCAGTGCTTCTGTCCATGATGAAAGGGAAACCCCTCTTTTGACAGAAGAAGAGATCGAGCGGATACTAAATCAGCAGTCCACCTCTGAGGCCTTCTATAGAACACACACTCCTACTCAGTCATTATTTGAGTTTGATGATTCAGATTCAGAGGACTCCTCTGTGGATCAGAGTAAAGGAAGATCTGCTGAGAATCCATTTCATCTGATTGGTAACACTACTTACATTCCTGATTCTCCCATCTTTGATCTATCTAATGATGATGTTTCTCAAATAGAAGTAGATTTTGCTGAGCCATCATTAACATATTTGTGGGAGGACAATCAGTTCCATCAACTCCGGAAAAGCAGTGAAACCAGTCAGCCTATCTATGATACTGATGGGGAGAGATATGACAGTATAATAGAAGAAGAAGATTCTCTGAGTCTTCATTCTGCTTCACCACAGATCATCAGTGAGACTGGAAACCAGCAATTTTTCTTTTTAGAAGACGAGGAGGAAAGAAAAGAAGTGATTTTAGAGAAGAATGTAATCAAAAAGCTTTCTCTTGAAAAAGAGGAAGCAATGGACCAAAACCCTGCTCAAGAATACATAGATCTTCTCATAGAGCTCAGCACCTCAGAGCAAAATATATCAGAGCTCCAGGGGGACAACACTGCCATATATGATGAGTCCTCTAGTTCAGAAGATGAAGATTATTCTCTTCCTCAAGAGAGTCTTATCCTTGATCCAGTGGAAGAAGAGGAAGTCCTGGTTGAAGCCTACCTGCCAGATATTCATAACCAGGTATAATTTCATGATCCTTATGCATATTTCCTGCACATACTTGAGGAAGGATCAAGGATCTTTTTGAGCAGCATGTTTCAAATAGAGAGAACATTTTTCAAGGCTGCTGTTATGGGACAAGAGGAGTGGGAGCTGCCCTGCCTATCCAGCATGCTCAAGGAGTTGAGCAAGAAGGACCAGCCATGGGATCATTTGATGGACTGGTTACATTGGAAGACAATGTTTGTAAGCTAGACTTGTAAATATTTCATTAGAGTAGGGTAGGTAGGAAAAGCTCAATAAAGCTCAGTCTATGAGCAGGTAGTTAGTTGTTTCAATTTCTGTCTTAAAATGTAGAGAAGAAACCTGCTAGACAGTCTAATCCTAACAGGTAGTAGTGTAGGTAGAGAAACATGTGAGACCAACAGTCTAATCTGGTCTCATGGAGAAATAAGGGTAGATTTAGAGTAGGTTTGTTTTTTCTTTCAAAATAAAATAATGTAAAGGGTTTGCTAGTTCAAATGCACCCAAGGGGAAATTGTAGAACTGTAGCTTGGGTAGGTAGATTGGTTGAGGGAATATTTCTACTGATATATCATGTTTGTGGCAGCTGAAAATCAACGAAGAAAGATGGCTTATGATAGCAGGCATCTGGCCTACTCCAAAGATCATATCTGGTTTCTTGACTCCTCCAAGGAGAAGCCATCCCCATGTGGAGCCACTGTTAGCCCCCCTATGAAATTCTTGACAAGCAAGCTGGGGGCTGAATTGTTTTGGAGCCTTCAAGGAATGTCTTTCCCTTGAAAATCCATTCTCCTTTAAGCCTCTGAGTGCTTTGCCTTATATGAATTCTATGTGCTGCCCCATTTCTCAAAAGGGCCTATAATACCTCTCATATCCTTGCAAAGTACCACAATTCCCCAAAATCCCCTTTAAAATTCCCCATCACCCTTTATTTCCCTGGATTTCCACTTCACCTCCTCTTCGTTGCCTCCTTCGGGCCTGAAATAGCACTCAAAATGAGTTAAAATGATGAAATTTATGTATTCTGGTCCTAGCCCCTTTCCCCATTAACCCCCACACTTTCCTCCCCCATGAGACCCAGCGCCAGAACCACTCGCTAAACCCGTTGGGCGCTTATCCCCTCCGACCCTTTTTCCGCCCAAAAATCATAAAAAACCTTTGATAAATCACATTTTTGGGTTTTAAAGGTTTGTCGCCGGTTTGATTTTCGGTAAATCTCCGCCATCCATCAAACACCGGATCCAACAGCGCGGTGCTCACCCGAAACACTGGTCCCCGCCCACCTCCACTATTCCAAAACCATGTGTTTTTTTCCGCACCACCGATCTACGACAAGCGGTTTTCCCCGGAGAGCCATCGATTCCACTCAAGAAATGACGCGTGGCATTTGTACGAATGAAAAACCGCTTCCCTTCCGCGCATTAACTTTCAGTACAAGACGCCCAGCGGAATTGTTCAGAACCGTCAGATCTGGAGGATCCCATCTAACGACTGTGATTCAACGAAGTTGCACGCTGTTTTAACCACGCGCATTGCGCCCGCTGGCCCACCATTTATCGATCCCCGTCGTCAATCCCTAACGCAATCAACGTTCCAGATCCGCCCTTCCATCGTTGAATATTCCATGGTCTCCCGCCTCGCCCCGTCACCCCGTCTCGCCATGTCATTGCCACAAGTACCCGCCGTACAGTTTCCTAGTGCATTGCATAAAACCAGATTATTTACATGTTTTTCATTCATTTTTCACGTTTATTCGCTCTGTGTTCCGCCGACCCCCCCAGCAGAGCTTGTTTCAACATTCCGTCACGATTTCTCCCTAGCCCTCCATCTGCATGGCTTGTTTCTGCATCCACAGTCTGTCCCCGCCTCCTCCATCATTCACACCCATGGTTTTCCTCACAGGTTTGTTATTTTGCAGGGTTTCCAAAGGTGAAGGACCGCCATAATTCTACATGGCAAAGCTGTGCAGACAGTATTGAATCCAGGAGCTGGTACTACCATGAGATAATGAAAGAAAGAGGCTGACAGGATTTGCTTTAAAGAACAGGATTCAAAACTCTAAAACAAACCTTTCAGCGCTATTAAAAGCCCGAGCTACCCTGTCAGAAGCAAAATGAAAAGGCAGATTTCTTCGGTACGAGCAGAAAGATTAAGGCCAGCTAATGAAGATCTCGAGCCCTAAGTCAATGTTTCAGAGACAAAGCAGCAGATTACAGACCCCGAGGATCGATCAAAGGATCCGGTGCACAAGTAAAAGGTACTATCAAGGTTATTTGTCAGCAGAATGTTTCTCTTTATCAAAGTACAGGGCGCCCATACAACTTTTATTATACATAACATCTCTGAAAGAATTTCCGCCCTAACTACAGCTCAAAAATAGTCAGACATTTATGAGGCAGACCTTCCTAGCAGTTTATTTCATTTTTTGTTCAAATCACCTGGAGTACTTCAGCCAAAAGATGTCAAGATCAAATCTGGAGCAGATCATTCTCTCACAAGGAAGGTGACAGAGATTAAATATAAAGCATGTCAAGCAGAATGGGTTTCGGCCCTGCATTCATTGTTATGTTTAATGATACATTTAATTTTCACCTACTCCTTCAGTCGATTTGAGGTTCATCCTTTGCTATAAAGCACAGAAGGAAAATTTGTAATGGTTGTTGATGAGATATCAGAGAAATGAAATTTTTTCCTCTTGAGACAAGTTCTCTGTGTAATATTGTAAGATAGGCTGAGATTTGATGTATTCAGAATGAATGTTCAAGCTGTGGGCTATGATGTACCTGATTGGTGTTGTTTTTAATATAACAAGAATATTTCTTTGGATCCTGATCTAAAGTAGCTGGTGATGTTTTCCATTCTCTGTATTTGTGATTGACTTGCTTTCATTTCATCATGTTTCTTCAGGCTCGCATCAGAAGTTTGGCATGAGATTTACCCTTGATAGGTACCTCATGTTGCTGCTCTCCCAGCCCTTAATGTTTTTTGCTTATATGTGTATCTGAATGTTGATTTCAATTGATTTAACCAGTGTAGTGGATGATATTGCCTGCTCTCTAATGTATGAATTGATGAGGTCCATGTTTAGATGTTCTTGGTAGGGTTTAGCTAGAAGGTTTAGAAACACTGGAGATTAGTGTTAGCCCTGTCCACTAGGATCTTTGCACGACTAGCTAGCCTTTATAAGATCCCTTGTAATTGCCTCTAATTTTGTCCAAGCAGGCTTGGAGTTAAATGACCTCTAGTCTGATCTATAGACAGAATTAGATGGTTCTCCTCCTTTCATTTTTCAGTCCTTAATGTTCCATTCCATCTTCTATCCTTTGAGATCCAGATGTTCTAGATGACTAGCCCAACTGAAAGCTTGCACATTGAACACAAATAAATCCTTTCTTGACTCCATAGCCCAATGGCTTTGATGTTCCCTGAGTTATCTATCTCTGCCTAAGCTTCCTCTTTGCTCATCCTTGTCTTATATCGGACCTTCTTTTCCTGATTCCCTCCAACCAAACACAAACAATCAAAAAAACAACCCTGAGCCTATAACTAGCCTAAAATCACAACTGAGAGCTTCAAAGACATACACTTTGACTCATATAGAGAGATCCCTCTCTGGACCTAGGAGGGCTAGATCCTAAGGTCCCAAAGCGGTTATGATGTTTTCTCATCTTTTGGTCTTGCCAATCTGGCCAAAACATGGGAACCCCAACAGAGGCCATCTACACTAGAAGAGCATAGCTGATAAAATACTTAGAGTTATTTTTTACTGGCCATCTTTATTTTTAGATGTTAAATTTCTTTTTACCTCTTGCCATCAATGCCAAATTTTCGAAGGTAAAAAGAACTATTACCTTTACCTCTAAAACCAATATCCACTGAAAAAACATTTCGACTATGGGGGTTAGACTTCATAGGTGAAATTCATTCTCCATCTTCAGGTCAACACAAATGGATTCTAATTGCTACTGATTACTTTAATAAGTGGATAGAAGAAATTCCCACTAGGCAAGCTACCGACTCAGTTATTATCTCATTCATAGAAAGTAATATTTTGTCTAGATTTTTATGCCCCCATAAAATTATCACAGACAATGCTGCTACTTTCAAATCTAAGAAGATGATTGCTTTTTGCCATAAATACCATATTACCTTAGGTCATTCCACAGCATATTATCCCCAAGGTAATGGTCTGGCCGAATCCTCAAATAAAATTTTAGTCAACATCATAAAAGAAGTACTCCAAGACAATAAAAAGACATGGAATAAGAAGCTGGTCTATGCCCTTTGGGCTGATAGACTTACTACAAAAAATTCTATAGGAACTTCACCATATCAGATTGTTTATGGTACAGATACAGTTTTTCCTTCTTCCTTGGGTGTCCCAGTCATGAAGATTATCCAGGAATCACAGGTAGGAACTAATGACATTCAAAGAATAATCAATGAAACCATACACCTTCAACAAACCAGAGATGAAGTTTATGAAAAGTCACAAGTTTTACAGGATAAGATCGAAAATATTTTTGATAAAAGAGTTAAGGAAGATGACTTTTTCATAGGAGATAAAGTTTTAAGATGGGATTCAAGAAGAGAGGATAAAGGTAAACATGGGAAGTTTGACTTTCTATGGAAGGGACCCTATGTAATATATGGTTATAGAGGTAATAATTCCTTTTTCATCAGGAATTTGGATGGAATCGAGCTTCAATAAGGACCGGTAAATGGAAGGATGTTGAAATATTACCATTCCTCACAAGTCACTTAACAGTTAGATTTATTTACTTTATCATTGTAAATATTCATAGTTAGAGTGTAGATTGGATTGGATATATTATCTACAAATTTGAAGCCCAAAGAGAAGGCCCTGAGCTTTGCAGTATAAGATATCATAAATATGATTGTTGTAGAAAACAAAAAACATTTACAGGATCACCAAGGTCAATGGATAAGGCTACTGATCTTAGAGTTCTTGGCATTTCACAAGGAAAATCCATCCCCAAGTGAAGCCGATGTTAGCAACCTATAATATAGGGGTCATAATTTTGACTTGACCGTTGATAATCTTGTAAATCTGTACATACTTTGCCTTCTGCAAGTTGTATTCACATATTTTGTAAAAAAATAAAATAAAAATAAAAAAAATCAAAAAGAGGGTAAAAAGTCCTAAAAGAATAATCAAAGGACTTAGAAAAAATAAAAAGACCCCAAAAGAAAAATGAATAAAAATGAAAGTGTGCAAGCATCAATGCCACTAATTTTTACTTTTTGACTATGGCAGAGTGTCAATAAATGCCATAGTCCATGATGAGTTAAACAATTTAATCTTAACTTATCATTTTTCAATTTCACTTGCTATAGATAGAGAATAATGAGTTGTCATACAGATTAATCATGACAATTCAGTAGTCAGGTAGAGAAATAAAGTGAATCCAACAATTTAACCTAGATTCATGGATGAAATAAGTGTAGAATTTGATAGTTTTACTTGCTTTATGAAAGAATAAATGCTGTGAAGGTTGCTAGCTCAAATGCACCTTACTACAAAGGAAGAAAAAATGTTAGGATGGTAAGCTGGGTAGATAGAAGAAGGTGAAAGGTCTCAATGTAAATATCATTCATCATGGGCTGCAAAATAACTAACCTCCCCTTCCCATAGTCATGAAAAATTCTAAACTATCAGTCAGAAAGGCTCAAGGCATTTCCTTGACTTTTGTTGGGACCAGACCCAAGGCTCTATGACTGATCAGTTGAAAGTATAAAATGTCTATATTAATCCCTAAAATCACACCATTTTCCATTCATGCATTCATCCCCCTAAATAATCCTAAGTAAAATTCCATTCTTACTTAAAGGCATTATAATTTCCATCTAACTAATTTCCTTCATCATTTGAAAGCATTAAACCCTCAAAATAACATTATATCATAAGTTAAGTGATAAGATTAATGCAAATTATCTTTTAAACCTCACTTTACTTGTTATGTTTATGTGTTTTGAGTACACATTGTCCTATTTTCATATTAACTTTAATTTATGTATTAACTCCCTATAGAAATGACCTTATCCTATTATATATAACTCATTTTTATATAATAAACCCAAAAAACCACTTATTATAATTTTAGCCGAAGATTCCCACATGTTTAATAAAAACCCACATTATAACCCCCTTTGGCTAAAATATATCTTTATATAGTGTCCTGCCCCTATGGTAATTAAATCACTTTGATTGAATTAACCATATAATAAAAATATATGAAAAAACCTTTAAAACATGTTTTATATATGTTTTAAGAAAAAATATCGAAGTTTCATTTAAACTAAAATTCAAAGAAAAAAAGCCATTCATTTGTTCATTTTCACATACCCGACTCATCTAACCCAAGGTTAAACCCTAACCTAACCCTTTTCTCGTCGATATATATCCCAGACCCCAGTTTCTAACCTGGGTTAAAGCCCTTTTATATCCCTCCCAACCATGTTTCCTATACACAAAGTCTGTTTGTATATAAAACTTAACCATATCCCTTTCTCCATCGGATTGAATTTCAACCCTCCGATCTCCAAATTCCATTTAATCCAATGGTTAAAAAATCAACGTGACAATATATTAAATTTCCATCCCTTCCCCTATTGCATAGCATAACCACCGTTGGATTTTCCATCAGGTCCAGATCGGACGATCCATATGCAACCCGACGACTTACCTTTTCCCGCACCTTTCCTTTTGATTGTGATTGTTCAATTATCAAAGCCAGATCCGATGGTCAATACCTCATATCGTGCCCATAAAGTAATCGACCAAAGTTTTGAAAAATTCACGCGATATGGGTTGTTTTCCGAAACCACCCTGTGTCGATGTGTCCTTATATGATTGGATCGCGTTCGAAAATCAATTTACTGCTTACTGCTCTGGAGCTACGCGAATACCACCCAGTGGTATCCCAAAACCACTTTCACCCAACCTATGATTAAATATGATTTGACTATGGTTTAAAACATGGTTAATTCATAAAACTTATAATTTTCAATGAATTTTCACCTATTCGCGCTTGTAAAGCTTTCAAACCTCGTAGAGTCTAATTTTCATCCCGTTTCACCATTTAAACCCCTAAAAAACTCCGCGAGCCTATTACCAAACCTCCCATCTCCATTTTCAAGCCTGTCAGTGAACCAGTGCCATTCTCAAGCCAGGTTCCTTGCAATTCAACCATGGAGAGTCACAGTATCCTCTGGTAGACCAATTCAGCAGAATTGAAGACTGCGCGCAACTGTGAAACGTCTTCGACCACAATTATACCTTTTAAAGGTATTTTTCGTCCAAATTGTCCACAAAAACTTCAATTACAAAAGAAAAAGAATTAATTTTTCAATTATTGTCTGTAATTATCTGAATTACCTATACAAAAATTGCAAAAAAACTTCCATAATACAGGGGAAACGCTGTCAAATTTTCCCCAAAATCCCTCATTTCCATTTTTTCAAGTTTGATCTATTCCTAGGTCATTTTCATTGTTGGAATTGATCATAGCCTTTCTTCTGAGCATTAAAACCCTCTTTCCATCTAAAACCCTACTCAGAACCCTATTTTAACAAAGAAATTCTCCAAAAATCCCTTGTTTCCAACAGAAGAACTTAGCAAACAGTCTAAGCTTGCTCTGTTCAGTTAAAAAATGACAAAGAAATGAGTAACCCCCAAATCAAGAGACCCAAAACCTCAGAAGAAGGCCTCTGCTAAAATCCCTCAGCCTGAGTCTTCTAAACTTGACAAACCAACCCCTGCACTCACTGTTGATTCCACAGAATTTGTTAGGCCTGTCCAACCTCCAGTTACTTCACAAGAGAATAGTCCTCTAGTTGACCTTGATTACAGAATATTGGACCCTTCAATAGAGTTCAATTTACTTGATGTCTATAATTGGTGCTTTGGCAAATCTGTGGAGAAAGGTGATAAAGATATACTAGCCTGGGATTCCAATCTGCCAAAGTACAATGTCCCTCTTACTCATTCAGCCCCTGATTTTGTCAGATTGTGTCAGTCCTATTATCTTCCATACCAAAGGTGCATTGTCAATAAACACAGAGAGGTCATATTTTACATCAACGCAGAATCCATAAACTCTATGCTGCAACTAAAACATTACCCCAATGCTGCTTCATTGTTAATAGAGGATTTAACTCAGCTTTACTTAGACCTTGATTTTTCTTCTAAGTTCAAAGTATTCTAGAATTTTTGTCCCAAACAAGTTGATATCCCTAAGCTCAATCCTCCATTTGATACTTTCGATTTTCCAAATGAAACCAGACAGATTGTCTCCATGCTATCATTCATACTAGGATATAACAATGATGAATTCACTGATGTTGCTATCCTAGGTTTTCTGTCTACTCTGAGTCCTGGCCAGTCTCCTTCCATTGTGTACAATTTTTCGAAGTTCATTGCCGAAAACACGCACTATCAATTGTCCAGATTTTCAGAAGAAGGAGTCTTTACATATACCTCATATCTACTTCATCTCTTTTTATATTATCAAGCAGACAAGTTTCCTATTGAGTTTCAGAAGATAGATCCAGAAGAAAATATACTTTCAGTTGTGTTTTGGTCATCAATTTTGAGAAAATGGAACAGGGAATACAACTATGCAGACATCAATGACTTGTTTTTAGTACCTGCTATGAATTTATTGAATAAAGAACAGACCCCTAGAATTAATGAAGAAACAAAGAGGATATTATAGCTATCTGAGAGCTATAAAACAGGGGATTGGTACTTAAACAAGAATTACACAGAGATTAGAGTATATGGTGCACTCTTGGCCCCATATAAATTGCCTAGATTTGTAACAACAAGGACATTTTCTTTAGAATATTTCAGGCAGCTATTGAATGCAGATGAAGTCAATTTTATAGCCTCTAGAAAAAAGACTCAGTTCAAACTGAAAAATCAAGTTGGGCCTTTCATTGTGAACAACAGAGTAGCAGAAAATGAAATTAATGTCAAGTTGAAAGAATATAAATTACCATATAGCTTTATGTGGAATTATGATCGTCAGGGTATTTTAAATCAAATCAGATTGAGATGAAAATTGTCTGTTTTCTTACCTGATCCCAAGCCCCAAATTGAAAAATATACCAATAAACTTGAATGGGAGCCAAATACTTTATTTTATGATGACTCACAGGTTATGCAGGGAAACAGTGGAAAAGATAAAAAGGTTGATCAAACACAGGTGGTTATAATGAACAAAGAAGCTAAAATTCTTCATAAAAGAATAAAAAAGGAAGATAGTTTCACTGCTGAAACTATTCTAGATAAAAGATTCAGAATCCCCTATAGTAAGAAAAGTAAATTGACTGATGAAGAAAGGGATAAAGCTATCAATGTTGAAGATAACAATGGTCATGAAACTGATGATGAAGCAACAAGGATAGTAACTGAAACACTCAAATAGCTTCAAAATGTCCAACTTGGAGCATAGCAAAAATACACAGTCATGGTTGATAAACAATCAAAAGTTGATATGCCCTCTTCTTCTAAAGAACCTGACAACATAGAGTTAGATATTTAAATCAAGTTCAGACAAATCAAAGAAAAGAATGAAGAAATCGAAAGTGAAGCATATTCCAAATTCCTTAAAGAAAAGCCTGGGAATAAAGATAGACTCCTTTCAGATTTTGATTATTCTTCTAATAAATTGGTGATGTCATTTCTCAAGCCTACAGTGGCTGATCCAAAAGCTATTGTAGATTATTCAAAGACAGACCTGGAAGTTGATGCAGATGTTGTCCATGAATTGGAGCAAATAGAATTCCACAGAAGCAATACAGAGATGTCGTATTCTAAAATAGTGAATAAGACTATGAATTTTATCAAGCTTGAGAAAACACTGATAAACCTTCAAACTCAAATGAAATTGGATAAAGCCTCATTATTTGCCAATAACTTGAAGATCAAAGCACTAGAAGACTTGGTGATTGAAGCAGGAGCTGATCCAGCTAACATTGAAGTTGAAAAGGCTTTAATCAAACAGAAAAATGAAGATATAGTTGCCCTCAGAAAATAGCTAAAATTGCCTCAAATTGAAAATCCTCAGGCAAAAGAAATCCTTCAGCAGAAGACAAAAAATGATGACCTAAAACAACTTGTTCTAAAAATGACTACATAGCTCAAAGAAATGGAAATACAAATTGAAGCCTTGATGAAGGAAAATGAAGCATTTGAAAAGGATAAAGAAGTAATTCGTACATTTATTCCATTAGTAAGCACTGTTGTACCATCACCTCTAGCTGAACATCTTGCACCTCCAGGGAAATTGGCAATTGCAGTGTCAATTTCATCAAAGGATAATTCTGCTACTGCATCGTCAAATACACAGGAGCTATAGACTTGGTAAAAGCTTTGGAAGAGATGACTTTAAAGAATGATGAGATCAAAAATTTGAGAAAAGCTAATACAAACTTGGAATCTGCCTACAAAAATGTTGTAATTACTTCCAAAGGACATGAACAAAGGGCTGATAGATTACAAGAACAAGTAAAAATTCTTCAACAACAGGTGAGTCTTATAGATCAGGTTTCATACATAAAAAATCATTTACGGACAAAAATTATTGAAAGAATTCACTCACAATGGCCTTCTATTCAGATTATATATGAGTAGAAAGAGTTGCTATAGGCTGCAAATGCAGAAATTTATAAAACCAAGAAAGAAATTGAAAATAAGCCACCACAAGCAGTTCAACTCATAGCATTTTTGAACAATAAAAAAAGAAAATAATTATAAGAGTTGAAAATTGCTGACAGAATAGAGGCCATCCTTCAAATTAAGAAAGTCCTGAATAAGAGAAACATGGTGAATAATTTGGAAGACAGGTGTAAAGATATGAACTTGGCCATCACAAGATTTTGGGCCTAATACAAAGTATTATCAGAAGCAAGTTTACCAGAGATTCATGCATTGAATGACAAATTAATGCCATAAAAGGATTATGATCAGAAAATCAGAGGTCATGCTAAGGAGAAAGCTAAACAGCCTTTGCCTCAAGGATCTCCTAGTGGAAAAGTACTACTTCAATATTTTGAAAATTTGTTCTTTTTGGAAAATGAAATCAAGCATATGTTCACAGTAAAGCCAAACTTTGCTAAATATACAGAAGCCGATGAAAGCTACAGGAAACTAAAGAATATGAAGATCCCCACTGCTGAACAGTGGCAAGAATTCACAGATTTGATGTGAATTTGATAGATAAAGAGCAGGAAAATCACATGAAAGATCATATTTTACTTTTACTTTATGGTGAAAAAATCAGTGTTAAAGTGTATCAGTAAAATCAAATTACTGCTGGTCATTTTTCAATTACAACAGTGAAACAGTGAAAAGCAAAGATAAAGAATATCAGAGTCGAAAGTCAAAGAAAGGAATGTTATACAACCACCTTCCACGAGAAGATGCACCTAATGCCAGCTATGTTCACAGCACATCAAAAATTAGTTTAGATAAGATAAACAGTTCTATTTTTCCTTGAAAAAGAGGACAGGTTGCAAACTGTTTTGCTATTGTCCCTTTTCTTATGTAATGTTTCCTATTTTTTGCTTGAGATATTATCTCAAACTTTAGATATTTTGTGAGTAATTAAATTGTATAAATACTTCATTATTCAAAGTATTTTGTGTGGAATAAAATTTCTCAAGACTACTATAGTCATTTTGCTAGACATATTGAAGTTGGTGTGAGTCAATTAGCAAAGAAGCACACTGGAAATGAGATTAGAGACATCATAACTAAGGATTCACGTGGTGACAAGATAGGTCTCTTCTTTTTCCTGTTTTCAGTGTTTTTCTTTAAAATTTTACATACATTCAGTTAATGTGTTTCTATTCTTTAATTATCAACTAAGGAGAAATTAAACAGGATTAGTGATAATAAGCTCTTTGTTTTAAACTAGTTGGCATTTTAATGTTTTCTGCTTGATAACCGGACTATAGAATTTTTAATTGCCCTAGGTCCCAGTTTGATCCCCTCCTTCAATCCTATTTTCTGTAACTTAAGGATTCTTAAGTGCCCTTTTGTTCAGATCTCTCCCATTCCATCAAAAAATCCTATTCAAAGCCTTAGAAGGTCATCTATCCTACCCTTAGTACATTTGCATCTTTAAGTCTTATTTCCTAGCTTTCCTTGCCTAGAGAGTTGACTCCGTAGCCCAATGTTCTGGTAGATCCTTCTGTTTTACCTTGAAACACTTTTTATTCCCACCACTCTTACAAAACAAGTCCCACTTCTCACTCATAGCTAGCCTAAAACCATTTACCAAAACAAAGCTAAATTTTAAGGAGATATCCTTCTCCGGAGCTCAGGAAGGCTAGATCATGAATTCCCAAAGTGGTTCTTGGCTACCGCTGGTTTTATTAACTACAAAAAATCCTCATCCCACAACCTAAGAATTACTAGGGTGATAACAGTACCTGCGTCATTAATATATTTTATGTTCTGATCTGGGGGGAGTCTAGTTTTGGCTGCGCGACAGTGGTTTTGGTGGTCACCTACTGCATGGAGGGATGAATCAATGACTTCGTTGTTGGGCCAGGTGGAGCGATTGACTCTGACACTGCATTGTAGCTAGATGTGCCTGTTGCATCTGGGTTGGTTGGCTAGGCTGCGACCTTCCACTTTGGCGGCCAAGTGGCAATTATTCGTTCGATTTCAACCTCGGTGATCATATGTGGGAGGTTATGCCAGGTGTGATCTTTACGAGCTCGAATTTTCAGATTGTGCATGGTCACTTGAAATGCTGCTATATGCTTATACTTACCATAAACCGATGGGGACATACGTGGTTGGGAATCAATGGCCGCACAGATAGCCCCATCGTAGAGTACCTAGAAGGATTTATTATCCTCAACCCGTTTGGGGTCCTTTGATTCCTAGATGTTTGCAAACCGTGTCCCCTCACACATGCCAGGCTCAAGAGGGGGGAAGATTTCTTCTTCTAGGGTCTCCCATGCAACTAATATGATTATCAGAATCAACCAAGAGTAGTAGAAATATTTTCCTCTATCCCAAGCCTCGCACAAACTATTGAGAAATTATTCAACCAGGTGCTAGGACCAATTATAATAGACTCCCTTTTCGCATTGGCCAGTGTTTTGAATTACTTGAGCGTGGGTAGCCATTGCCTGGAATTTCCGCATCAACTTGCAGGAAAGAAGTAGGGTACCCATGTGTGTCCTTGGATCACTGATTGTATCAATATGAAAGCCCCGCTTGTTGTGGGTGACATGGTACTTCTTTTGGACAACTTCAATAGTATGGTGCTCGAATTTCTTGCCCGTACCCTCCCTAGGATTGGGTCTGTGCATAGGAAGGCGAGTAATTTGGTGAATGAGAGTAGCATTAATCGATATGTGGCCTTGGAGCCACAAGCATCCATCATGAATGAGTGCCAACAGTTGGTGAAAAACTACGGTAGTTATGTTGTATCGACCAAAGTGGGGGAGGCGCAACAAGTTCAAGATGTCTGCTCTGGCTAATCCCTTGACGCAAACAATTGGATCTACCTTTAGCAGACTGTCTTCGATGACTTGTTCCAGGTATAGGTGTGGGGCTAATGAAGGGAAAGCATCCAAGCTCCCCAGGTCATGGTCATCAAACTTTATGTGGGGGAGGTAACCAAACATTCCTCCCAGTTGGGGAACTTCTTCTGGGACTAGAGGCATCTGAAGATAGGCGCAGACGATATGCACGTTGGGCATGCATGCTACTGTTTTGTGTGGATGAACATAAAGTGGTAACCAAGTTAGCAGAGTCGCTTGCAGGCCTTCTACTGTGAGTGCCTTTTGGTTCGAGGATGCGACAGGTGATCACTTCTTAGGCACTTTTCAAGGGGAGCGCCTAATCCGAGGGGAAGTATGAGGCTTCTCACCAGCTCATTTTGCCTGTTTTACCTTTTCTTTTCCCTTCCGCTTTCCTAGAGTCGAGATGATTTATTTTGTTGTAGGGGTTACTTCCCAGACCTCATCAAATCCTATTTCCTCGGACATCGTTGTAGGCAGAGGTGCATTTGGGTTGGTAGCAGTCATCCTGCTTGGAAGATGAACTTGGCATTGATACTATTGTACGTCGTAGCTCACTCAGTCATGCATACGAAAAGTAGATATATGAGATTATATATATTAGAGTGTCTGAGGTGAGACAATCTTAAGAAATAATTGAATCCTGTAAAACAAACATTCCTCATATTATAGCCTTCATGAGGGAAAAATGGCTGGTGGATCCTTAATTTCCTTTCATCATTACGGGAACGGTAAAAATTCCTTGTAAGTCACCACAAAAATTTCCAGTTACCTGCTTTGTCAAATGGCAAGCATGGTTTTCCATGCTCCCACTCCATTCCAATGGCTAACTTTTTTCCACTGCACACAACACCTGCGCCTGTATCGCACCCACCCGCACTTTCAGTTCTACACACCATCCTTGTGCATCCATGCCCAGGTGAATGCAACATCCATTATACAACTACTCCATCCATATAGTCATTTTATCGGCACTGAGGAGTCCCTATAAGGCTTCAGTCAACTCCCATTAACATATCCTGGTAGCGAATGGACGCGTAGTGTAGCCAATCTGACCGCACCACCATTAGTAATTTCCTTTACCACATATGGACCTAACCAGTGCTATTAGAACTTCCCTAGGTGTTTCACGAACTAGATAATGTACAGTAGGACCAATTCTTCCTCCAAAAAAACCTTCTACCAAATATGTCTATCATGCCAAGCTTTCTCCTGCGCCTTCTCAACCTACTGGTGGAATTGGGAAATGATCTGGTCTTCTTCCAAAGCTACCAGCTCTACCAAGTGTTCCTCCATGATGTCTGGGTATGCCATATTTGGGAAGGCCGAGATGCGCAAGCTGGGAACGATGTATTCCATAGGCATAATATCTTCCTTCCCATAGACCATTGTGAAGGGTGTCTTTACCGTGAGCTTCTTACATGTAGTCCTATAGGCCCAGAGTACAGAGGGGATGCACGCGTCCCAGTTGCTCTGTTGTGCGTTACAGACCTTGGTGAGTGCATGTTCCAAAATCTTGTTGAATGCTTCTACGGTTCCATTAACCTGTGGATGACATGGGGTACCCTTTGCATGGTGGATCTAGAATTCCTCAGTTAAATCCTTAATAGTTTTGTTAATGAAATGTGTACCTCTATCACTCATCAAGATCCTTGGGCACCCAAACCTGGTCAAGATATTTTCAAAAATGAAGTGTGTTGCTATGTCCGCAGTGCAATCCTTGACAGCTTTATCTTCTGCCCACCTAGTAATGTAATCTGTGGCCGTAATGATATACTGAGCACCGGTCTTCTTACATGGGGGGTCAATGGGGCCTAAAAATTTGATGGCCCATTTTTCAAATGCCTATAGAGCCATCTGTGGTTGCAGGGGCATCTCATCTCGTCGTGAGGGTTTCCTGGTTCACTGGCATGCATTGCAGGCCCGGAAATAAGTATGATTATCTGTGTGTAGTGTGGGCCACGAGAGCCCAGCCCGCGATATATTCTGCGTAGTAGCTTTACCCGCATAATGTCCCCCCACAATTCCTTCATGGGCTTCAGCTAGGATAGCTAGTATTTCATATTCAAGGACATACCTTCATAGTACCTCATCTACCCCCAGCTTGTAGAGTTGTCTTGCAATGATAGTGAAGTCAGTTGCGCAGGCGACCAACTCCTTTTTCTGTGGTATTGAATAGTCATCAGGGACTTTACCTATGGTCAAGAAGTGGATGATATCGAAAAAGTGCTCATCGATTACCTTGATAGAAAACAACTGCACGTCAAGAAATCCATCATCCAATCTGGACAAATGATTCGACCTGTCATTTAACCTTCCTGGCTTCACGATAATTTCAAAATCATATTCCTAAAATAGTAACAACCATGTATATATTTTCCCCCCCAACATAGGCTTATTAACAAGGTATTTTAAGGCCGAAGGATCTGTGAACATCATGAAGTGTCCTCTGAGTAAATAGTGCATGTACTTTTGCAGGGCAGATACCATTTCCAACCCCTCCCACTCCATGGTAGAATAGTTATGCTTCACGCTCGACAACTTCCTACTAGCATAGGCCACCGAGTGATCTATATCCCCTTCTCTAGGCTGCGCCAAGATAGCTCCCAAGGAAATCCCTGATGTATCTACATGGACATGGAAGATCCTTGCCTAATCAGGGAATATTAGGATAGGCACAGTCACCATCTTTTCTTTTAGCAGCTCGAAGCTCTTATGGCATTCGTCATCCTAGAAGAATGACACATCCTTTTTCAATAGTTTTTCCATCGGAGTAGTGATCAAAGCATATCCCTGTATGAATTTTTTGTAGTAACCTGTGTGACTGAGGTTGGAGTGCAACTATTTTTCAATGGTTGGAAATGCCAAGTTGATGATAATCGCGACCTTGGCTAGGCCGACCATCGGCCCCTGTTAACATACTATGTGTCTAAAAGAATTCTGAACGAGACACAAAATATACATTTCTTGATGTTTAGTGAGATTTGGTGTTTCCTGCAGGCATCCAGCATCATGCGCAGATTCGATACATGGTTCTTTACTAATCCGAACACCATCCAGTCATCAAAATAGACTTCTAGGAATTTGTACATGAATTCTTTGAATACGGCTACAATAACGCGTGAAAAGATGGCAAGGGCATTCTTTGGTCCAAAGGGAATAATAGTATACTAAAATGAACCCCACTCCATCACAAAATTTGTCTTGCTGTGATCTTTAGGTGCAATACGTATCTGATGGTAGCTTGAGAACCCATCAGTAAATGAATAAGCTTCCTGGCCCCCCACGTTATCTAGGATTTCATCAGAGAATGGTGTGGGGAACGGATTGTGGACATAGGCATCGTTTAACTTGTGTAGGTCGATGTAAATCCATATCTCTCCTTTAGTCTTATTTTCCTGGACCACCATGGGGCTTACCGAGTCTGACTGTTCTACTAGTTCAATGATACCTGCGACCACCATTTTCTCAATTTCCTCCTTAAATTTTTTCTTGTACTTCAGGTTTAGGTGATAGGGTCGTTGTTTAACTGGTCGTGCATCTAGTTTCAACGTAATCCTCATAACTCCCATGTCTCCTACGATTCCCTTAAGTTTAGAGAACTTGGTCGAGAATAGATCATGATAGTTAGTTAGCAGATCTGAAACCTTTCTCACCATGCCATCATCCCAGTAATCCCCAATATTGGCCATCTTGGGTTGTTCTTCTGAGCCAATATTGATTTCTTTTAGTTTCAGAGGTTTTGTGACATCAACTGTTCACAGCAACGGACCTGCAACAACCTATTCCCCTTCTGAATCTTCAATCATAATATTCTGAGGATCTTCGCTGTAGGCTTCCATTGATAGATTTATACTGTTTATGATATCCTATAGCTATGCATCCCAAGATGGCATAGCATGTTCCTACTCAAGGCGGGCCTCACCGAAGACCAGAGGATATATATCTTGTAGGGCTTCATCAAGTTGCTCGTTGTCTCCCATTAGTCCAAACATCATTACAAAGTCTTTAGCCATCATACTCGAATGCCTGGTGTGCTGATGTAGTTCTTCATCCAAATACCAGGTGGTGGGGATTGGTCCTAATGTGTGACTAGATCTGTGGACCAATTCATTCCTTGTGCCCTCATTCCCTACTTCTAACCAATGAGCCACGTGCCTGCGCAGATCCCCTTGCCTTGAGAAGAGTTCTATTGGTGGGTTAGCTGGTATTTGGAATCATCAGGTCAGCATCCTTCGAAATCCCCCCCAGTCCTGGAAATCTCCTTTATGAGTTTCCCACCAATGTGCAGGGGTTGTGCACATGGCCAAGTCTAAGGCCCAAAATCTCCGCTCCTCAGGAATGTTGGCTTCTATTGCTTCAAGAAAATTTTCAACATTACCAGAGCCATCAAAGTAGGGTAGTTCTCTTACCTATGAAGAAATACATTGGAAGCTCTTCGTGATCTTAAGACACCTTAGTGCAGACACATCATGCAGCTGGTTTTTCCAGTTTTCAATCTATTCATCTAAGTCAGACAAGCACTCACTATATTTTTCCCAACATAGCAGGCCATTAGCCGTGGGGTTGATCTAGTTGTCCTCTCGGGAAATTAGTTTGTATATGTGATCAACATCTTCTTCTTCCTATATCGATTCAATATACTGCTCTCCTTCTGCTGGATCCAACGAGACTATTAACCTTGCGCCTTCGTTTTCAAATATCATGCTTCTCCTTTTTATATTAATGATGCCTACCATGTCAATAGCCCAATCGAGACCCAAGAGCGCAGGATAAGGGTCCGTGTCATCTACTATCTGGATTACCTCAAAATCTGCATGGACCTTAACACCTGCAATATCTACCACTACCTTCGTTATTCTGCCTAATGGGATAATCTTCTGTTGATTAGCCCTCCGTAGTTGAATAGTCGACCATTCCAGTTTAGATTATCCCATTCATTTCCAGGTCTGCTTAGGTAGGACGTTACCATCTAAGCCTAAGTCAAGGATAAATTGGTCCATTTCATATTCCCCAATTTTCACAATCATGCACATTTCTTGTCCCGTCCTTTTTTTTGTATAATTTGTTCAAAGTTTTAACCTCGAGCTATGGAGGAATCCTTTCTTCAAAGTTGTCTATTAGGGCTTGGATATTTTCTACGCACTTCTGGTTGCACAACATCTTCATACATGCCTGAAGGAATGGTTTAACAACTTCGTCTATTTGTAGATCTACTGCACCCTTCGAGTTAGGTGTTTCACTTTTGGGCATCTCCCTTCGTGATTCAATGAAGGTTTATTTTTCCCTTTTCAGGTCTAAGCCTTCCACTTTATCCTCAGCCTTCTGGATTAATGACTCATTTTCCACCTTTTATTCATCTCCTCTGGTAGAAATTTCATTGCGTGTGATTACATTGATACATGGCCCATCGTCCCGTGGTTCTGCCTTAACTCTTTGCACATTGTGCGTAGGTGTTTGCTACTTCTCTTGCATTTTCACTATTAGCATCAGGAAGTCTTCAATTACATGGTTGAATTGCTGGAAATATCTTCAAGAGTAGCATGCTGGGTTTGGGAAATCTCGTGCAAAATGTCCTACATCTCCACAGTTGTAACAAAGCAGCTATCCACGTCCTCGACCAACACTCCCCCCTCTCCCTCCTCCCCTTCCTCTTGTGGGAGATCCCCCCCATCCTGAAGGAGACAATGTGATGGGGGATCTACCTGCACTCTGTATAAATTTCCCCTATCTACCATAAGTTCAAGGGTTCGACAGTTTTTCTTGTCATGATCTACAGACGAGAAGAATCCCGACCAATTTTATTTCAATTCCGGCATATAAACACCCAATCGCGGGGAATGATTTGTATTGTGTCATCCCGCCAGCCGAAAGTTGGCACACGATAGCATAGGACTGCTAGGGCCAGCCATTTCCCTGGGTCGTAGAGGGCTTGGACCCCCAGCCTGTATATAGCCTGATAATAGCAGGCATTGATCCTTAGTGTGACCCGGTACCTTACATCATATGCACCAGACGTCTGGGTTGGATTCCTTACTACGATCATTTCGCAATATTTGAATTTATGAGTGCATTGCCTCCAATTGGTTTTGCATTTGTAAGGCTGCCAACTCTGTATCATCCCTTGGCGTAGCTTCTAATTTCATGGATATTTCCAAATCTTCCCCTAGGGAGCCAATATTTTATTGTCCCATGGGCCCGCGTAAGTGTGGTAAGAGAATAGCGATGAACCACTCTTTATGTTGCTTATCTTCATAAACAAATTACCCATCACTAATAACCTTATTTAATCATTTTTCAGCTTCCCACATGGACTCCGTAGGTCCTTGCTTAAAGTCATTTAGTTCAACTACACATTGAGATTATAACTTAGGCTTCTGAAATTGTTGCTTTAGGGAATTCATAATATCTTGTATGGATGTTTTCACATGTTGGCCAATGTATCCCATGAACCAATCCAATGCCCTCCCTTCGAAGGCTATGGATAGCTGCGCTTGTTTGATAGAATCGTTGTTCATGTTTTGTGCGATCCATAGAGATTCGGCTAGAAACCAAAATTGATCCATGTCCTTGTCCCCTACACCCTTAAAGGTAGGTCGCTTCATGTGCATAGCCATGTCATCCTCAGATGATGGCGGGGAAGGTGCAGTAGATTTTTTACCCTTGTGAGGGTTCGATGCAGGTGTGGCCACGAGGTTGGTTCCGCCTTGCGTAACCCTCCCTTGGTTATGATCTGATGATTCCCTTAAGGGACTGTATAGAAATCTGTCTCCCTCTTGATTAAATTGGTAGTATTTAGCACTTCATGTTGTTCTCTCACTCTGATCGGAGGTCATTCACTCAGTGTGGCCACACAATACACCTTTTTCGCTCAATAGCATCTTAATCAACAATGGCAATTTTTTTAGGAACTTACCTCTAGATCCTTTAAATAACCTTCTTTTTTATTCCGAATATGACACAAATTGATCAACAACAAATTCCGTCATGAATCCGCCCAATATACTATCAACCCAATGATTCATATTTTTGGTAATATTATTATTAGTTTTTTCCAATTACCGAACCAACTCAGGGGTACACTGCATGATATGATCATCCTTCCAGCAATTCTGAAATTCCACCAATCGAGCTAGCCACTCTTGCAACTCGTGTGCGAAGGACACAAAGATGATTTCATGCACTTTCGTAAAATTTTACATGTTTTTCCACTCTTCTATGGAAAAAATTTCACTTCTATTTTCTTTTAGGGAAAATTCCTGAATCCATTTTTTGAGCTAGTCTTCTAACTCAGGTTTAAATGGCTGCCAATGACCCTGTGGAATTACCCAATCCCTCTCTCAAAATTCTCTCGGTCCTGGCAACGAAACCATTTTTTGGCTTGAGGGTTCCTGACCTAGGTTCGATTTTAAGGTTTGCCAACAAACCCCTATACTACTGGCCCTTTCGGCAATGGCTTGCTTGCTCAGGTCAAGGTCTCACCCGAAGTAGTATGGGAGGGTGTTGGAACCAAGTTTCCACACCCTGAGAGAGAGAAAGTTAATTGAAGGGGGTCCTTTCAGATTGGTCAAACCTGTGCCAGAGGAACCTTAATACATAAACTCTTAACTGAGTATCATCAGAATATTTCCAGCCGAGCTCATAAATCATGCAATAGTAGGTTAATAGAAGAAAAACATCCAAATCTAACCAGATCTATGCATTTATCATCTTATATAGTCCCGCATCCACGTTCACATCAATAATCAGCAGTATGTAGGAGACAAATATAAATAGCATAGAGCATTGCCAATAATCATAACACATAACACTTCAGTATCAAAAATTCCTCTCATTCATTAACATCTAGATCTAGCTTACATACTCTATCTACTAGCCCGCGCACACAACCAGCAGGGTCCACACATAGCAGGACTCAGAGTCTCCATGCACACAGCTAGCAGGAGTCCCTACCCAGACAATCGACCCAAAATATCGACAAGTTCGTACCTAAGCTTAGTCACTTCTTAGCCTCCTCTAGGCTTGAATTATCCATCTATTTATATCATGCTATCCTGCTTTATCCTATGGTTTGCAAACCATTTTTTGCGGACCCTTGGTCTACCCTTTTGACCCATTACAATTCATTGGGGATTTTGACCCACCCCAAACCCCTTGCGCTAGACTAAATATTACAAAATATTACAAAACTAGACAAAATTAAGGCTAGGGAACCTTGTTCCAACACTCCCTCTCTCCCCCCCAACTCCATCTCTCTATCCCTCCCTATATCATCCTCTCTCTCAATTCATTTCCATCATCCTTCCTCTCTCTCCATTTCTCTCCTACCTCCCTCTCTCTTCCCCCATCACTCTCTCTCTCTCTCCAATCCTCTCACTATCTCTCTCCCTCTCTCTTTCTCTCTCTCCCACATCCATATTTGTGTCTCCCTCTCCCTCTCTTACCCTTATCGACCTCTCTCACTCCTCTCCCTCTCTCTCCCTCTTCATTCCTTATCTCCCGACTCCTTTATTTTATCTCCATCTCTCCCTTGTCACTACCCATATCTCTCCACCTCTATCACTCTATGTCTCTTTTCTTCCCTCTCATATATACCTAGAGTTAATATATATATGTTGATATATTAACATAGTTAAAAAGTATTTTCCAATATTTTGGCCCACCCTTTTTAAGATTGGGTTAGAGGGAAATAATGAAAAAGGGGGTTGGACATAATGGGAAATATTTACTCCCAGATGCGGGTGGTCTCGGCGATTAATGGTGTGCAGGGGGTCAGGTGGCTTGGCGCGTGGCTCACCACCACCGCCACCCATCCTGGCATGCACTTGAACTTAAAAGCCACCGTCCGGCTCTTCAATGCGGATTCATGGGAGCTCTCTCCCCGATACCAATTCATTTTTACATCTGCGATGGCGGGCTCTGGAAATTTCTTGTATGTTCATCCCTTCAGCGCTTGTTGCTCCCCTACTGTGGTTGAGCGCAGCTCACGCACTAGCACAGGGTCTTGTTGCGTTCTCAATTGTTGTATTGATATTCTGCCAGGCTTCCACTTCTCGAACAGTGCCTCCTGCAACCTTCAGCGCACATCCTTCTCCGATTCCAGTCGACAGCAAGTTCATAACGCTCAAACCATGCCCCGCTTGCGCCCGAGAATGCGCTGCAGGCGTGGGGGTGCCATTGGGCGAGCCACAAGCAGATCCTCTCCCTCCCATTCCGATTCCTCGTCGTATTCTTCTGAATTCGGCCCTGTTCGTATACCTGCTCCGCGAAGAGGTCGTGGTAGAGGTCGGAATCGGTTTAATCCTGCTGGGCACTTTCGCCTGTCCTCCAGAGCGCATTCTCACCACGCCCGCTTTCATTTCCCCTGTAGTGTCAACAACACTTCTCTCCTGGCTACGGTAACCATTGACCTTCAGGCTGCCCCCTCTGAACAGGCTTCTTCGGACCAGGTTCGCGCCGCCCCGGTGGCTTCTTTGGAGCCCATAGAGGAGGCAGAGCATCGCATTCTTCAGGCGGACATTCAGCAGCATGTTTCTTCTTCGGACAAAGTAGCCAACTTGGGCTTTCAGGCAAATCCTTCGGTTCCACTTGATGGGGGTCCTGCGCGTCAAGATGTTCCTCCTCCTGATGATGAGGATCCTTACCAATTCGGATGCCTCATTGTCGAGGAAGATCCTCCCTCTGCTCAGTAACGTGGTTCTTGGTCTATGCTTCCGAATTTTGGTTTTTCATCGACTCGAAGGTGTTTATCTACAGTCCTATGTTTCTGCTTAATTCTGCTATTACTCTTATGGTTTCTCTTTGTTTCATGGTCGGTCTCCCCTACGTGGGAACTATATTCTGCTATATGTCAAGGTCCAGGCTTTTGTCACAGGTTATAAACCTGTCATCTTTGTTTTTTGATATGGCACGGAATTGTAAAAATTTGGCTACTATGGCCTACTCCACAGGAGTCATACTGTTCAGGTCTGCTCAATACTCTGTCATAGATGTCAATCACTTGTTAGGAACAGACAGTCTCACTGCTCCTCAAAGTTTTCAGAGTCTAAATCCTAAATGTTGTGATGATCAATTTCCAGTTTGTAAAGCGAGAATGCCGCATCAATGGGCTGGAACTCTTGAGGCTTCGGTCTCTATGTAACACTATTTTTGTATCAATATAGAAGTAGCCATATTCAGAAAAAAAAAAAAAAAATGGGAAATATTTACTACAAAGTGTCTCCCATTATCCCTCATTCCCATTATCACAGAACAATGAGAAATACCTAACAATAAATTTTTCAATATTTCCTACTGTCTTCACTCTCATAAAATAATGAAAAATAATTCTAGTGTGTTGTTCTTGCCATTGGAAATGGTGATTGGAATCATTGTTGTTAATTCTAAAATGTGAAAAAACAATAACATCAAAAAACAGTTAAGAATAAATCCATCTATGTTATACATATTAGGCACCTCAAGTCCCCTTTTTGTTTTCTCAACCATCCTAGCTCACCCCACTATCATCCTTCATTTTCAGTTGACTTGGTCGTGGGGGGCGAAGGGTGGTGTGTTATGGTTGGAAACTTAATAAAGTATATAAAATTTCAAATTGATGTGATTTTTATTGAAATGTGGATATTGTGTGTGTGTGTGTGAATCATATTGTGAGACTCTGGAAAATAAATCATCAATACAATTATTTTATTCAATATAACCTTACGATTAAAAATGTGCACTTAGGGGCATCTCCACTTCTACTTGGATGATTTATTAAATGTTTGAAAAATTATTTGATGCAAACATGATGAAAATTGAATGTCAACCATAATTAATATATTGAATAAAATGAAAATATTTTTCAATTAACATATCCAATTAATATTCTACACTTGTGAGAACAAAAGGTGATTTCTATCTTTAGTCGGAAAAATGGTAGCAATACAACTATGATACAAGTGAAGGAAATGATAAAAGCATTCCAGTCAATGTACAATACCATGCTACAATTATGAAATACCTTCTTCTACAAGGGATACTCTCTAGAAGTATCATATTCATAAATTTTAGAGTTTAAAAGAACAATTTGGGTTTCACATCTTCATCAACTAGTTTTTCTAGATGCTTGAACAAATAACCAAAGAAAGCATATTTTTTCCTAGAAAAATGGAACTTTCCTAACCATGAATGAAGACTTTTCAACCATGAAATAAAGTAGGATAAAACTCTATAACTAGGTATTGAGTTTGCAACCTTGGTGCAAATATCATCTCAATATACCGCCTACAAGGATAGTTTTCACATAATCTTTTTACTCTCATCATCGTATTGTTGTCATGTTCATTAAACAGATTGCAAAAAAATAGATAAATATTGTAAACCCTTCAAATTATGGTTGATTTTCACTCCATTATGTCAACACATGTAAATATAGTATTAATACTAGTGTTTTCAAAGTTCCCAGTACCTTTGAGTGTGGTAAACTGGAGCCTAGTCTGTTAGTCCTATCTTATCATACAACCAAACTGTTTCAGTGAGCAGTCCCAAAGGTTCTTTGTGAAGTTTGTTTGTAAGTAAATGCTCCATATGGATCCATGAAAACATTTAACCAGCCATAGGGGAAGCACAGTAGTGGCATCCTCCTCTAGACACTAACGACTGTTCAGTTTGGAGTCGATGTCCAAATTCTATGATGTTCTGCCATTGGAGGTGCATAAGGAAATTCACAGCTTAGAAGCAAAAGAATTTGGCGACATAGTGTATCATTCAAGTTCTGAAGTTTGTGTTGGTAAACCCAAATGGGTTCCAAACCCAAGAAAATGGAGGAAGATAAGGCTTTACTTTCTACACTCATTATATACACACAGATAGATGGACAATCTTCTTCACATGGTGTTACGAGATAAACATGTGGACAATTATAAACTCTTTTCTATTCAGGAGGAATTGAAAAGGATAATGAGGGATATCTGACATGATATAGAAGAAATGGTGGTTCACTTGAACAAAATAGAATGCTACATAACCTCATTATCAGACACTTACTCCATTGCACCTTATAATGGAGAAGTGATCATCAATGCTACCCCAATCAACATGGTCAGTGAAAATTCCTCTCTAGATCAATCGATGATCATTGTGGATGAAGGATTCCATCTTTATTTCTGCTTTGGCTGATGATTGCGTCTCCTTCCCTAGTTTTTTTTGTTTTTACCCTCATAATGGTTTTTTTTCTTGACTAGTCAATTCTCATGTATATTTGGTCACAATATCGAAGATAATTTTTGCTATAATGTTAGTAGTTTTGGGGTTTGTCATGTCAGCAGATTTTCATGTTGACAAGGTCAACATAGTGCTCCAAAGTATATCAATTGTAATTATACTTTCTTTTTAATATCAATAGAAATCATGGTCGGATATTACACAAAAAAAAAAGTCATTACATTTCAAATTCTTCTTGTTCCATTTCAATATTTTTTAAAAATGATCATCCACAATGGCCACTAGTCTATACTTAGCCCACACCAAAAATCTAGGTTTTTAGTTAAAAAATATCTAAAATTAAATTTAAAACAGTGAATAGAAAAATTATCCTAAAATATGTTAATTTTAATGTTGATAATCCTTCTACAATATTCATATTTGTTTTCAAATTTCAAAAAATATATTAAAAAATTCTAACATATCCTTTTACCATGATGCCAAAAAGTTAGTTCAAAATTACATAAATAAATTCTTAAACTCCACAACTAACTTTAATTTCAACCATTGAGTAAATTTGAGAAATGTTACACTTGGAGAGATTTAATCCGCTTGATATGTATTCTAAAATCATAAATATCTTAATCTACAATGTTGTAATAAAGTAACTGAACAATTCCTTAAAGAACATACTTATTCTATTCAATAATTCAAAGGAATGGTTCTTATTGTCATTTCTTTGTGCTATTTTTTAAAATAGAAAATTAAATTAATGGTACCTTATTCTATTCAAGCATTCAAATGAATTGTTCTTATTGTCATTTCTTTGTAATATTTGTTAAAAAGAAAATTGAATTGATACCATTACTTGATGGAATGAAGTCTAGATGAAGATAGTTAGGTTGCTACATGTTCACAAATTAGTTAAGTAACATGAGTGGATTGGTTTAGGTTTCTACAGATTTACAAACCCATTACCTAACATGAGTGGATTGGTTTATTTTCTAAACCAGTCAAATTATATAAATGGTAAATGGAATGATTGGTCAATATTAATAAGCATCCATTCATAGTAAATATCTAAATATTTACTGCATTTTATATTTTCAAGATTTAAAATAATAAAATAAATCATATATATTTTTAATATTTGTATTAAGTATAAAAAACTTATTTATTATTTAATATAAATATAAATTTATTATAACTTATAATATTAAAAATTTATAATTTGTTTTATTTGAAATTTATTTATAAGACAATTTATTTTAATTAATTAATTTAATTTTGAAAAACATAAATAATTTTAATATTTAATTTATAACTATTATTAAAAATATTTTAAAATATTTCATATATATTAATTAAATATTTCTCATCTGTTTAATCATTATTAATAATTAAACTAAATTTATAAATTCCATTCCAATATATATAATATAGGATAACTGTTAAACACACACATGGTGGAGGAGAAGGTAAACACACACATAGAAAGATAAGCATGAGTTATTCATATTATTCACCATAGATGTCTATTTATGTTACACTGGTGTGACCCTTGGATTCATCTTCCAAGGTCACTTGGACTCCTTTGTGACTGTTCGCCTTCCACACCTACCCATAGAGGATTAGGTGTCCAACATTCCCCCCTTTAATCCGAAGGGGTATGTGTCAGTCCAAGAAGAGAGTTGTAATACAAATCTGCGAAGTATGCATGGCAGCACTTAGGCTGAATCAGCTCTCTAAAATGTTGGCATAAAGAGATGGATTAAGGATGACCACTAACACTGGAATGTAACTCTTATTGTAGTTCTCGAAACTCTTCCAAAACTGGCAAGAAGCTGAGGGCTTCAGCTAGAGGAAGTGTCCCTCATATTTGAAGAGGGATACCTTAAACCTAAAAGAAGGGAAGTCTACAACCTGTGATGGTTTAAGGATGACCACCAACACTGGAATGCTTGATGCATTTCCTGGAACTCTTCCAAAGCTGGCAAGAAGCTAAAGTCTTCTCCTAGAGGAAGTGTTCTAAAAGAGGAAGAATATCAACCTCACATAGATGGTTTAAGAGTTGTCCACCAACCAAAGGCATGGTCATGGGCATCTTTGTCTCTGGCTACAACTCTGAATCTGGAATGAAGAATTGTGGCTCAGGCTCGCTTGAACTGCTATGTCTCTGGCTACAACTCTGAATCTGGAATGAGAGATTGTGGCCCGGGCTCGCTTGATGTGGCTTCGAAGGTTGTATATGACCACCATTTTTCCCCTTGTTAGGTACAAGGTGATATGATGGCGAAAAATCGATTGCAATATTGTTCAATATTCTAGAACAAGTTCTGACATGTGACTTAAACATCTTCTTGGTTGTTGATGCCCATTGCCAAGAAGCAATCCATCCAAGATGAATCTTTGTTCTTGCAGGAGGCTTGTTTCTGAGGCATCTGTGTGAAGAATGGGTGTGCCATCCACAGTGGTTGCATGGGTGAAGATCGAAACTGTGATCTTTCATATGGCCAAATCGATCACAGTGTTGGCATTTTTCAATATGTTGTTGTTGTTACTATGGAAGAGGAGTAGGATCTGGAATAGCTGAAGTTGAATTGTCATAAAGAAATCCCACACTCTGAAATTTGATGGGCTTGGAGTAGTCTAGAATATTAAAGGACAACTCCTTGTCATATCCAAAGTCAATTTTGTGCTTGTTGTGGACAATCTCTTCCCAAGGTCTGATGATGGGCTTGGGAGGTGGTGGCTGGAGTTTTCCTTCTTTCTACAAATCTATGCTTAAAATGGGTATTGCATCTGCAATTTCTTGTCGCTAATGGGATTCTGTCTTAATGTTTTGAACAAGAACAAGTTCATAATGATGACTCTGCTGCTGTAATTCTTCTTGTTGTAGCTGAGATTCAAGCTACAAAAAATCAATCTTCTCTTGTGCATTTTGCAGACATAATTTAATGTCAAAAAAAGAGGTTTTGCTGATATTTTCCATCCCATCAACAATAGAATATATTAAAGTATTCAAAAATTCTATTGCATCATCAATCATAGACATCTCCTTTTTATTTTTATTTTTTAATTTATTCAAACTATCCACCCTGAATAAAAACTTCAACACATTAGTCAAAGAAAGTGCCAACATGCACAGTCTTTAGAAATGATTTAATACACCTTATACCATACACTGCTCTACAGAAGATACTCAGCTAAAAAATTCAACTGACTGACAACCCTGTCAAAGCTCTAGTATAAACTAACACAAACTTTTAATCAATTCATATAAAATGAACCATCCAGTTTCAAAGTGTTGGATAACAACTTGCACCAACTCTGTTATAGACTCCACACAGATCACTCAAGCTCTCAGCCTCACATCCTTGGTGATCTCAACCTCACTATTTCCAAACAACAATAATACTCCCAACATAATTCTTTAACACATTTTTCCTCGATCTTCACTATCCTTACCCTCATTATCCTATGCTTTGTGCATTTTTGTATCGACCTCCTTGTTCTCCAAGTCTATTCCCTTGATGCCCTCCTCGCTACCTTCTGTAGAGGGCTTATCAGTATCCTTGGTGGATTCTTTTTCCTCCTTAATGGCATCTTCTATGGGAATTTATTTCACCGCCTTGGCCTTGGCCTCAACACTTGGCGCGTTCAAATCTTGAAACGACTCTTAGAGTTTCAACAATGGGTGACGACTTCGAATCTTCTTTCTCGACAGCCTCAGGCTCTAATTCCTTTGGTGGGCTAGAGCTCACGGCCTTGGTCGGGAAGATGAAGGGTCATGGAGCACCACAGAGAAGAGGGATAGCACTGTAGCAGAGGTCGATGCATATGTAGTGTGAGGAGAGGTGAAATGACAACTACGAGATTTGTTTCCAGCAAGAGTTGTATTTGAATTAAAAAAATGTCCATGACAGAGACTTCATATAGGATCCAACCATCTTGATTTCACTTCTGGGAAATAGCGTAGGGACTGAGGGGGAGGTGTAGCATACATGAAATCACAATATACAATGTCATCGTTCTGTTAGCTTGGCCCGAGAGCATAGTACGTGGATTATTAGTGTAGCCGAGGAGGTAAGTGTGAGGATGGCATCGGGTGGAGTGAGCGAAGAGCAGAGGTGGACCATCGTGGTGAGGGAGGTGGATCGCATAGAAGGAGAGGAGTGGGGAGCGGAAGGCGGGAGGTAAGTCCTGGTCTTCGCTGGATTTCTCTTGATGCTTCTTCAGCTTGATCAAATTGTGTCAATCCAAAAATCATATGTACATATTATTATGTTAGTAGGCCCATATTTTTGGGTGTTTGGATCGATTTACAATGCGTTTGAGGCATATATTGCAGGAAATTATGTTCAACTACAGGTGTTGCAGAAAGGATTGTATCTCTCATTCTTGATTGGTAGCATTCTATTTCTCATCAGCACCATTGTTCAGAGTGAAAGGCCTTCCCCCAAAGTGGAAAATCCATGGCTTGACATCCTAGCGGGAGTAATGTTTGCTATGGGTAGGTGTGAGACTGCATACAGGAGGAGTAATGTCACTGCATGGAGTGAGACTATGTAGTCGATTTAGAAGAGAGGGCGGAGGTGTAGAGTCCAAACAAGTGGAGCATTATAGAATATTTCAGTAGCTGGAATGCCAAATATAGAAATAAATGGGAATAGAGTAAATGAGAGGAAACACATATGTTGGGAGATGGTAGAGGTTGCATTAGTGCAACACAGGAAAATGCTATTTAGAAGCTTAATGGGGACCTCTAAACCCGACGCTCTGATACCATGTTAAACACACACATGATGGAAGAGAAGTTAAACACACACATAGAAATATAAGCATGAGTTATTCATATTATTCACCATAGATGTCTATTTACGTTACATTGGTGTGACCTTTGGATTCATCTTCCAAGGTCACTTGGACTCCTTTGTGATTTTTCACCTTCCACACCTACCCATAGAGGATTAGGTATCCAACAATAACATCTACATGTTTTATGGAACATATATGTGGAGTAGAACATGTCTCTATGGGGAATACATGTGGGCTATAATGTTGAGCTTTCCACTAAATATTTAGCTATTATGCACATGGAACACACATATAACTAGCAATTTCCCCAAAAGGTGCAAAGAAAGGCTGATAGGAGTGCAAAATAGAAATAATTATACTCTGTTTTGAAATAATAATTGTTATATTAAATTTAGATTATTTAGTGTATTGGTGTTTTTTTTTAAATTGCATTCATATGCATCATGAACCAGCCTAGTGGCCACATCAAATAAATATTATAAGAATAGTTTATCATTAAAATTATTATCTATTAAATGAGAAAAAAAAATAGAGATTTTCCAATGACACCATCAAGCCATCATACACAGGTCCATCTGCAACACACGTTGGTGTGTCCTCTTGCATTCCAATCTAATGTACCTGCTGGTGAGCCCTGGTATTGCACCAAGAGCTCTACAACTCCCAGGGGTTGCCCTCCTTTACTTTATCAACCCAAGTTTGACAAAATTGGAGGTGACAGTGCTATATACACAACATATGCATTCTACTCATGTCATCCTCTTCCGCTGTACAAAAATGTGCTACTTCTAGGTATTCTCAATGAACTCTGTCACACTTCAATTAAACTAAAATAAATTACAAAAAGGAAATGAAAGAAAGGAAACTAAACTAAATTGCTAAAAAAAAATGACAGGAAAGGAAACTAATATAACTTGCTAAAAAGAAATGGAAGAAAATAAACTAATTTAAATCACACTTAACTTGGCCAATTGTTGAGGTATAAAAGGTGTATTTTTAACGCCTATTTATCCTACATTAATTATCAATCTAGGAACGAATTTTTGTTTCAAGAGTGTACTCAGTCTAAGGTTGCAATTCAATCTAAGAGTAATGCCTTGCAATATGTAGTATAGTGTTCTAAATGCAAGAGTGAATGGATGCTTGGAAAAGAAATCTAACTTCAATGACATGAACTTAAATGCTTTAAAATTCAATAATTCATTCAGCAAACATCAATCAAGGATGCATTAATGATAACTCTTTCCTTTAGAAACTGATGGGATTGAAATCAACGGGAACAAGATAATCAATCTGAGAATGTAGGTAGCAATAACCAATTTTCTTTACAGTTGATAATCCTATCTTAAAGAAATTAAAAGGAAATATAAATTGAACTAAAGGCTGCTAATGAAAGTAAACTAGGCAAAATCTCAAAACCAAACTCTTTGTAATCTATAAACTAATTAATCTGAAATGAACAAAAAACCTGGAATTGAACAGCAATGTAAATGAACAGCAAACTGTAAATAGAAGAATTGAACAAAAAATTCTATTTAATGAATTTTAACAACAAACTCTAACTAACGAAATCAAATAGCAAATTCTATTAAACAACAAATCCTATTAAGCAGCAAATCCTGTCAAGTAGCAAATCCTATCGACAACAAACTCTCTTGATCAGCAATCTGAAATGAATAGCGATCAAACGAAACATAAAATGGAACAGTAACTAAAATAGAACATCAAATACTGAACATCAAAGCTCTGTTAAAGAATAACAAGATAAATGATAGCGGAATTAAGATTCTTGTTAGAACGGAACAGTAATGCAATTCGTCAATGTAACACACCGATATCAATAGACAATTCAACAGTAAACTAATTAACTTGCAAACTATGATAAAATCAAATACAAACCGTCACACAATGATAACTGAAAGGTAATGATACAAATAGTAGATCGATCCACTAGGGCCGGGCCCTTAGCCACCAGTGAAACACCACTGGGCTTTACTCCAGAGTTAAGAAATGGAAAGACAACAAGATCTTGTATTAATCAGACATAAATAGTGTTTACAACAGTTTCTCTTTGATCACGAGAGTTAAGGAATTACAGAGTTACAAAAGGAGTTTTTAATCATAAATCATTCTTTTCCCTCGATTTCTAAAGGCACTACCTTTTATAACAATTCGACGGACAAGAAAAGAAACAACGATAAGATTGAACAGCGATCCCTCAGGATCAAATGATCCCGAGGGATTCGCTCCTTTTCTCTTTTAGCTAATTCTTGGTCTTCTTAGGTTGTAGCCGTGCTATTCCCTATCTTCCTTTAGCTATGCATTCTGATTTCCTTCATCTTGTTTGGATACGGTCCTTTGCTGGAGGAACAACAGTTACTCCTGCTTTAGCTTTGCCCTTCAAATGATGGTTTACTTCATTTGTTTCATATTTTTAGAATAAAAGGAAATCTTTAGTCAATTTTCACAATAAACATTAGTCTTTGCAATTTTATCATAATCATCCAATAAATCATCTTTCTAGAATAAAAAGAGTTATGTTTAAAGGAAAAAGATGAGAAAATACATGGTGAATTCATACCTTTTCCAATGCTCAACACACCCCCCTGCTTACCCTTTTTCATGTCCTCATGAAAACCATAGTTTACATGTAAAGCAGTTAGAGAATAGGCTAGAGAGGGTTTTTCATTAAGAGGTCTAAAACCATGGTTTGCAGCTAAAGCTTCAAAGATATGCCTTGTCTGTCCTTCAAGCAACTCATAAATGGCTTTATAGTCTGTTGTAGGATACCATATAATAGGACTTCGAAACCTACAACCTAGCCAGAATAGGCCTTCCCTCAAGATGAGGTTACTATAGAGAATCAAGCGGTCAGTGGCTAATCCAAAATTTCTATAATTAAATGGCTCTTTGTCTTGAACAGTCTGATTGGAAATATTCCATTGGACTTTAGCTACTATATAGGCCTGGTCTCTGATAGATAGAAAATATTCTACCCCATCCAAGACAATTGCTTTGTGGAGGCGTCCCAATGTTTGGATCACACACTCCTTTGTCATTAGACTCGTCTGCCTAGCCCATAGTTGTAATGGGTGTTTTGGTTCACTTCTAACCCAAAGGTCTAATTTTTTTTCTTGCCTCTGAAAATTATTATAGGCCTTGAGCCATTTCAGCTGGTTGATAGAAAATGAAATAAATGCTTGAAATTGGATATCGCCCACAAAAGGGGTGGGATTTGTGTCCATTTCCTCAGCTAATATAAAATTGTGCAAATAGAACTCACAGAGCAAACACTGGACTTTAACACCATAGAGTTTGCAGCATTTTACAAAATCATCTACAGTGTTTAATTCTATAGACTTTCCTGCCCTAACTACTTTAATTTTCAACTGTAAATATCTTTCTAATAAAAACAAAGCATAATTCTTGGTAGGGCATCTACATGTTAGAACATCTGTGTATAAGGAACAGAGAGTATCCATTTGATTCTAAGCCATTTTTAATTTATTCCTCACCTTTTCAGATTTCTCTTCTGCCTTCCAACACTTATCATAGGCTTCAGCCTCTGATGCACTGATGTCCTTTAGTTGCTGTTGTAACTGTTGATATTTCTTTTTGGGGACAATCTCTTCTTCAAGATTTTCTCTTTCCTGTTCAGCCTGTGCTAGCTCCTTTTGGAGTTTTGCTATAGTAGGGTCAATAAAAATGTTTTGATTGTAGGTCTGTGCACTTTCAGTTGGGGTAGCTACATCTGGAACAGCTGCCCGCTCTTCCATGTCTTCTTGATTGGGCTCAGATTGGGTTTCCATAGTCTCTGCAATCTGGGGCTTCGCTTTGGTGGCTACTCTCCTCTTTTTCGGGGTTCGTTTGGTGGCTATGTTCCTCTTTTTTAGGGCTTTTTTGGGGGTTTTCTTCATTTTGAGAACCCTAATACTCTGTCTGAGTTGTTCCACTAGCTTTTGAAGCTTCTACTGTTCCCTCCGTAGCTTCTCAAGTTTGGTTATTTTCTTTTTCCTCCTGGGAGGAACGACTGTTCTTTTTTTTGTACTTAATTGCTCAGGTAGGGTTTTCTTTTCAATAGTCATTCCTTCGCTCAAGCTTGCTTCTCTGTTTTCTTCTCAGAACACTTCTTCAGTGTTCATATGCTCCTGGCTACGTTCTTCAGGGGTGGTAACCTTAACTGGTTCTGTTGTTCCCTGAGGGTCTTATGTTTGGAAAACTTCTTTAGTGTTCACACCTTCCTGGCCGCATTTCTCAGGGGAAGTAACCCTAGCTGGTTCTGTTGTTCCTTGAGGGTTTTATTTTTCTACTTCATCGGGTATTCCCTCTGCCATATCTTCACTAGTAATAGCTTGTTCCTGCAATTGGTTTATCTCAATTTTTAAGTTCAGTGGGTTGTGGGGTTGTATGTATTCACTCATGTTGGCCAAAATTTGGGCGAATTGGTCCTCTTGCAATGGGCTTTGTGGACTTGCAATGGTGGTTTCGGGAGATTCTACTCCCTCTCTTTCATCTTCACTACTATGATTACCTTCTTCCTCTTCACAGGTGTGGTAACTTCCTTCTTCTGCACTGGTATGGGGACTTTCTTCTTCCACATTGGTATGGGGACTTTCTTCTTCTCCACTGTTGTGGTGACTCTCTTATTCTTCACCATTTCCTTCTTCTTCATCGGTGTGGTGACTTCATTCTTCTAGTTGTGGGGGTTGTTCATCTTCTGAGCTGGGCAATTCTAAGGGCTGGCTACTATTACCCTGAAGACCTTCTATCATTCCCATACTTCTCCTTAACCTAGAGGATTGTCTGCATTTTGATGGTTCTGCTGCTGTTCTATTAATTCTTTTGTGTTTTGGGGCAGTGTTAGGTCTCTGTAATTTATTAGCAAGATTGGGAGAGTCCAATCACAGAGTTAACATCGTTTCAACCAACTTTAGGATTCTAGGATCTAGCCCTCCTGAATCCGGAGAGGGATCTCTCCAATATATACAAAGATGGATATTGTCTTTGAAAAGCTTAAGGTAATGATATTAGGCTAGTTATGAAGGCCAAGGGTTTTGTTTTGTTTTGGATGGTTGAGCATGAAATGTTACTTGAGGAGAATATCCTAAGTGCAAAAAGCTTCAAAAGTGAGAAGTTGCAAGCAAATAAAACAATTTTGGCAGATAGATAGATATAACGCTGGTTTTTAGTCCATTGGGCTATGGAGTCATATCTGGGCTTTAATTGAGCAACAACATCAAGAGTGATCCAAGGGGCAAGTCATCTATACCACAAGATTGTTGAGTTTAAAATGATGGAATGGAACAATAAAGTGTTAGAGGGATGGAAACTGATGATAATTTCTCAAAGGATTTATAGTCAGTCGAAACAAGAAAAGCCTCTTAAGTAACTGTTTAAAACCAACCAAGGACAGGGCTAACCATAGACTTCTTGGGCAAGTTCTTATTAAAGCAGCTTAATTGACAAACAATCCAGTTATTCACATAATCACCTTCAGAAAGTATGAAAACATATAAGAGAAACGAAGTGTAACTTAAGATCAGATAAAGTACTTTTAAACCTAGTCTGCTTTCAGTCAACACCATGGGAAACTTTCAGAATCTGCCTTTGGAGAAAGGAATCTAGGAATCAGGGCAAACCATATCTTCTCTAGTCTAATCTTCAATAGAAAATAATGGAAATCACATTCAAGAACAATGTTTAAGCAAGCAGAAGGACGAGGGAACGCCAACATTCCTAACTGTTTAAACTGTATTAAATCATTCTTTAAATAAACAAATTTGAAGAAAACATCAATATAAAGATTTCTCAGCCAGAGAAGGTTACTGATATACAGTAGGTCCTAACCCTGTTTATACTGTTCTTTACAGCAGCATATGAACAATATGGCATACGTAGAAGGAAAAACAATTAACGAAGAAAGAGGCACTTCACCAATAATATAGACCAGGATCCCAAGAAACAACTTGTTATTGATGTCAAACCAGTTACAGTCTTCAAGTCCAATGTTTCAGTTCAGCAATCATCTTCACTATTCAGCCTAACTACTCTATCACAAACAGAGCTTCAAGGGCCAATGAACACTATGTACAAATATAAGTCTCCAGCTCAAGTGTATTTCAAAGTTCTGCAACCAACAATTTCTCATCTTCTTCTGAGGTATTTATAGAAGAATGAGGAGGTGATCTGAGAAAAGATCTCTCAGGATAATTAATACAGGTTCAAGACTTCTTGGCCTTTTGAGGGGCTCGAGGGAGAAATTTACAGGTGGATCACTGTATTAACTTTTTTACAATAAATATCAAAGCTCAGTGGGAACTTTATTTGACTTTGAGGCTCTGTACGCTGTGTGGAGTAACTCCTTGGCTACGCTGGAGGCGAATATCAGATTTTCTTCAATAACTTCGGCCTCTGTTTGAATGCTTTGAGGCAACAGGTGGCTCGGTGGTAGTTGAGGAATCAATTTGCCTCAGATGGGGCGGTGGAGGCTTTCTGTCTGATAAAACACTTTAGGTTTTCTTTTAAACTGTGTTTTAGATTGGGGATTAGGCTTTTGATAACTGTCTTAGCCGTAATCCCTATAAAAACTGTCTTCGATCTTCATCTGATGTGCTTTGTCTTCGAAACTGATACCCTTTAACTGTGTTTGAATTAAAACAGTGTCTTGTCGATGTGCAGAACCGCACTGGGCTTTACGGCATCAATACTCATAGAGTACTGACGAAGCATGGAATGGAGCCTCGTGGATGGCTTCTCTTAATGAAACGAGGGCATGAGAATCGTCATTCCCAGCCCTCGGCATTTCTTCGTGATACAATGGAAAACCTTTTAAAACACCTGCATCAAACACAAAACAATTAAGAAATCCTGCGAATTTTGGTTTAAACTGCTTCAGATGGCGGGGAAAGAGCGTAGCCGTCAGATGAAAGCATCCAACGGTGGAGATCTGCGCGAAATGTCAAAAGGAGATCGGGGAGAAGAAATAAGGCGAGGCGATTTTGGGCCGTCCGATCTGGACATATGGACAGTCCAGATCTAATCGAAGGATCTCAATTGGGGGTTGGCAGGCAAGTGCATGCGATGTAAAATTCCAACGCGATTAAGCGCTGGCCGTTGATCTGCAAATCAGATCGACGGCGGAAGGTGAATTGGAGGGTTTTTGAAATGGGGGCAAGACTTGTGATCAGAGTTAACGAGGACCGCTGGATCATGGAAGGCGGAGAGGAGATCAACGGTGGATAATCAATCGGGGATAGAAGAAAAAGGGTGTGATCGAAAAACTCCGATGCGATTGCGCGATTGGGGGACTAGTGCGATCAAGCGATAGCCGTTGATCTGGGGGAGGAATGAACGGCTACGATGGAATCAGAGAGGCAGTAGAGAAGGATGATGGGAGAGGAGCGGGATGAATCCGAACCGTTGGATCTGGCGGGACGGACGGCTCAGATTGGATCAGGGATTTCAATCGCAATACGCAGAAGGAGGGTGCGATTGAAAGTTCCGATTGCGATTGGAGCGGGTTTGCGATGGCCGTCGGATCGGCTGGGAGATGGATGGCTGCGATTAAATCGGGAGGTGACATGATCGGGGATCGGAAGGCAAGACTTGCGATTGCGATCGTGAGGGGAAATGCGATTGAGCGCTGGCTGTCAGATCGCGGGAAGGATGAACGGTCGAGATGTAATCGGGGATTGCAATCGGAGGTTGGAGAAGAAGGCTTGCGATCAATCGGGGTTACAACATGAGTGTTGCGATTGCGATTGGGCAGGGGGCTGCGATTAGCGCTCCACCATCGGATTGGGACCATAGATCGACGGTGTAAAACATATCGCGGGACTTAACGTTATAAAAAATCGCATCAGGGTTTTTTGATATTACAAAGGAAAATTCACTCGCCCGACCTTCCGATTGCGATTAGCGCTCGGGACTTAAGTGCTTGCTCCCAGCGCACGGGCATGTGGGGGAAGTGGTTTAGGACTTAGCCCAAAGGGGCTTAAGTCCATGGTCATAATACTTGTATTTTTATGAAAAATTTCAAGGTTTTTAAATGGATTTGGGGGTTTCGGCACAGCTCAAAAAGAAGTTTCAAACCATGTCAGGAGGATTTTCATGAATGGAAGGAGAAACTTACGAAAAGTAGAGGAGTAATATGGAGAAAAAAGGGGAAGAAAATGAAGGTTAGCTATGAGTGGGAGAAAAGGAAAAAATGATGGTTTCTTCAGTAGTTTCTTACATGAAATCAGCAGAATTAAGAGGAACAGTAATGAGGATTTTGGATAGAGGCATGAGGCCTACAAGGAGTTTTCAAGAGCCAACAATTTTTAGTGATAAAATGTGTTCCTTGGAGGCTCAAAAAGATTTAGCCACCTTTTGGTATAACAAAATATTACAGGTGGCTAACAGTGGCTCCACTTGGGGATGTTGCCTTCTTGAAGGCATCAAGAATTCAGACTTGATTTCTCTGGGACGCTGACTTGCGCCTGATCCATTGTTCTCTCTAGGATGCTGACCAGGTGCTTCATCCATTGGGCTGCTCTTCCTTTGTTGGGTGGTCTTGTTTGAAAACATATTCAGCTGCTATGAAGACAGTGGTCCTTCATCCATACAAACTTTCTACCTACCCAATCCTACTGATCTAGCATTTTTTTCTTCATCAGAGTGCACTTAGATTGAAAAACTCTATTCACACATTTTATTCTTTTGAAAATAGGAAATCTAATCTATTTCTACTCCTTATTTCTCCCCGAACTCAGATTAAACAGTTGAGCTCAGATATTTCTCTACCTAATCTACCGTCTGTTGGGATTAAACTGTCCAATAGACTTTCATTCTCTAAATTCTACAACAAAATTTTTAAAAATAGTCAAGTCAAGATTGAGCTGTTTGACTTGCTATGATCTATGGCATAAGAACAAGCTGCACATAGATTATTATTTTGCAGAAATTTAACATCAAAAATTGAAGGCTTAAGATCTGAAAGCTTCTTATTATGGCCTTCTCTCTTCTTTTCATAGCTCTGATTTTTATTTTTTCTGTGAGCTATCTTTGCCTTTCTTCTGGTTCAAGTTTTGAGCGGATTAGAACCAGGTCTTCATATCTCTAGACTCAATAAAAAACAATTTTGAGTCACCTCTCTTTGGAAACTTTGGTTCAGATTTTGAGTTTGTTTGAACCTTCATTTCTATCCTAATCTATCCACTGATAAGCCAAGATTGAATAGTTTGGCAAATCGAATTCACTATCCTATCGGCAGAAAATTTAAAGCTAATTAGTCAAGATTAGGCAGTTTGACTAACTAGAAGTGTGTTTTGAGGAGTGGCATTTGAGCTTGCACACTTTCAGATTTATTTCTCTTTTTTGCATGGGGTCGTGCCTTTCCTGTTTTCCTTCTGCCCTCTTTTCATTTTCTTTGTTTTTGTATTTTTTATTTTTACAACTTGAATGCAATGGTGGACGACATATTTATAATGGAGAAAGAAAAAGGAAGGCTTTAAAACCTATCACGAATTAAGAGAAGTAATGCTTGAGTATACTGCCATTGACAGGACTCCCAAACAATTCTGACCCATCCAACTGCTGTAAGAAAACTGCGTTATTACCAACAATTGAATGAATAGAGTAAGGGCCAAGCCATAGATGGTCAAATTTTCCATGCTTGCCATTTTCTTCCCTTCTTGAGTCCCACTTTAACACTTTGTCCCCAATCTTGAAATTGCTAGCCTTTTTTCTTCTATCAAATATCTTCTTGATACTGTCTTGCTTCTGCAATGCTTTGTTATACACTTCCTCCCTGGTCTGCTGAAGATGAATGGTCTGATTTATTCTCCTGGTCATGTCATTTTCTTCAATCTGCCGTTCTTGGATCAACTTCATAACTGGTACACCAAGGCTATTAGGAAAAATTGCATCTGTACCATACACAAGCTGGAAGGGTGACATACCAATAGATTTCTTCAAAGTTAATCTGTCAGCCCAGAGTGCATGGATCAGCTTGGTGTGCCAAGACTTTTTATTGACCTCCAAAATTTTCTTGATTATGTTCACTAAGCTTTTTTTGGAAGATTCTGCAAGTCCATTACCTTGAGGGTAATAGGCGGTGGAGTGTCCCAATGTTATCTGATACTTGTGACAGAATTCAACCATTTTCTTTGATCCAAATGCTGCTGCATTATCTGTGATGATCTTGGTAGGACAGCCAAATTTGGAAAGGATATTGGTTTCTATGAACTTTATAATAACTGAATCATTGGCTTGCCTACAAGGAATGGCTTCTATCCACTTAGTGAAGTAGTCTGTGGCAGTAAGAATCCACCTATGCTGGGCAGAGGATGGTGGATGAATCTCTCCTATGAAGTCAAGACCCCACTGTTGAAAAGAAGCTTCAACAGTGATTGGATGCAGAGGAAGGGGTAATAATTTTCTCTTGCCCTCAAACAATTGGCATTTATGGCAAGTAGTTGTTATTTTGTGAACATCATGAAACAGAGTAGGCCAATAGAAACCAGCCCTCAGAATCTTGTTGGCTGTTGACTTCTAGTACAAATGGCCTCCACACTCTCCTTCATGGAACTCTTGCTTAATTTTTTCTGCATCAAACTCAGGAAAACATTTAAGCAATAGACCGCTTGCATTTTTCCAGTACATACATTTATCAATAATGCAATAATTTACAGCCTTTAATTTTAAGAACCTTGCCTTTGTTTTTGATAAAACAGGAGGTGTATTTAGATTAAGAAAAACATAAACAATATCAGCGTACCAAGGAGAATTCATAAAATGATCTTCAGCAACAGGAGTTGAGAATTCTTCTTGGTTATCTAAAGCATTGAACATATTAATATCGAGAACTTCACAATTTGATTCGGCCATTAATCTAGCTAGACCTTGGCCTTTGATGAGCTTAGTGGGTTTAATCTCTAAATCGTATTCAAGAATTACAGCAATCCACTTAACTCTCTTACCGTCTAGGTCCTGTGTTAGAATGTCTTTAATAACTGAATTTGGGACAAAGGCAATTGTGTGTGAGTGAAGGATGTATACTCTGAAGTCTTTCAATGCTTTAACCAAAGCAAAAGCTTGCTTCTCCATAATTTTATACTTCAAAGGGGCATCCCTCAATGCCTTGCTAAAGAATGCAATAGGCTGCTCTTGTCCTTGTGGATTTTTCTGTAAAAGGACAGCAGCAATAGTATGTTCTGATGCAAATGAGAAGATATAAAAATCTTTTGAAAAATTAGGGCTTATGAGAACCGGTGTTTTGGTTAATGCTTGTTTCACCAACTCAAAAGATGTCTTTGCTTCCAAGGTCCATTTTATCCCTTGCTCCTTCTTCAACATGTTTGTGATATTTCTAAGGAGCTCTGCCAAGTTAGGGATGAACATTCTCAAAAAGTTAATCTTTCCAATGAAGGACTGCAACTCCTTGATATTTCGAGGATGAGAGATTTGCAATATAGCCTCAATCCTCTTTGGATCTATCTTTATACCCTTTTCTGAAATAATGTGTCCAAGAAGCTTACCTTCTTGGAGACCAAATAGTGTCTTCTTAGGGTTTAAAGATATTCCAAACCTTCTGCACTTCTCGAAAACTTTTCTTAAATGTTCTAAATGTTCTTCATCTATTTTTGAAAACACAGTGACATCATCTAGATAGATAATGATGAAGAAACCCAATTCTTCCGAGAATGCTATGTCCATGGCTCTCTGAAAGGTTGCTCCAGCGTTCATTAGACCAAAAGGCATCTTCACATACATGAAAGTGCCCCATGGAGTAGTGAAAGCTGTCTTTAATTGATCAGCAGGGTGAACTAAAATCTGATTATATCCTGAATAGCCATCAAGCAACGAAATCCTTTTAGACCCTACCACCCTTTGTAAAATGTGATCCATTTTTGGTAAAGGGTAGTTGTCTTTTAACGAAGCTCTATTTAAGTCTCTAAAGTCTATACAAAGCCTGATTTCTCCAGTCTTCTTCCTAACAAACACCAGATTAGATACCCACTCAGAATATCTAATAGGGACAATAATGCCAGCCTCATACATTTTTATGATCTCCTTCTGAACCAATGGAAACTGGACGGGGTTTATTCTGCGCAGTTTCTGTTTAAATGGTTTTTGGTTTTCTTTAAGAGGGATTTTGTGCTGTATTATTTCAGTGTCATAGGATTTAAGATCTTCGTAACTCCATGCAAAAACATCAGAAAATTCTTTGAACAGCTCTATGTATTTGAGTTTAATGTGAGCTGGAAAAGTTTTGGATAGTTTGATCATTTTTGGTTTCTCTTTACTGCCAATATTGCATTCTTCCACTTCAGTCTCTACGGGCTCCAGTTTTGGCTTATCTGCCACATCGTTAAAATCGAACAACTCCTCTAAAGGTGTTAGACCACTTGGCAAAATTTCATCTTCAGAATGCAGAGTTTGTAATTCTTCTATTTCTAACTCTGCACTCAATTCTGTTTTGTTCCTAAGTTTGCTGGACAATAGGTTAATATTGGCAGGTTGAGGAGACGATTCTTCTTCACCAAGAAAGTTTTTTTCACTGTAGTCTGTATCATAATCTGAATCTGAACTGTGCAGTTTGAACTCATTTCTGAATTGCATGAAGTCTTCTATTTGTTTGTCATTGTCAAACACTTGCCAATATTTTTCGTTATCAGGCACTGCTGGTCTAAATTTTATCGGAGTTGTGTTGTCTCCAGTTTCATATGGCGTTAGACATGTCCTGGCCGCAAAAGCTAAATTGTGGGCCGCAATGTTCTTTTTCCTTGGGACGAAACTCAGGTTTGACTCCTCAAATGTTGTCAAAAGATCCATGACATCATTCCGATAGGCTCTAAGTCTGGGATGATTCGCATTATACTCCCCATTGACTTGCCTAATGATTAACTCGGAATCCCCGTACACATTAATTCTTCTGGCTCCTAATTTCTTCAAGAGATGCAAGCCTAAGAGAAGGGATTCATATTCTGCTATGTTGTTGGAACACTGAAAGTTTAATTTGCATGAGATGCATTCTGAGTGGTTGTTTTCAGTGTTAGTGATCCAAACACCTGCACCAACATTATTTCTAGTGCATGACCCATCAAAAAACATACTCCATAAAGGACTGTCTTCGGTTTCATCTGTTTGGCGATTGTCCTTTTTAACTACGGTGCCTTCTGACTGTTCATGATTAGCAGCACCCAATTGAATTTGTTTTGACTCCTCGAATTCTTCAATAGATTGAGAGATGATGCCAGAAATGTTAGGGGTATTTTCTGGGTTGTTAAGTTCTAAAAACAATGGACTCATGACCGGTAAATCAAGACCTATGCTTTGTTTACTAATGTTTTCACATGTAGAAAACTGTTTGGACACTTCTGCGTTATTATACTCTTCTTCCCTGTCGGCCTTTAATTCTGTTAAAGTGACTTGCTCACTAAGAGTTTCATTGTTAAACATGATAAAAGAATCAAGGTCTGTATTGACAGAATATATAGGAGAGTTTCGTGGTTTGTCTTGACTTGTAACCATGTATTGCATATGAGACTCCCTGTAAAGTCTTCTGGTCTGATTGAAAACCGGAATGGTCGCATATGTCATGTCCATCTGCATAGTCCCCTGTAACTTAGCTCCCCAGGATCTCGATAATAGCATTCCATACTTTGGGGGGACATCAGCCACAACAATGTCCATGAGTAAACATTTGGCTGGAATCTGGGCTAGGTTAACACAGAGGTCTTTGATCAATCCTAGACATTTTACTCTACTTGAGTCAAAGGAGTATACGTCTTTGTAGGGTCTGGTAATTTCTAAACCAAGGCTCTCCATCACAGCTTTAGGCATTAAATTATGAGAAGCCCCAGAATCATGCATAGCGTTGTGTAGAATTTTTTCATGAATGTTCAAACTTACATAAAAGGGAGGAACTGGTCCTTCATGAAACTTCCCTTCAATCTTAGGGCCAAAAATCAACTCTGGTTGGTCGTCACTAAGATTAACTGTATCTCCATTTTCCTCTATATTTAAAGCCTTCAAAATTTGGTTCCTATATACATGTTGGGCAGCTAACTCAGTTAATGGAACAGAGATTTTGATCTTTAAGATTTCCTGTTCCAGGCTGAAAGGAGTTTGATTCTTTGAAGCGCTTGTTTCAACCTTATTAGCTGTCACTCTATCAACAATTGCAGCTTGCTGATTTGTTTTATTTGACACAACTGTTGTAGAAGGAGTACTAGCTGAAGTGTTAGTACTGCTGATGTCTGCACTCTGTTTTTCAGAATTTTGAGTGTTTTTCTCTTTATCCTTACCAGAATTATCAGCCACTGTTTTGTCTTTTTGTTTGGCTATTTTGGGCTTGGCTGCAGTGCTGCTTTGAGAGGATTTTTCAGAGGTTTTGGTGTTGGGGGCTTCTTGACTGGTCTTGCTTCTAAGGTCATATTCTCTTTGAGGTTCTATGACGACATTTTCCATGTCTTGATAATCATTTTCATTACCATCTCTTTTGTCATCATAAGGAGTGTAAAGACCTTGTCTTCTATCATAATGCACTTCTAAGTCATCATCCTCTTCCCCAAACATGTTAATATCCTCTTCCTCTATTATGTCTTCTGTTTCTTCAACCTCACTTACATAGTTTTGATGAAAGGGAGGGGTGATCTGCTGATCATCGTCCCTGGGTCTGTTTGGAGGTTGGTTCCTTCTAACATTCTGATTCTGGTTCTGGTTTCTATTTTGAGGAGCAGTTTGATTTTGATTTGCTTGTGCTCTCTTAATTATGCTCATCTCTTTCATCATTTCTTCCATCATTCTCTCCATTTTTGAGTTGGAAGTAGAAGGTGTGGATTTCTCTCTAAAAGATACTCTCTTTTCAGATTTCATTCTTGCTCTCTTCTCCATTAGGTTGACTTCCACAGAAAGAGCACCCCTTTGCATATCTTCGAGAGTCGCAAAATCTCTTTCTCTTAAAGAATAGGTCATGTCAGCGTCAAACCCTTCAGGAAATTTGTTTAAAGCAGAGCCTTGTGGAGGTTTTAGTTCCGGGGAAAGTGCATTATATACACTGTTAAATCTGGTACAATAAGCTTGTACACTTTCCCCCGGATTCCTACGAAGGTTGTTGTAATCAGCAAGAACTTGGAGAGGATTCTTCTTCACTTCCCATTTGTTCAGGAAAGTTTGATGAAAGGCCTGAAGATCATTAATAGTACGGGGGGCCAAACCTTTAAACCATTTTCTCACTTCTCCCCCTAAGCTCTGAGCAAATAATCTAAGTTTGACAGAATCATCATCAATTTCATTTCGGTCAAAATAGTCATTCATATTATCCACATGCTGTGATGCAGTTGTAGCATTGTTAGCATCATACAATGGAATTTTGGACTGGTAGTCCTGTGGGAGATTGACTAATGGTGCGGGAAGAACTAGGGGAGCATACCATGCAACCATGGCAGGAGGTGGAGGTGGATTTACAGAAGGGAAAGTGGGCTGAGGTGTAGTGGTTTGAACAATGGATGTAGGGTGAGTAGAAGTGGATGGACCAGGAGTAGACTGTTGAGATGATCTTGGATGAGAGACACCTAAATTGTGAAGGAAATGTAAATCAGGAGGTGTTGTTTCTCTGCCACCAGGATGTTCACTTGTTTCGGGAGATGAAAGTGAAGATTCAGAGTCTAACTGGATTATATCATCAAATGACCTAGTCCTAAATGGATTCACTAAGTCAGCTTGTGATTGTTGCAGAGCTGAAAGATTTTCAGGGACTGAATTAGCTCTCAAGGGTGATCTGAAAACAATTAATAATTTAACCTTAGGAGACTTCCAAAGGATACTTTATGGATTATCAACTATCTCAGGTGGGTTAGGGTCTGGATGGGCTCTAGTGTGAATATTTTTAGAAGCCACTATGCTATGTTGTTTAGACCCAAATAAACAAGAAAAGTTCAACCAGATATGACAATCTTGGAGAGGTTAACTAATCTGTTTTCACAATTTTAATCCTACAGTCCTCTAACTGAATTTGAATGATACTATAATGATAAGGGTTCTTCCCAGTGGAGTCTTAAGGTCTGTTTAAGGATTGTGGAGTCGCCAAGTGGAAATTTTTAGCTCCTTTCAGAGGTAAAAGGTCTTATGGTCCACCACCATGTTTATTTAATTCCAATCTGAAATATTTTTAAGTTTTTCTAAGTCATTTTTCAGTTTTGTGGTTGTTAAGAATATCCTAACTTTGTTTCAAAACTTAGCTAAGGTTGCGAGACAAAGGAAGTCTACCCTTATGGCTAAGCCAGCTGATTTTTCAAGGTTAGATGAAGTCTTAAGAGAAACCTAGGGTTTACCTAGTTTGTCACTGATTCAAACAAGTTTCATCATAAATACTTATCTTAGGCAGTGCTTGAAAAGGCTGCTTTTTACTCTCAAAGTGTTCTTGAATAAAGGGTTTTCTGAGGTATTAAAAACACTCAGTCCCCAGTGGAGTCGCCAGAAATGTTAGGTTCTGGTGGCTTAAGCTGGTTAATAAAGAAAGCGCTCTATGAACCCAATCTCTGATGTCGTATGATTATCTTTAAATGAAAAATGATTCGGGGTTCCTCCCCAGTGGAGTAGCCAGAAATGTTAGGTGACTCCAGCTGGTTAATAAAGCAAATGCTCTATGAACCAAATCTCTGATGTCATATGATTATCTTTAAATGAAAAATGATTCGGGGTTCCTCCCCAGCGGAGTCACCAAAAATGTTAGGTCTCTGTAATTTATTAGCAAGATTGGGAGAGTCCAATCACATAGTTAACATCGTTTCAACCAACTTTGGGATTCTAGGATCTAGCCCTCCTAAATCTGGAGAGGGATCTCTCCAATATATACAAAGATGGATATTGTCTTTGAAAATATTAAGGTAATGATATTAGGCTAGTTATGAAGGCCAAGGGTTTTGTTTTGTTTTGGATGGTTGAGCATGAAATGTTACTTGAGGGGAAAGTCCTAAGTGTAAAAAGTTTCAAAAGTGAGAAATTGCAAGCAAATAGAACAGTTTTGGCAGATAGATAGATATAACGCTGGTTTTTAGTCCATTGGGCTATGGAGTCATATCTGGGCTTTAATTGAGCAACAACATCAAGAGTGATCCAAGGGGCAAGTCATCTATACCACAAGATTGTTGAGTTTTAAATGATGGAATGGAACAATAAAGTGTTGGAGGGATGGAAACTGATAATAATTTCTCAGAGGATTTATAGTCAGTCCAAATAAGAAAAGCCTCTTAAGTAACTGTTTAAAACCAACCAAGGACAGGGCTAACCATAGACTTCTTGGGCAAGTTCTTATTAAAGCAACTTAATTGACAAACAATCCAGTGATCCACATAATCACCTTCAGAAAGTATGAAAACATATAAGAGAAACAAAGTGTAACTTAAGATCAGATAAAGTACTTTTAAACCTAGTCTGCTTTCAGTCAACACCATGGGAAACTTTCAGAATCTGCCTTTGGAGAAAGGAATCTAGGAATCAGGGAAAACCATATCTTCTCTAGTCTAATCTTCAATAGCAAATAATGGAAATCACATTCAAGAACAATGTTTAAGCAAGCAGAAGGACGAGGGAACACCAACATTCCTAACTGTTTAAACTGTATTAAATCATTCTTTAAATAAACAAATTTGAAGAAAACATCAAGATAAAGATTTCTCAGCCAGAGAAGGTTACTGATATACAATAGGTCCTAACCCTGTTTATACTGTTCTTTACAGAAGAATATGAACAATATGGCATACGTAGAAGGAAAAAAAATTAACAAAGAAAGAGGCACTTCACCAGTAATATAGACGAGGATCCCAAGAAACAGCTTGTTATTGATGTCAAAATAGTTATAGTCTTCAAGTCCAATGTTTCAGTTCAGCAATCATCTTCACTATTTAGCCTAACTACTCTATCACAAACAGAGCTTCAAGGGCCAGTGAACACTATGTACAAATATAAGTCTCCAGCTCAAGTGTATTTCAAAGTTCTGCAACCAACAATTTCTCATCTTCTTCTAAGGTATTTATAGAAGAATGAGGAGGTGATCTGAGAAAATATCTCTCAGGATAATTAATACAGGTTCAAGACTTCTCGGCCTTTTGAGGGGCTCGAGAGAGAAATTTACAGGTGGATCACTGTATTAACTTTTTTACAATAAATATCAAAGCTCAGTGGGAACTTTATTTGACTTTGAGGCTCTGTACGCTGTGTGGAGTAACTCCTTGGCTGCGCTGGAGGCGAATATCAGATTTTCTTCAATAACTTCAGCCTCTGTTTGAAAGCTTTGAGGCAACAGGTGGCTCGGTGGTAGCTGAGGAATCAATTTGCCTCAGATGTGGCGGTGGAGGCTTTCTGTCTGATAAAACACTTTTAGGTTTTCTTTTAAACTGTGTTTTAGATTGGTGATTAGGCTTTTGATAACTGTCTTAGCCGTAATCCCTATAAAAATTGTCTTCGATCTTCATCTGCTGTGCTTTGTCTTCGAAATTGATACCTTTTAACTGTGTTTGAATTAAAACAGTGTCTTGTCGAGGTGCAGAACCGCACTAGGCTTTACGGCATCAATACTCATAGAGTACTGACGAAGCATGGAATGGAGCCTCGTGGATGGCTTCTCTTAATGAAACGAGGGTATCAGAATCGTCATTCCCAGCCCTCGGCATTTCTTCGTGATATAATGGAAAACCTTTTAAAACACCTGCATCAAACACAAAACAATTAAGAAATCCTGCGAATTTTGGTTTAAACTGCTTCAGATGGCGGGGAAAGAGCGTAGCCGTCGGATGAAAGCATCCAACGGTGGAGATCTGTGCGAAATGTCAAAAGGAGATTAGGGAGAAGAAATAAGGCGAGGCAATTTTGGGCCGTCCGATCTGGACATATGGACGGTCCAGATCTAATCGGAGGATCTCAATCGGGGGTTGGCAGGCAAGTGCATGCGATGTAAAATTCCAACGCGATTAAGCGCTGGCCGTTGATCTGCAAATCAGATCGACGGCAGAAGGTGAATTGGAGGGTTTTCGAAATGGGGGCAAGACTTGTGATCGGAGTTAACGAGGACTGTTGGATCATGGAAGGCGCAGAGGGGATCAACAGTGGATAATCAATCGGGATAGAAGAAAAAAGGGTGCGATCGAAAAACTCCGATGCGATTGCGCGATCGGGGGACTAGTGCGATCAAGCGATAGCCGTTGATCTGGGGGAGGAATGAACGGCTGCGATGGAATCGGAGAGGCAGTAGAGAAGGATGATGGGAGAGGAGCGGGATGAATCCGAACCATTGGATCTAGCGGGACAGACGGCTCAGATTGGATCGGGGGATCGCAATCGCAATACGCAGAAGGAGGGTGCGATTGAAAGTTTCGATTGCGATTGGAGCGGGTGTGCGATGGCCGTCGGATTGGCTGGGAGATGGATGGCTGCGATTAAATCGGGAGGTGACACGATCGGGGATCGGAAGGCAAGACTTGCGATTGCGATCGGGAGGGGAAATGCGATTGAGCGCTGGCCGTCAGATTGCGGGAAGGATGAACAGTCGGGATGTAATCGGGGATCGCAATCGGAGGTCGGAGAAGAAGGCTTGCGATCAATCGGGGGTTACAACATGAGTGTTGCGATTGCGATCAGGCGGGGGGATGCGATTAGCGCTCCACCGTCGGATCGGGACCATAGATCGACGGTGTAAAACATATCGCGGGACTTAACGTTATAAAATATCGCATCGGGGTTTTTTGATATTTACAAAGGAAAATTCACCCGCCCGACCCTCCGATTGCGATTAGCGCTCGGGACTTAAGCGCTTGGTCCCAGCGCATGGGCATGTGGGGGAAGTGGTTCAGGACTTAGCCTAAAGGGGCTTAAGTCCATGGTCATAATACTTGTATTTTTATGAAAAATTTCAAGGTTTTTAAATAGATTTGGGGGTTTCGGCACAGCTCAAAAAGAAGTTTCAAACCATGTCAGGAGGATTTTCATGAATGGAAGGAGAAACTTACGAAAAGTAGAGGAGTAATATGGAGAAAAAAGGGGAAGAAAATGAAGGTTAGCTATGAGTGGGAGAAAAGGAAAAAATGATGGTTTCTTCAGCAGTTTCTTACATGAAATCAACAGAATTAAGAGGAACAGTAATGAGGATTTTGGACAGAGGCATGAGGCCTACAAGGAGTCTTCAAGAGCCAAAAAATTTTAGTGATAAAATTTGTTCCTTGGAGGCTCAAAAAGATTTAGCCACCTTTTGGTATAACAAAATATTACAGGTGGCTAACAGGCAGATAGGGCTAGACCTCCATCAATTGAAAATATCAGTTCTTCCCAACTAGTTTGCTGTTGGAAAAGACTGTAACTCACTATCAATCAGATTAAGCAATGGTGGCTTACCACCATGTCTATATGACGAAACTTTCTTATACTTCGGGCGGCATCATGCAATAAGAAATTTAAATATGGAGGTAGGTTTACAGTACATTTTTTCTTTAATACTGCTAAGAAATTAAGGTGGCGAGGTCTTACCACATCTTTTCTTCCATCGCATGTTATGTAGCTCTGTACTAATTTTTCCAGTCCTGTCCATGGTTCTCCCAACGTCGTCAGCTGAGCTCCTTTCCCTTTGACGACCAGGGTCTGCCCTTCATCCTGGAAAATTTTCATGGCTTCTTGAAGCTTCACTTTCTTATGGGTTCATATGCTTCCTTCTGCTCGCAGACCAGATACCTCAGCAATTATTGAGTCTGTTACTACTATCTGCCTACCTCTAACCATGGAGTAACCTTCCTGTAGATTCTGTAAAAATTCAATGGCTACTGTTTCATGAGGTTGCTACAGTATTATGAGGTAGGTAATCCACCCTACTCTCTCCAGAATTTCCCGTGCAGCATTAGAAACAGCTAGCACCTGTGTCTCACTACGAATTGCTCGTCCTCCCATTCTGTCTACACATTGTTAATTCTTCACAAATGCACAGCAATGTAATGGAACAGCACAACACAACACCTTGTGTATATCAGAACAATATCGTTAAGCTTTTACTATTACCAGGAATATAGGAATTTGACCCGCATGCAGGCATTAAAAGGCATCCCTGCCCCCCCCCTGAAGCATGATAGGTCATCCTTGACTGTCGAATAGAAGAGCAAGGTAATGCACAGTAGTTGTATAGCATTGAAAAGCATACATACTTATGATATGATCAACAAATTATTGACTTACTAAAATTGATGCATATTATTAAATTGTGAATAGATATGGAATCGTTATGTAATGATTCGAGAATAAGGGAAAGGGACAGCTGATGTGAAAGCAAGTACTTATGCGGTCATTACTCACATAACTATTATGATCGATTTATAAATAAATTTCATTCATAATAGGTTTAAAACAAAAGGTTTAGGGGCATACTCTCATTTGATATTAGATAAATATATAAGAAAAGGGTTCAACATTACTATTGATTTGTGAAAAATATGACTCCAATACCATCAACAGAGTTCTGTTGCCCACAAGTGTCTATAACCTTGACAAAGTTTCTTTTTCACCCTTGGAACCATTATCCTTTATTTATGCCTAGGAAAGTGTTGTGTAATTTCATGATGGAGGCCACTATACTGGCTTGGGAACCAAATGAATCACAATGCCATTCACGAGGAAGGAGTGAAAGGTGGGCAGGTCGGCTCATGATGAGACCTCTTGTTCCAAGGAGTTTTTATTATTTTTTCTGAGTTATCCATTGGATCATATCCCTGGTGTGGTGGCCATAATGGGAATGCCACTTCACTGCTTCCTTATGATCATGGTAGGCTAGCTATTGACAAGACCCCCTATCCTCCATCTTCCATATCATAGAATTGTTAGTAGTTATATAGAGATTTTTCTTTTCTCTCTTTTTTTTTTTTCATATAGCACTTCCCTACTTATATATAGAGGATGGCTCAACACTCCTTAAGGGTAGGGATGGTGGAAGAAGTTTGAACATCTCAATATAGAAAATATGCCCTTATTCTTATTCAATAAATAAAAATCAAAGAGAGTTATGAGAATTTAGGGAAGAACCAACATGATAAAGATAACCGATCATATTAATTTTAGTGAAAATAAAGACAACAAAGTGATATAGATAGTTGTGTCCTTTCCTTTCTCTTATCACTACAAAACAATTTCTTAAAAATGAAAATTTCTCTTGATTTGCTGATTCCAGTAACCTCTAATTTGTGTATCCTTGCATAAGTTGTATGTTTTCCTTTAAGAGAGTCACGAAGAATTCACAAAAATCCTCAAAATGTTGTTCTAAAAAAAGAAAAATGCACTCAAAAAAGTGTTGTTCCTTTGGGAAGGAACAACAAAAACAATCCGTGAAAATGTTGTTCCTTTTGAAAGGAACAACAAAAACAATAAGCGGAAATGCTATTCCTTTGGGAAAGAACAACAAAAAACAGGCAGAAAAAAATATTGTTCCTTTGGAAAGGAACAGCGAAAACACGGAGCAAAAACTGTTGTTCCTTTGGAAAGGAATAGCAAAAATTGTTGTTCCTTTGGAAGGGAACAAAAAACACACGACAGAAACTTCTATTCCTTTGGAAAGGAATAGCAAAAAAATTGTTGTTCCTTTGGAAAGGAACAGCAAAAACTCGCAACAAAAACTGTTGTTCCTTTTGAAAGGAACAAAAAAAACTGTTGTTCCTTTGGAAAGGAACAGCAAAAAAAACATAGCAAAAAAACTGATGTTCCTTTTGAAAGGAACAACAAAAACTATTGTTCCTCTGGAAAGGAATAGCAAAAAGAAACACTCAAACGCATTGTTTCTTGAGAGAAACTGTTGTTGTTTAAAAAGGAATAGCTTAAGAAATAAAATCTGTACAAAAAAGAATCAAGATAAAGAGAAAAGCTTTATGTACAAGTTTCAAAATGAAAGAAATTATTCAGTGAATGGGTGCTAAGGAGGAGTTTTCTCCCTCAGAAAGAATCTGCATGATAGAATCTTCCCGTAATTGCTGGTAAAAGGACTCCCAATTAAGCGGTTTATGGTAAATTTGCACTCGATGATCGTTTAATTTGAACGAATGTCTAGATCCATCAATGGTGGTTAACGTGATGGTTCCATTATCATGCACTTTTTGTATCTTGTAGGGTCCAAGCCATCATGTCTGGAGTTTTCCTGGGAAATCCTGAAACCTAGAGTCATATAGGAGTGCTCAATCCCCTTCGTGGAATATTTTCTCTTTGATGAGGGCGTCGTGCCATTTTTCTCTCTGTTGTTGAATTAATGCAGTGTCCTGAAGAGTAGAGAGCCTAATTTCATCTAACTCATTGATTTGTTGTAATATTCTGACCTGGGCTGTTCTTAATGTCTGAATTTCAAACTCTATTGGAAAGATGGGTTCTTTTCCAAATACCAATTGATATGGCGAATACCCCGTGGTACTTCTCAATGTTGTTCGATATGCCCACAAGGATTCTGAAAATCTATAAGCCCAGTCATGTCTGTGTGATACAATTGTTTTTGTCAATATAGATTTGATCACCTTATTCGTGCTCTCTACTTGGCCATTTTCCTGCTGGTGGTATCGAGTTGTGATTTTCTATTGAATGTGGTAATTTTCTAATGTTTCAGCAATTTTGTTACCTACAAACTGTAGTCCTCCGTCTGTAATTACATCCCTTGGGAGGCCATATCGCACAAATATTTGGAAAATGAATTGTATTATAGAGTCCTCTATAGCTCTTGAAATTGTTTCTACCTCAACCCATTTAGTAACATACTCTGTTGCAACTAGTATGTATGTTTTCTGATTTGATGGCGAGTTGATAGGACCAAAAAAATCGAGTGCCCAGCATTCGAATGGCTTGATTACTAACTGTGGATTCAAAGGAATTTCATCAGACTTTCTAGGGCGACCTGCCCTTTGGAAACTATCACAGGCCTGTACAAAATTTTTAGCGTCTTTAAAAATTGTAGGCTAGTAATAGCCTATTTGTAAAACTTTGTGACCAGTCTTGCGATTTGCAAAATGTCCGCCACAGGGCCCATCATGGCATGCTTTCTAAATATAAAATATTTCGTCTTCTCAGACACATCTCCTGATGTGCATATCCATTCCTGTATGAAACAGGTAGCCCCCAATCCAAGAGAATCGGGCACTATGCTGTACTATCTGTTTTTGTTCATTGGGTGTTATATGCTTTGGTAGTTTACCTATTGCTAAGTAATTTTCAATATTAGCATACCATGGGGTTTTGGAAGTAACGGCGAATAAATGCTCATCTGGGAAGTGATCTTCGACTGTTGTTGCATATGTTGGTTTTGGCATTCATGACAGGAAATCAGCTACAGGGTTCTCTTTTCCAGGTCGATCTTTTATTGTGATATCAAATTCCTGCAATAAATCAACCATCTTGTTACTCTACCATTTGTAACAGTTTTATTTTCTAAAATTTTTATGGCAGAGTGATCTGTATATAAAACTATGGGATACCTAGTTATATAATGTCTAAATTTATTTACAGCATGTATTACAGCTAAAAAATATTTTTCAGTCACAGTATAGTTTAATTCAGCAGGAGATAGATTTTTGCTAATATAATAAATTTCATATGGTTTCTTATCCTCTTCCTGCCCAAGAACTGCTCCAATAGCTGTGTATGAGGCATCAGATGAAATTTGGAATGGAAAATCCCAATTTGGGCCCCTCAGCATTGGGGCTGTTGATACAAGCTTTTTCAGATCCTCAAAGGCATGGTCGCATTTATCTGTCCAAATGAAATCAACCTTTCCTATTAATGCATATAAAGGTGCAGCTATTCGAGAATAATGTTCTATAAATATTCTATAATAACCATAAAATCCAAGAAAGATACGTACCTCTGTTTGTGTGGTAGGAGTTGGTATTAACAAAATTATCTGAATTTTAGCTAGATCTACCTGTATTCTAGCTACTAAAATATAATGACCTAAGATGAGTCCCTCGGTCATTGTCATGTGACACTTTTCATGGCTTAAGCAAAGCCTAGTGTCAATGCATATTTGCAACACCTTTTCCAAAGTTTCTAATGCTGGCTCAAAATCATCTCCGTAAGGTGTGAAGTCATCCATGTATACTTCGAGCCCTTCATTTATTAAATCTGAAAAGATGCTGAGAATGGCCCTTTGAAATGTAGTAGGGGCATTACATAGGCCAAAGGGTAAAACTTGATAGGCAAATGTCCCCCAAGGGCAGGTAAAAGTGGTTTTGTCTTGGTCTTCAGGGGCAGTCTGAATTTGATTGTATCCACTAAATCCATCTAGGAAAGAAAAGAATTTCTTTCCTGCCAATGTATCTAATACTTGGTCAATGAAGGGAAGGGGAAAGTGGTCTTTTTGGGTTTCTTTTTTTAGTTCTCGATAGTCGACACATATCCTCCACTTTCCGTTCTTCTTTGGCACCACTACTAATGGAGAGACCCACTTGCTATCAGATATTGGGTAAATAAAATTGACATCCAACATCTTTTGTAATTCAGCTTTCACAATATCTTTAAGATGAGGGTTTAATCGTCATTGGGGTTTGCGAATGGGTCTAGCATATTTTTCTGTATATATGTGGTGCGTACATAACTGGGGGTCAATTCCCTTCATGTCTGGATAATCCCATGCAAAGGCTTCCTTATATTTTTGTAGTAATTGGACCATCTTCTTTTCTTGTTCAGTAGTCAGATTTTTGTTAATGTTTAAAGTTTTTCCTGGTTCGATTTCTACAATTTTGCTATTGTACATAGAAGTAGTGGGTATTGATTGATCATGAATGTCTTTCTGGGGATATTATTCTTCTTTATTATTAAATGCTGCCTTGATCATGTGACATTGCATATGGGATCTGATTTTTGGTTTATTAATGAAACTATTAATGATATCATCCTCTGTTTGGTCTTTAAAATCGAGGGCATCTTCTATGGTTAGTGGTGATCTAATGTTTTCCATGATATATGATACAGGTTGTTTCCTTGTTTTTATTATAGATAGGCTTGGTTGGGCTGGGGGATATAAAGCTAAATTCTTGCAATAGCTTCCCCTTGTTATAGTCATGTTGCCTTGTTGGCAGCCGATGTAAGCATCGACAGTTGCCAACCAAGGTCTACCTAGGATCAAAGGGTGTCCATATAGGCAGTTTTTGGGGTTGATAATCAGGAAGTTAGTAGGGTACCCCCAGGAATCTATTGATACCATCACATCATGTAGTGTACCTTCTGTTTTGACTACCAATCAGTCAACCAATTCTAATAAAGTTGTTGTTGGATCTAATGATGTAATGCCAAGTTTTTGACAAGTGGTGGTTGTTAGGATATTAATTGCAGCTCCCAAATCAACCAAGGCATTTGGAAATCATTTTCCATTGATTTGCACCGCCACTATAGGATTTCATGGGTCTTCATATTTTATAGGTGTTTCCATTCCTGATAATAAGTTAGATAGAGTGCCGACTACTTGGACAGTTGGATTCACTTTTGTTCTCCTCTTTGGCTTCTTTATACATAGTTCCTTGATGGTTTTTTCATAAATAGGAATGTCTTGGATAGCTTGGAGGAGAGGGATTTTTATACAAAATTTTTTTAATTCTCCCATAAGATCAAAATTAGGATATTCTATTGGGCGAGGTATGATTAATCGTTTTGGGAATGGTGGAGAAGAGGTGGTTGCTTGTTCCTGATTTTGTTGTTTAACCACATTCTCCTTGTGCACTATTTGTTCTGAAGGTAACGAATCTTCAACTTGAACATTTTTGTCTCCCTCTATTTCTACTATGTGCCCAGATCTTAGTTGAAGGTCATTACACTCCCTCAATTCAATTTCTGGTTCTGATGGTTCCATTATTTGAATAGACTGAACTAGCCTATTATTGGGGTTTGGGTTGGGTTGGGCCAAGAGTTGTGGTCTTAAGTTGGTCTGGGGATTTTCTGGCAGTGTAGGTTGAGGGAGAGGGATTGTTATAGCTATCTGATTTGTAGGTCTTTTCCAGTTTGTCTACCAGGTCTGACTCTGCGAGGTGGAGGGGGACCATTGTTTTGGATAAGCATTTTTTTTCCAAAACGGTGGACAAAAAGGAAAATTTGGACAATTAGTTTGATTTGTTTGATTTGGCCATGGTGATGTAGGAAATGGTTGTTGTGACCAATTGGGGAAAGGTGGCTGATTTTTTCAAATTCCATTCTATTGTTGAGCATTATATTGAGGAGGCTGAAAAAAAGAGGATGAATCAATTGGCATACCTGTTTGTCGTGGCTTCCATTGTTGGTGCTGATTGAGTAGGCATACCAATTCTGATTCTTCTTCCACCTCCTTGTAAACTACTTTCAATCTAGGAAGCGAGGGACAACCTTCTGTGGAGTGATCTTTTGTGCAGATGGCACAGAATTTGACTATATCCAGTGGACACTCTTTATGGCTATGTTTCTTTCTGCATTTAGAGCAGAATATTGCTATATTTTGTTATGCTTGTGCTTGCTTTTGTTTGTCTTGCATAATGTCGAATTGCATTGTCAAAGTCCCTAGAATATCTGTTTTAAAATCTTCTAGTAGATTTCCAATCTCTACGCGGGTTATACCTTCACTAGAGGTCTTACTATCCCTCATGATCATGTCACGTTCTGTTGATTTTAGCCTTGTGCTGCCTCTCGAACTCCTGATACACAAATCAATTATGTCAGCAAAAATTTCCTGATATATATATCACCTTTTCCCATAATATTTAATTTTTCAACCCATTGTTCCTTCATCCCTTTAAGTAATGTAGTTTTTAACAAATTATCAAGTAAGGGTAAAGATGCATAAGGTGATCTCTGGAGGTTGTATTGAAAATGTTCTACATATTCCTCAAGTGTTTCATTAGGTTTTGCTGTCATTTAAAATATTTCGTCTTTTAATTCCCTGGACCTACAATAATCATGATATTTCTTTAGAATAGGAATAGGAATGATCTTGACAACACTCCCTTGATCTGGAATAATGAGTGTTCCTTGCTGACCTACTATCTGAGGAGATTCTGGTCCTTTGGCTTTGTTTTGAATGATGTTGATGGCACTTCCCTTATCTAGGTTGCTCACTGTTTGGATTACTTCAAGAGGAGATTTTGGTTCTTCTGTTTCCCCTATTTCTCCTCCTCCTTCGTAGAGATTACTAGAGTTCCCTTCTTGCAGAGAAATTAGGCGATAATTCTCAATTTCTTGGGAATCTTTCTCAATTCCTTCTGTTTGGCTATGTACCTCAGCAAAGGCTACAGATGGTGATTTTTTGGCCTGAAGGGAACTAGTAGGCTATCTAGAAATAACTTTCCTAGGTCCTACTGATGGCTGAAATTCAATTTTCTTAAGGATTTCGTCAATGAAATTTGTTAGCCCAAGGGTCACCGGCCCCTTAGTTTTTTAAGGTTTAGGAGGAATTTTGTTCTATTTAGCTTTTCTATTCATTCAAAAAGACAAGCATTCATTCCCACCTAAAATTTTACCCAATTCTGTTGTGAAGCGGGCCAGTGAACAAGTATGTTTCTTGCTCGGTACGTAGGTTCTTACCTTCCATTTTTAATACCCAATTCTTTGCTAGTAGAAAAAAATCAAATATGCCTCACTCTTTGTAAATGGCTACACTCTCCCCGGCAACAGTGCCAAAATGTTGAGGTATAAAAGGTGTCTTTTTAACGCCTGTTTATCCTACATTAATTATCAATCCTGGAACGAATTTTTGTTTCAAGAGTGTACTCAGACTGAGGCTGCAATTCAATCTAAGAGTAATGCCTTGAAATATGTATTATAGTGTTCTAAATGCAAGAGTAAACGAATGCTTGGAAAATAAATCCAACTTCAATGACATGAACTTAAATGCTTGAAAATTCAATCATTCTTTTAGCAAACATCAATCAAGGATGCAGTAATGATAACTCTTTCCTTTAGAAACTGATGGGATTGAAATCAATGGGAATAAGATAATCAATCTGAGAACGTAGGTAGCAATAACCAATATTATTTACAATTGATAATCCTGTCTTAAATAAATTAAAAGGAAGTAGAAATTGAACTAAAGGCTGCTAATGAAAGTAAACTAGGCAAACTCTCAAAACCAAACTCTTTGCAATCTGTAAACTAATTAATTTGAAATGAACAGAAAACCTGGGATTGAACAGCAATGTAAATGAATAGAAAACTGTAACTAGAAGAATTGAACAACAAATTCTATTTAATGAATCTGAACAGAAAACTCTAACTAATGGAATCAAATAGAAAATTCTATTAAACATCAAATCCTATTAAGCAGCAAATCCTGTCAAGCAGAAAATCCTGTCAACATCAAACTCTCTTGATCAGCAATCTGAAATGAACAATAATCAAACGAAACAAAAAATGGAACATCAACTGAAATAGAACATCAAATACTGAACATCAAAGTTCTATTAAAGCATAACAAGATAAATGATATAGGAATTAAGATTCTTGTTAGAACAGAACAACAATGCAATTCGTCAATGTAACACACCAATATCAGTAAACAATTCAACATTAAACTAATTAAGTTGCAAACTGTAATAAAATCAAATACAAAATTTCACACAATGATAACGGAAAGGTAATGATACAAACAATAGATAGATCCACCAGGGTCGGGCCCTTAGCCACCAGTCAAACACTACTGGGCTTTACTCCAAAGTTAAGAAATGTAATGGCAAGAAGATCTTGTATTAATCAGACATAAATAGTGTTTACAACAGTCACTCTCTGATCACGAGAGTTAAGAAATTATGGAGTTACAAAAGGAGGGTTTAATCATAAATCATTCTTTTCCCTCGATTTGTAAAGGCACTTCCTTTTATAACAATTCGACGAACAAGACAAGAAACAATGATAAGATTGAACAGTGATCCCTCTGGATCAAAATATCCTGAGGGATTCTCTCCTTTTCTCTTTTAGCTAATGCTTGGTCTTCTTAGGCTGTAGCCATGCTGTTCCGTGTCTTCCTTTAGCTATGCGTTCTGATTTCCTTCTTCTTGTCTAGATACGGTCCTTTGATGGAGGAACAACAGTTACTCCTACTTTAGCTTTGCCCTTCGAATGATGGTTTACTTCATTTGTTTCCTATTTTTAGAATAAAAGGAAATATTTAGTCAATTTTTGCAATAAACATTAGTCTTTGCAATTCTATCATAATCCTCCAATAAATCATCTTTCTAGAATAAAAATAGTTATGTTAAAAGGAAAAATATGAGAAAATACATGGTGAATTCATACCTTTTCCAATGCTCAACACCAATCAGCTAAACACACTCTACTTATCTTATGCTCTATCTACCATGCTTCTATCCATGCAGCTAAGTTATCCATGACTTAATTCTAATTCAAAATTTTTTGATTACAGTCTGAAGGGAAAGGGCTAAAGATGCTAATGGAAGGCTTAACACATGAAATAAGGCTCAAAGGAGTGAAAAATGTGCTTGGAATTTATTAAAGCGCATAATACGACAAATGAAAAGTGTGATGGAGGGACAGAAGTTGTGATATGTGATATCGGTTCGAGATGTGGATGCGATAACAATATCGTAATCGGCATCGGGAGTGGGAAGTATTAACAAGAACCACATGATAAAAATAACCACATGAAAATGCGATTTGCGATTGCGGTAAGTCTTAAAAGGAAAAAGGGAAAAGGTTGTGAATTGTGATGGGTGACGTGGCAAAGGAGGGTCAGTGGCAAAGTATGACAACGATATCACAATTGGTGTTGGGAGTGGAACGTGTTACGAGAACCAAATAAAATGCGATTTTTTTATTTGCGATGTGGCAGAGTACAGAGAATTATCACAATCGGCATTTGGAGCAATAAGTGTTAACGGGAACCAAATGAAAAATGTAATTTGCGATTTGCGATGTGGCAGGGTATGGAGAATTATCAAAATATGCGTTTGGAGTGGCAAGTGTTAATGGGAACCAAATTAAAAGTGCGATTTGCGATTGCAGTAAGTCTTTAAGGAAAGAGGGAAAAGGTTGTGAAATGTGATTGTGAAAAGGAATTGCGGTAAGTATTAAAGGGAAAAGGGTAAAGTTGATTTCTAAAGGATTTTCAACTGTTTTTGTTAATAATTTGCAAAGGTAAGGTAAAAAGGAAAATCGCAAAAGACCTGTAGAATGAAAAAAAATGGGAGAAGAGATCCCGCGATATGTGAAGTGTGATAAGTGGGATTTTCGAGGATAAAGGTGGAGGTCAAAATTTTAATGGCTTTTGTGAATAAAAAGGGTGCGGTCGCTTTTAAGGAGAGAAGAAGGAGGGAATAGAAGGCACAACAACAGGGTTAATGTGTGAAAACAGAGCTGGAAGATGAAGCGGGATGACTTGATGAACTTTTCTGGGACTGTTGATACTCATTCCTGTAATCAAACATGTCGACTCATGCACGAAAAAAAACAAAATGCGTGATAAAAATAGTGAACAGAAAGCAGTTTTTTTGGTTGGTGGGGAGGTCGAACCTGCTCGAACTCTATTGACAAAGATGAGAGGGGAATGCTTGACCACAATTTTTTTATTTTTCCTCTACTCTATTACTCTTGTAAGCAAATGAAGAACTACAACAACAAAGTGAAAGAAAAAACTAAGCAACAATGTAACTATCAGAAGCAGAACTAGCTAAATAACATAAACAAAGCTAACTAAATGATAGAAATGAAAGAATGAAACATCAGAGAAGCTGAGGCGCATGGATTGGGCCCTAACCCACGAGCTTCGCCCCCTGAAACTAGATCAATAAAACAACATCTACCTACTCATTGCATTACAAAAAATACAGTCTTATTACATCTCGAAGGTCTTAAATAGCAAAAGCCTAATAGAGAATGGAAAAGAATGGCATGGGATGGAATGGAATGCAAATGGAATTGACTAGCATCAAATGGATTGGAAATTTTTTTCCTATACTACTGATTTTGGCTGTAAAAAAACTTTCCTTCTCACACTTTTTAATGTTTTATTAAGCTAAAATAGATTCGAGGAAAGGTTTAGATGATTGCATACCTGAGCCTTACCATTGATTTATTTTTATAAGTGATATTGAAGCTGTTATATGGATGTTGAATATGTCTTCAGTGGTTCTGAAGTTGCATGTCATAATCTGCTTGAGGTCCTTTTGGAGCTTCTGAGCACAGGAGGAGGAAGTCCAAGTTTGACTACCTTTAACTAGGGTGTTGACCGAATTTTCCTTTTGTGCCAACTTGTTGTTTTTATGCCTCATTACAAGGAAAATACCCTCTAGTGGATGTTTTTGAGGAACCCCTTATAAAAATACCCCAGACATCCGTTTCTAGCATAGGTTACTAGAGGAGGTTGGTGGGTGGAGGTTTTTGCGAGTGTTTTTCATCCGGTGCACTTATCATATGAAACCGCATCGATGAATTCAACAAGAGAAAGAACCGGTGCGAAAAAAAAATTGGCACACCGGACACCGTGCGCTCCGTACACACCTGCCCAATGCATCTTATTACTATATCGCACTGGTGCTTTACAAAGCTTCTACACCGGTGCATCATAAAACCCCACGCCAAAACAGAAACTGCCCAATGTGGTCTTAAAAAACTGCACCGATGCGCCTATAAAACCCCATGCACTGAAACAGGGTTAAATAAAAAACAAAAATTACGGCCAAAAAACCACATTTTTCACGTTTCTCAATGCTCCAGAGCTCTCAAGCACTGGTGCAATTTATCCTTGTCTAAGCCACCCTAACATCGGTGCTCCCATTGCACCCATTGCACGCACTGCTGCTGTGCATTGCCCACAAATCTCTAGCTTGAACTTTGCAAAATGGTGGGAAAATTTTCTTTTGCAAATTCTACAGCCAATATGCCTCCTCGATGATCAAATGTATAGGTATTTTTCTTTTTTTTCCATAATTAAGCCTTTTAGTGGATTAGAATTTAAAATTACCTTAAAATTAACCATTTAAAAGAAAAAAAAATTATCGCACGGTGCGCTCAAGCCATTTGGCTTGCAGTGGTTCGTGGTGCTTCCTGTAAATTTACAGGCCGCACCACAACCAGTGCTAACGGTATCTGCACCGGTTCCAGGGTGGTACCGAAAGGTGCAGCTTGTTATTTTAAAATTTTAAAAAAAGTGCAGCGCTGTTGGTTACGTGGCCGCACCATTGACCATGTGGAATAGCGGCAATGCGGTGTGTTGACTTAAATATCCACACCGAGGCAGGTATTTTTGTTAGCGCACCACATTCCGCATTTCGATAGGGTCAATGGTGTAGCCTGGTAAAATACCGCACAGTTGACTATGTAATGATGTCAGGAGGTCGGTCTGTTGACCAAAATATATGCCTCGGGGCATAGAGTTTAGTTAGCACACCACACTCCCGACACCGTCCATAGTCAATGCTGTGCTAAAAAATTTCAGGTGCACTGAATATTTTCTAGTGCACCGCTGCTGGTGCACGACAAAAAAATACACACTGGTACCAGTGCATGCCTGTTTTTTGTGGCGCACAGGCTGTTTTTTTTTCCAAAAAAAATTATATATGTATATTCTTAAATACATGTCTCATTTAACAAAAAAAATGTATTTAATATGTCAATCATTCAGAGACGTGAAAGGAGAGAAGAGGGGGAACAACAACAACAACAACAGTTGGACCAGTATAACATGGTTCGCCTATGGCAGGCATGAGAAAGGGAGAGAGATGCGTACCCTCACCCTATTACAACAACAACCCAGGGGTTCCTAAGGCAGGTAGGCCTCCTCAAGTTCTATTAGGAGGCTACTTCCCTAAAGGGCCATGGTGTGTTTTTGAGACATCTTATCCACAGGTGGAATGTCCACCGACAGGCTTTTCGGGTTGGTCCTAACCAGTGGTACACGCCCATTGAGGAGGACATATATGTCATTGCAAGGATATCGAGGAGAGTGGCGGATTTTCCCTCATTCCCAGAGGTTCCAGTTGGCTATGCAGTAGGGAGTTATTTGGTGTACTCCTAGAGATACATTAGCACTGATATATTGTCTCCTTCAGATTTTCAGGTCTCTGGAGGTCAATTACATATTGGTACATTTGGTAGTCAGGAGGTGAGGTGCCTCTCACTTCTGATTTCGACCATTTCACACAACACCAATGATGGGAAACACATTAGTTTCTCACTTCTATATTATGTTGATTCTTTATTACAGGAGCCATGACTTGTCAAGTAGTTTGCCATTTTTTTGCGGCAGTTCTATACATCCTTAGATAGATGTCGTGCTCATGCACAAGGGAGGGTCAACTTCCATTTTTCTTCAGAGATTTTCTATTTATTTTTTGATAGGTTTCCAGAGACGAGGCCTACTTTTGTTCGGCAGCCTCATAGGTCGATGTTGGAGGCACAGATGCACATGTGGGGACAGATGATGCCCAAGAGGGGTGAGACTGAGTTTTCCACGAGGATATCGCATGATGCATTGGAGTTGCTAGCCAGTGTTGACGAAAATCCCTTCATTATGGTCCCCTATCCTTATGCTGGTTTGGATTGGCAAGGTTGTGCCAACATCCTCTTCACAGATGATGAGCCGCCCGATGATAGAGGTAATATTACTGTTTTATTTAAATTTATTCTAACATGTTCTTTAACTTGTTTTTATTAAATTATGTAATGAAATTGTCTAATTATTGTTTTGTACTTGTACATATTTTTCAAACATTGGGTTTTTTTATGGCAAGGACATGCCAACACCACCACATGATTCAGGTGTGGATCTTGATGACGATCAGGATATGCCAGATGCCAAGGATCATCAGGAGGCTGGTGCAGAGAGACCTGCTCATGCTGGTGCATCGGTACTGCCTTTTTCTAGACGCAGTAGGCTTGATAGCAGATTGAGGATGGGGTTGGGTGACGAACTCTGTGAATTGATTGTTGAGGCAAGAGTCATACCCGCTACTATGAGAGACATACAGGCTGATGGTAGGCTGGTACATATGTGGAGAGGCATGTCGCGTGACATGTACAGCCTGATGCGGCATGTCGTAGGAGCTACGACCTTAGTTACGTGGCTAAGGAGGACCCTTGCATGTTATAGGCATGGTCAAGACACAGCATGTGATTAACAGTCCTTGAGCAGCGCCAACGCATCATCTGATGATCACGATCATGGGAGTGATCATCATTCACCTCGCACTGCGCAAGATGAGCAACCAACACTAGCATAGAGTAGCAGTAATCATGGAGAGCAGGCTGGACCATCGACCATGTCCAGTCATCATGATGAGAAACCGACAATTGATCCTAATCAGCATGTATTGACTGATTAGCTTGTCGAGGCTGCACCATTGACTGAGCAAGCCTCGACTAGTACTGCTATTAATGATGTACCACCAGCTGATAGATGAAATTTATATTACAATTGTATATTTTTGACATTATTCAGTTATATATATATATATATATATATATATATATATATATATATATTTTCCATGTATTTTATGTTCATGTTGCAGTTGTACTTAATTTACATCTTGGTGATGATCATGATGCGTATATTGTTAGGTCATGTTAGATATGTTCATTTAATGTGCAGCTTGCAGATATATGTGTATGTGATAGTAGTTATTTCACACGAGATGTATATTTGATGTTTGTGTTGTGATGATATTATATAATGCTAATTGTGTTTTGTTAGATGATCATGATCACAATGATACTAGCGAATTTGAATGTGTTTTTTAGTCAAATATGATGTTTGTACGATGGTTATCATGATCGTGATGTTTATTAATTAATTTAATATTAAATGATCATGATATTGTAAAATTGAAATATTTGTAATTCTAATTATATGTAAAATTCTAAAATTGTAATTGTATTTGTATTAATTGTAATTTTAATTGTAATTGTTATATGTAAAATATTTGTAAAATTTTAATTGTAATTGTAATATTTAATTTATTGTGAAATGGTTGTAATTGTAATTGTATACATGTAAAATTGTAAAATTGACGTAATTGTAATTCTAATTGTATGTAAAATTATAAAATTGTAATTGTAATTGTAAATTTTAAATTTGTAAAATTGTAATTGTATATATGTAAAATTCTAAAATTGTAATTGTAATTGTAATTGTATGTGAAATTGTAAAATTGTAATTATAATTGTAATTCTAATTCTATGTAAAATATTTGTAAAATTTTAATTGTATTACTATGAAATGATTGTAATTGTAAAATTGTAATTGTAATTTTAATTGTAATTGCATGTGAAATTGTAAAATCGTAATTGTAATTCTAATTGTGATTCTAATTCTAATTAAAATTGTAATTGTAATTGTATTTTATTATGATCTTACATACAAAAAAGAACTTTACATAGCACACCGTTGTTTTTGAGATCAACATAATTGCAAATTATTAAAGTGAAATATTTATTTTAACATTAACACAATGCAAATTACCAATTAATACAAAATACGTATTATAATGTTTTGAAAAAACCATCTTAAAAAGTATAAATATTGATTATCAAATAACACATGTACCATTTCACTCTCGATTCTCATGATAACCCTCATTATCTTCCAGCTTGCATGGCATGATAACACTATTGTTCTCAAAAATATGTTTTGATCTAGGGTCATGTCTCAATACGAACCACCAATCCCTATCCAACACATCTGGGTAAAAAACACCTAGTTGCAGTGTTTGGGAAAAACATAGGGCTCCTTAGCTTCATCCCACATCTTTCTAGAGTTGATACATATCAACCTACTATCATGATCTTCCTTTACATTATTCCGATCAAAGGTGTCCCACCACTTGCACCTAAAAATAACAAATTGGAAAGAAGATAAATCCACTTCAATGATCTCTTGTATCTTTTCAACGTAACCTAATGTCCCCCGTACTAGGTTTTGATCATGATGGCTAGATCGACTCTATTGATCAAACTTGACTTCCACTCCATGTTCTTGTGTGATGTTTCCAACATCAGCATTTTCTATGCGAAAATGGTGTCCATATGCCCACATAGATGGGAACAAATGCACCTATTATAAAAAAGTTAAAAAAATCATAGTGTTGTGTGTCTTATAATAACCCAGTAGTTAAAATATGAAATATATAGATGTCTTATAAGTTTCAAATGTACATATAAATTAAATAGCTTATTATCAGGTTGCTGCACCCAATCCCTATGTTTAGGGCATCCTCTTCAGCACGCGGGTAACAGTCGGTTGCACCGTATTTCTCTCTAACTTTGTCAGCAACCCAACTGTTGGGGCATATTTTTGGCATATTTTCTTTTAAATGATCGGGATAAGGCACACTTCTACCATTCAACCATATGAATTCTTTCTTGTCACTATCCCATTTCATCCTCTTTTGTTTGTATAATGCAACCCACGGTTGTGTCGCTTCAGAATTGTAAAGAATGAATTTATTTATTGCTTTAATTTCTACATTCACTGATGAAATAAAAATGACATTATATAGTACATAGAGATCAAAATATACATTATATTGAAGTTCAACATAAATATTTACTTTGTGTAAATTTGAAAAATTATAAGTCACTTACTCTTTATCAAGCGTTTTTTTCCACTCGTTTGGAACAACTCGCCTTCTCTTTTGTCTTCATCCCTTTCATTATCCCAAATCACTGCACCTGGTCTGTTTTCGATCTACTTCATGTACTCATTGGCATAATAGAAAGACTCATATGATATTTACCCCTCTGCCATAGACCCCTCAGGTTTTTCCCTTTATTGAACAAAACCTTTCAATTTACTCATGTACCTCTCTAAGAAGAACATCCAATGATAGGAAACCACCCCAACTAATTCAAACTCATATACTAGGGGGATTATAAGATGAACCTGCAAGTCCATGAAACTCGTCGACAGTTCCTTCTCAAACATACAAACAATCTCAACTATCTCTTGATACCACCGTGAAATGTTAGCCACATGAATCTCCTTTGATGTGATCCAACGTACAAATGCAGATAATTTAGATATGGCACATCCTAGGTCTTGAGGGAATTCATGTTTCCCACACCCATGCATGCACAAAGAATAATGACACTGCAAAGTTATAAACATATGCAATAATATACAAAATTAGTTATGTTTTATGATTCATGCATGGGATAAATTTTATTAATATAAAAAATAATAAATTCATGCTTTTGACACTATACATACCCTTATAAGATTCAAATGGTCATGCGATTTCAACCCTGACAAATGTTCATCCACGGTGAAGCAACGTCGTAGTGAAGACCTCACACCTATTATAACCTCCTTTGCCAAAGAAAGATCGTCTTTTTTTAAAATCCATGGGACATCACCTTCTTTGAAATACCATGAATTAGAGGGACTAGCGCCTGCCTCTAATCCTGTACTTTCTAATTGTCTTGGCCAATGTTTCTTTTTAGTTTTTGAAGTAATAAGATCTTTCCTAATAGCCAATGTGTCACTTTCTTTCAATGATATGTTCCTCCATAAAAAAGATGAAACATTTTTAAATATATGCATGGGATCTAATAAGTGGGTAATATTTATATGCTCCTAATATGGGAGGTTATAAAAGATATATTTCCTTTTCATCCCAATGGGAAATTTCTCAACATATGTGTTAACATTGGAAAATCGTATAGCAGAAGATGACATCAATTAATGTCGAGCCTAAGGATTTACAGGACAAAGATACATTATGGAATCAAGAAGTATTTAAAATCTATAAGGTTTTGAGAAATCAAATTTGAACTAGTCATAAACGCTCAATTGTGTGCTTTTTCCTTCAAAAAGAGCGCCTTCTGCATGCACTAGAGCTCGATAAGCACGCATTCCTGGAAGTAGAAAAAAGTCACTTTCTGGGACCACAAGCAAGCAAAGGACAATTAATACTTATGTGAAAGTTGCCTAAGGATAGCACCAATGCCTCCTTAGACATTATGTGAGCACAAAAAAGCATATTTGAGCACACAATGGAATCACACCTCTCCCTTGGGTCACCATCCATCATGTACTAAGGGTGGGAAGGAGGATTTGAAGCTCACCTATATAAACCCACCAAGAGATGAACAAAGGGTGATCACAAGGTTATGCTAGCCAAAGTTGCCCAAGCAACACTAGCAGTTTGTGTGACCGAAGGAGCCAGAGCAAAAGAGGACTCGATGGTTGGCCACCCAACATCTTATTCCACCACAGCAGAGAGAGAGAGTAAGACTGCATCAGAAGGTAGAACCTTGAAGGAAAAACATCCTTGCATCGGGGCCTAGAGCCATTGCCTAGGGGCCCTTTGGCAAGTGGGTAAGATTTGTTTCCATTCCAAGCATTCAATAAGAAGAGGCCATCGAGCCATTGTTTACCTTGTTATTGTTTGGAACTCTCTATATAGCTTCTTTTTGTGATTTTAGTTTTAGTTTTTTAACATAGAATACTTCAGTGTATTACTTCATTTAAGTTTTATGCTTTTGAGCTCCCCCCACATACTACCTATTACCTATATTTTAGCGGGTAGTCCGCACTCTTTAAACTTGTGCGATTTTGTACACCCGTGTGTGGAATCCACCACAACAATATTGGCGACTCCATTGATGTGTTTCAAGTTTATGTGTGTTGGGAAGCCCCTAATGTATCTGCCAACATCTGTGTCAATACCCCACGGCTCCTGATAATTTATTTTGGCTGCTTTTTGTAGGCATTTAGTTAGTTTTCATTTAAGTTGGTTTTTTGCAAAAAAGTGTTCACATATTTTAAGTAGGGGGCGAATTAACCATTTCTTTCCGAACAATTTATGTTTTTTTCAAATTCTAGTATGCACACTTAGTTTAACTAGTCCAAGTAAGTGGCTCACGACCACACATGCATAAGCTAGTGTAGAAATTGTTTAGTTTAAATTTCAATTTTTGCATGTAGGAAATTGAGGGACTAGGATTGAATCACAAATTAGAGCAAGTAATCTCTATTATCTTTGCGCCATTGGGTGACCCTAGAAAATCATATGAACACTCTACATTTGTGATTCACCATCTCCCTTTATTCACTCACATAGACTAATTAGGAGGTCTTGGAAGTGGCCCATTATCCGCAAATGATTTTTATTTGAGCAAGGAACAACATCACATAGTTTAACTAGGGGACTTTTGTAAAGGATCACCGATATCCATATGTTCAAATTGTGAGATTTTTCACCATACGCTCACACACATTCACCCACTAAGAAAATAAAGCCACCTAAAAATAACTTAAACCAACTCACTAAATTCTCCCCACAGGTGCCAGAAGAGAAATTATAGATTAAGTTAGGATCAAGGGGGTAGGCATCCAATAAGCGGCCTTGATCACACTTCAAATTTGAAACATAGAATTTTTTTTTTTAGGGAGATTTAAAATCCAACTATCAGCTCACGAAAAAAAAAAACCCGAGCGCGGCAGAGACCCGATTCAGAGGGGGTTAGGCTTAGGCACAGTGCGCGCGGTATCAGTTGGGGCTACTTGACCCAGCTGATACTCGGTACTGTTAGCTGACTACAAAGAAGCCCAAGACTCAAATTCTCATGTGGGACGATGGTTCTTAGTTGCCAAAACTAGGGAATCCTTTACCCTATAGGTGACGGTGCAAGCAAGCGCCAGACCCTCTACCCTTACCTTGGTTAATTCTCTTCCGCTGACTGGGGGCATCACCAGTTCTTTTGGGACGTTGTGCCAACACTCGCAAGAAATTATTTCAAGGCCCAGTTACTTTTGAGTGTGTGAATACTATTAGGTCTTCTAGGATTTTTGAGTATCACGTGAAAACAAACAAAACCATTTTTTTTCTTGATTGCTCACATAGATTAAGTTAAAGGAAAATTCATTTCATTTTCTCTTTGTCTTATGTATGTGGCCATAAAATTGTCATGATCACAAACTCTATCCCTCAAAATTGTTTTCCAAAACTAAACCTAGACAACCCTCAAATGGTTCCAACAGAACCTTGTCGGTCTAGGCGTCTTTTGGACCTGCCCCCATTATCGGGAGGGGTTTCAGGTCTTTCTCCATTTAGGCATCAAAGATAGAATGTTGCCATAGTTTTTGGTTCCTCCTTTCCTTGAGAAAACTTAGTCGGGAACCCTAGTCAATCCCCAAACACCACACCACACATCACTCCCCCCTCATCCCCTAGGGGGCAGAAGAGTGCATCCCATATGGGAAGCCAACTGAATTCATAACTGGGTACATCACAGACTAACCCTTGTTCTAACCAGAACATCGTGGCTTCACATGTTTCCATGGCGTCAACCTCTTAGTCACCCTTCTTAGTGGCGTTAAATCTACCGGAATTAACCAAGCTCACTAATGACCCCATCGCGCACGACTCCAATTGGCCTCCCATGCCCACGAAGCTCCCTTCATACATACCAAAGTTTGAGGGCAAGCAAGCGGAAGACCCAGGGAATCATATAATGACCTTTCACCTGTGGTGCTCATTGCATAGCATCATTTACGAGACTATTCAATTGAGGTTGTTTCAATGCACTCTCACAGGAGTGGCCGCGAAATGGTACGTCGAGCAACCCTATGCTTCTCATAGAACCTTTAGTTCCCTCGCTACTGCGTTCCTCACATACTTTCAGCTACCCATTCACCACGATTTGGGAATGGAGTTACTAACTCATTTCAGACAATCCCCCTCTACCCACATTTCTGAACATCTCCATGAGTGGAGACAACGTCGCAGCTTATGCAAAGCACAACTCGATGACCGAGTCCTTCTAGATTTATTCTTGAAAAATCTGACGTCAGAGCTTTCAAAGGATGTGGTGCAACGTAACCCCATATCCGAAGAGGACGCAATCAGTAAAGCCCAACATCTTGAACTAATCTATATGCAATCAGGATACATATACAATATCCTTCCTAGCGCCCTGCGCCTGCAATCTTATCAATAATTGCTAGACATGTCGAACTCTGCAGAAGGACTTATTGGGTCAATGACCCAAGGGTACCTAGGTAGCAGTAGTCAGAATCCTGGTTACACATATGGGTCTACCCAGAACATGTCTCAACCTATTTTTCAAAGTCATCATATGCAGTAGCAAAATTTGACTAATAGGGCACCAGCGTATCACCAAGGAGGAAATTACCCTCTAATTGAGGGGACCCAGTACGCAGGAACAAAAACTGATGGAATACCTCCCCCCCAATGGCTAGGTGCAAGCAGGGGATAGCAGTATGCTCAGTCCCAAGCACATAACCCATCGACGCAAAAAAATGCACAAGTGAACTTTGTGCAACCATCCCAAAATCATCCACACCAGTATGATCAGGAGAAATACCCTCCTAACGTGGTTAAAAGAAAGGTAAAAAACAAACCCAAAGGGAACCCTGGATAGCGGGGCAGCAACCAATAGTGCCCACCGGGATCCTGGGCTAGAAATAAATCCAGCCGGAACCAGAACCAGGAGCCAAGAAATTCCCAAAAGCAAGGTAAAAGGCCACCTCTACGAAAAAACCATTCTTGTTCAATATCTGGTGAGTACAAGCACTATAATCACCACTGTCTCGAACTCCCTGAGCTTAAAAAGCTTTAGAGTAACTGAGGACAAGGAGGATCTTCCCAGAAAACTGTTGTTATGCAAGAACCCTTCCCTCATCAAGGAATGATCAACATTCAGCAACAAAACCCCAACGAGTTCGAGAAAAAAAACCATGAAATTTACATGGCTGGGGAAGAAATGTTTTTCCAAACCTAGAATCGCAGCTACGACACCCCTCTAGACACCGGTACATCAGGGGCTAGTACATCTACACCGACTGCACCTTTGACCATTCCAAAGATTCCTTTGGAACCATTTCTAAAAATGGTTAAAGGGCCTAATAGGTGAGAAGGTAACTACTCCAAAGGAGCCCACAATTACATCATCGTAGACAATTTAGCATAGTCACCTGCTGCTATGTCTACTTTGGAGATACTGCAGTCGTGCCCAAAGCAACGAAAATACCTACTTTCCGCATTAGGCACCGTCGATCCTGCTGACACGCGCATGATGGATTTTGACTTAGACAAAGCCACCCCTAGGCTTCCCTCCATGGTCGCCTTCCAGATACCAGTATCGATACAGAATATCACTATTCACCGATGTTTCATTGACAAAGGTGCATCCACATGCATCATGTCAAAGAATGTATGGCAAAAGTTAGGAGCCCCCGAACTCAAACCTTCCGTTATCACACTCAGAGCATATGAAGGTCGTCCCTCGACCCCCGTCGGTCTCTTCCAAAATGTACCGGTCTGCTTAGCCATCAAAATGGTACACATAGACATCGAAGTCTTGGATGCTCACTTGGATTACAATATAATCCTTGGGCGGAGTTACATGTACGCCATGTCTACCATAGCATCCTTCATTTTCTACATCATGATGTTCCCCCACGAGGATCGAATCATTACAGTAGACTAGCTCATGCACACAGAAAAGTGTCCTTTGACCAACACAGATATGGTTCTACCCTACGTAGATATAGCCACGAATAGTCTTTTACGGTATCAAGAATATGGCCCTGGCCAATTCAAACCATCGTCCTTCCTAGGATCATTCCTAGGAGATCCTCCTATTATCCCTGAGGTATCGCCTGATGCCACAGGGGCCTCGGTATGCATGATGTCAACATCAAGAATTGAGGTTAGTCAGGACACAGACTCAAGCAGTAACGACACTGAGGCATTAGCTACTGCAGCCTCCCTAGTCTATGCCCCCTCCCAAACTCCTTTCCTATACCCACCTCCTGGTGTCACCTCCCAGCAGGTCTTGGCAACACTAGTAATACCCAATATATCATTGGAATTTCCAGTGTGGTATCTCGTTTCCCCTCCAGGAATGCCAGCTACCAACGTTACTGCATTTGGGTTAAAGCCCCCCAGTCTCGAGGAGCCCCAACCTACCCAAGTAACAGTTGAAACTGCCCCTACAAGGGAGATCCCCACTGCGAAACTGGAAACCATGATAAAGAAAAATGCCAAGAATGGAAATAAAATGGTGACCCCCACCATATAGAGGGAGTCATCAACCTGCACTATATGTGATGTCACAGGACACCCTACTCACATATTCCCTGAGTTGGACGAGTTAAAACCACTCCTCGGCTGCGAGGCAGGCACCTCAAAACGACATTCCCATAAAAAGGAACTTTCCACCAAAAGTACAGGAAAATCGCTACGCACCAATCACGCATGCACCCTTTGTGACACATATGGGCATTATACCCACCATTGTCCAGGAATACCATGGTATAGGGATTCCTTACACATGATCGAGCAATCCTATCAAGAGGATCCCTTCGTCTAGTCTATTAATGATGAGTCGCGCACCATCTTGTACTTATAAGAAGAACAACGGTCACCCGAACGACCCCCTGCCATACCACCTCCCCCAGTCGAAAGGTGCGTACTTTGTGATGAACTCGATCATTTCATCATTGACTACCCAGCCTTGGAAATGTTCCAACAATGGTACCCAGTCCACGTAGTGAACCACACCAACATGGATATCCCATATTCATGCCAGATATGTGGGGATAACCACCCTGTATGCCATGGGAACTACATACCAAGATTACACACAGCTTTAGACTGTGTGCGATCGACCATCGTCTGCCTCTATCAAGAGGACAGTGCAGACTGGGATTCCATGAACAGTTCGACAACCCAAGAGGATGTGACAAATGTGTCCACCCCATCGTGGCCATCTAAAAGACAGCCAATTAGGGAGATCCGTCCCCCTCCAAACGCTGACTACACAACACACCACATACAGTTCATGACATCATGCATCGGAACCATGACTCGAGCTGTCTGCTCATCTACCCCAGGTGTCAAGACAACCGCAGCTACAAAATTAGCTAGCCCTATGACAGTACAGACTCAACCTGTCTATACTCTATCTACAGCGTCTGGTTCCACCACATCCACAATGGATTCTTTGTCGTGTTTCTCAACTAGCTCCACCAGGATCACCCCCATTCAGTCTCAACCTACAAGGAAACAATCGCCCTTCAAGACCCTCTTTCATTCAAATAAGGATATCCTGGAAACCATGACGAAGCCCGATTATCCATGGAATGCAATGCATCACCACTCATTGTTTCTTCCTAGAAAGGCAGTTAGTCCGGGCACGACAACTGAACTAGAGATCTATGTGATCGAATCAAAAGACTTTCTGCCATCAGGAAAGGTCAACTAGTTCAAAAACCCCATCCCCGTTCCTGATGCGTTTGAGGAAGGAAATATGTGGAATATTTCGCCTACCATCAAAGTGAATATATCATAAAATCCATCAAAAGTCGAAGAAATCTCGCTGGGGGCAGCATGTTCAAAAGAAGAAGTAGCCTCTTATACCAAATTATTACAAGAGTATCGAGATATCTTCGCTTGGGACTACTAAAAAATTCCTAGGCTTAGTCCCGCGATTGTAGAGCACCATATTGACACTTGGCCGGATGTAACCCCAGTCTGCCAAAAACAGCGTCAACTACACCCATCAAAGGTAGAAGCAATAAAATGAGAAATCGACAAGCTTCACAAAGTCAGGTTTATCTACCCCATCGCCTATACATCTTTGGTTTCTAACCCTATTTCTATCATGAAAAAACAGGGCACCATACATGTCTGCACCGATTTTTGGGATTTGAACAAAGCTTGTCCTAAAGAAAATTATCCCACCCCCTTCATCGACCAAGTTATCGATGCATGCGCTAGCCACGAGGCTATTTCCTTCATGGATGGGTTATTTGGATATAATCAAATCCAGATCTTCCATAAGATTGGTACAAAACTGCGTTCACCACCCCCTGGGGCACATTCACATACAAGGTAATGCCATTTGGCCTCAGTCGAAAGGTGCGTACTTTGCGATGAACTTGATCATTTCATCATTGACTGCCCAACCTTGGAAATGTTCCAACGATGGTACCCAGTCCACGTAGTGTACTGCGCCAACATGGATATCCCATATTCATGCCAGATATGTGGGGATAACCACCCTGTACGCCATTTCCACTACATACCAAGATTCCGCATAGCTTTAGATTGTATGCGATCGACCATCATCTGCCTCTCTCAAGAGGATAGTGTATACTGGGATTCCATGAATAGTTTGACAACCCAAGAGGATGTGGAAAATGTGTCCACCTGGTCATGGCCATCTGAAATATAGCCAATTAGGGAGATCAGTCCCCTCCAAATGCCAACAACATGACACACCACATATGTTTCATGACATCATGCGTCAGAACCATGACTTGAGCTATCTACTCATCTACCCTAGGTGTTGAGACAACCACAGCTACAAAAGTAGCTGGCCGTACGACAGTACAGACCCAACCTGTCTGCACTCTATCTATAGTGTCTGGTTCCATCGCATCCACGATGGAGTCTTTGTCGTGTTTCTCAACTAGCTCCACCAGGATCACCCCCATTCAGTCTCAACCTACAAGGAAACAATCCCCCTTCGAGACCCTCTTTCATTCGGATGAGGATATCCTAGAAACCATGACGGAGCCCGATTACCCATGGAATGCAATGCATCGCCGCTCACTGTTTCTTCCTAGAAAGGTAGTCATTTCGGGCACCACAACCGAACTAGAGATCTATGTGATCGAATCAAAAGAAATTTTTCCATCAGGAAAGGTCAAATGGTTCAAAACCCCCATCCCCGCGCTCGATGCATTTGAGGAAGGCAATATGTCGAATATTTCACCTACCATCAAAGTGAATATATCACAAAATCCGTCAAAATTCGAAGAAATCTCGTTGGGGGCAGCATGTTCAATAGAAGAAGTAGCCTCTTATACCAAATTATTACAAGAGTATCGAGATATCTTCACTTGGGACTACTCAGAAATGCGTGGGCTTAGTCCCGCGATCGTAGAGCACCATATTGACACTTGGCAGGATGTAACCCCAGTCTGCCAAAAAAAGCGTCAACTGCACCCATCAAAGGTAGAAGCAATAAAACGAGAAATCGACAAGCTTCACAAACCCGGTTTTATCTACCCCATGGCCTATACATCTTGGGTTTCTAACCCTGTTCCTATCATGAAAAAATAGGGCACCATAGGCGTCTACACCGATTTTCAGGATTTGAACATAGCTTGTCCTAAATACAATTATCCCACCCCCTTCATCGACCAAGTTATCGATGCATGCACTGGCCACAAGGCTCTATCCTTCATGGATGGGTTCTCCGGATATAATCAAATCCAGATCCGCCATACAGATCGGTACAAAAATGCATTCACCACCCCCAAGGGCACATTCGCATACACGGTAATACCATTTGGCCTAAAGAATGCTAGAGCTACCTTCCAAAGGGCCATGAATTACATATTTCATGACTTGGCACACCTTATCCTCGCCTATTTGGACGACCTTACCGTACACTCCAAAAAATGCTCCTACCATCTTGAGGATCTGCGATTGGTAATCCAACAATGCGGTTTGTTATCACTATAAAAGTTTTCCAAACTTGGACAGTTTGTATTTGTTTCTAATTCATGGTCTTAGAATAGGGGTTAAGTCATTTTTATGTTCTTAGAGTCTAAGTCATTAGGTTAGAGTCTCATCTCGATCATCAAACAAGGTCCAACAACTTTGTTTCACACTTTAAGGGTCCCATGTTATGTTTCGGAAATCATGTGTTTAGTCACTTTGAATTTTTTTTTGAATAAGCCATGAAACCATGTTTTCATAGTGCAGACAATGTTAAAAACTGCTTTTGCGCTATGAAAACACTGGTCTTTTCGTAGTGCAAAACCATGAAAATACATTACACGTACTACGAAATCGGGGATTCGTAACCAATCCTGTCCAACTGTCAAATCCATCAAATTTCGTTAAATTTTCATGATTAGGTGTCAGTCCACGAATCCTTTCTCACACATGCAACCATTCATAACCATCATGAGATTCGTTAGGGGTCATTTATCATCATTCATTTTAAAATTTGAAAAGGGATGGTTGTCCTTGGTTATATTGTCTCATGCAAAAACATTTGATGCATGTTTTTCTTCGAATGACAAGGTTATGGTAAGCATAAACCAGAGCTTATCTCAATTCTCAAGAGAGGTTGAACCAGTTATCAAGCAAGGTTGAACCCTTAATCAAGCGAGCTAGTTTCTCTAAAATCAAGCGAGCCAGTTTATTACAGGTTTTCTGAAGCCACAGGGATTCCGAGTGAAAGATGACAGAGGAAAAAAGAAACCACAGATCAGGCCCCTGTTTGATAACGGATCCTGAAGGCATAGAGGCTCTCACCAAGGATAAATCAGTTGAAGTAGTGTTCAAGAAAGTAGGATGCTAGAGATTTTGTGAAAAGCTATAGGAGGGAGGTCATAATCAAGTCACAAAAGAATTTGCCATTAATTTCACAGGTTCAAATACATAGGTTGGATGTTTAAACTTACCAATTTCTCCTGAAATTATTTCTTTAGTGACAGAGATTCCAAGGTGAGAAGAAAGGTGGTTCAAGAACTTCAGGTTTGAAATGGAACCTTGTAAAATATTTTTGAAGCCTAAGTTTTTGGACACAGATTTAACCAAAGCAGTGCCAAGAGGTTATGTCAAGGATACATATGCTAACCTGCTCTCTAACATTCAAAGGTACTTCACCTGTGAAGGAAGATACCGTAAGGTGTATTCTTAGCATTTCAAGCTCTTATTGCAATTCACTGGAATAATTTCTCTAGATTTACCTTTCTTTCTGTTTCGGAGTTTGGCCAAGATGGAAAATAAGATGCATATGAAAACTTGGGCATTTGAAACTTCATTATTCCAGCATGGTCTTGTTAAATTAATAGTTTTGCATGAACTTTAGAGGGTGAATAGAGAATGGTCTGCATTTCTATTTTTGTGTGGATTTGGGGTGAAAAAACATGGATATTAGAGGCTTCTAACTAGGAATTCAAAAAAAATTCAAGGACTAGATGTGGAGTTAGATAAATCTGGAGAAGTTTCGAATGTTTATGAGGAACCCATAGACCTTTCATCAGCTATGCTTGAAGATGACAGAAACAGAGTTTTCCATACTTAGAGAAAAGAGCAGTTATGAAGGAATGAAATAAAAACTAAGACTAACTAATCTTCAAATTGCTAAGCTTAAGAAGAAAGCAAAAAAACATGTTGTGGACAAGATAAAATTTGTTAGAATTAAGGCTCTGTGGGAGCTTGAAAGAGTCTCAAAACCTGAAATAGTCAACAGTGAAGCTCAATTTTTTACCTGGACTCTTCCTGCAATCAAAGAGGCTAAATTTGTGAGAAGGATAAATGTAAATTTAAGGGATACTAACAGGAGGTTGAAGAGGCGCATTGAAGATCTTGAAATCCAATTGGAAAACTCTGAAGGTCAACTACAACAGAAGTAAGACAGTAAGTGACAAATCCCTAATATAATTTTGTTTTGGGAAGAACACCAATTTTTGAAAACAAGGCAAAGTTGACTTATATTGATTTCAAGGTCCATTAGCATCAAAGTCATCATTGAGGGACTGTAAATATTCTTAAGATTTAAAGATGATGAAGAAACTGTGTAATATGGAGATATACTGCAGTTTCGTAGCACGCTATGAAAATGTTGTAGGTGACATACATAGCAATTTCGTAGCGCGCTACGAAATTGCTGTAGGTGCAGTTTTAAATATTTTGTTAAGGTTTCAAGAGGTAAAACACCTAGTTTTTGAAGTTTTTATGCTGCTAAAATATGGAAATGGGTCACAAATGAAGTTCCAGGTGTTATAGTAAAAGAAATTAGATGTTAACAGATGTTTTAGAAAGGCATAGTTACTGCGCTATGAAAACAGCTGATATTTGCGTAGCGCAGACACATCGGATCTCTTCACACTCTTTCAAGGACTTAATTTTGCATAGGTGGAAGGAAATGATTCTATGGAAGTGATAACACGTATCAATTATCTAAAAAGGTCCATTTTTGTCATCCAAAATATTCGAGGAGCATAAATGAGGGTTAAAGAAATATTGCAGGAAACATGTTCCTAGTTTTCAGGACAAATAAGGGATAAGTTAACAGAATGTAAGAGCAAGGTTATGGAAACCATCAAGGTAGAATATAATGAGGAGTAGCTGTCATATATAATCTTTAATTCCTAGATCAAGTTTTTTTAGTCATAATAAGGAGTTTTACTCCTAATTGTATTAGGACTCTAGAACAGACAGTTAACTGTCACATGTAATTAATAGTCTGTTTTAGGAGTAGATAGGTGTCAAGCTAAGAAATTAAAATTATCCTCAAGATATATGAGGGAATCCAAGATTGTAAGGATGGATCTATAAGAGACATGAGGTCGAATTCCTCAAGGTTGGAAAATTTTCATTACAAGCAAATTATGTCATTGCAGCAAACTGTGTGTTTTTATCATAATAAAGATATTGGCTTACTACTCAGGATTAAGAAAGAATTTTTTAATGTGTGATATTCCTATGGCTTTCCTAATCTATTTATTTGCAGTGGTATAAACATATGTTACTTATAATTCATTTGAAAATTCTCTAACTTCCTGCATATGTTTGTAAATTGTGTTTTTTTCACTCTGTTTTTGTTTTATTGATACACCTAAAAACTCTGAGATGCCCTGACTTCCATGATAAGCTGATGTTGATGTTTTTTGGGAAAATACCTAGACTCCATAGCCCAATATATGTTTTTTGATAAGTTTTTCAACCAGTGATACACTTTTATACAATTTATTCCTAGAGTTAGCCATCTAATCCTTAATTCAAAATCTTAAACCTAATGAGAGAGCCCTCTCAGGTTGAGGAGGGTAAGCCTCAACTAAAAGTCTGGTTTGGAATAGTTACACTGAGGTAGCTTGACCAACAGCCTATTAGGTCCTATTTTGGTGATAAAAATTTTTTGCGTCAGCCGGGAGCCTGAAGATTAATCATTCCCGAAATCAAGAAAGCTGAACTTCTGAAGGTAGCAGGAGCTCAGAAATTTTTTCGAGGCTGCAATCTACCTTGGTGACTCCATACATTTTCAAAGTTTAAAGGTGGCTTCGAGAAGGAGATATACACAGAGCAATCCTCATTCCAATCCACCTACCATTGTGGAAAATCCAAACACTATTTCAAGAGGTAATCAAAGAATTTCAGAAATATCAGGCACTCCATCTCATTCAAAATATTTCTCCCCTGAAATATTAAGAAGTCCTGAAGATAAAAGAGTTGATGATAAAATTCACAAAGTGTTTTTTAGGTCAGAAAGTGAAAAGGAATTCATTGATATTATTTTAGACTTGCAAAGGAGGGGAATAGACACTTCAGCCCTAGTAACCCAAGAGGACAAAGAATAATTTTGGGAAACTATTACCTCTGAGCTATTGTTAGAAAAAGAGTCTCTGGATAAACTTAAAGAACTTGACCCTTTTGAGGTCCTATTAAAATCCAAAGTTGGTTTGCCACTTCCGAATTGGAGCTCAATTGTTAGTGGCTTGCAGAAACCAAGTAGCCCTCCTCATATTAGTTTTGCATCTTCTGTTTCTGTCATTCCTAAAACTACTTTTCATCTCTCAAGAATGGTTGCTCCTACTAGGTATGCACCACTCGTACTCCCTGTTGTTTTGCATGACCTTCCTAGTAAATATCTTGCTAGGATTTCTACTTGGGGTAGTGATGAAGGAATTATAGTAGAGTAATTTGTAGACATATTTAATGATTTTATAGACAGGGAAGAAGTTGATGATGAAGATGTGAAGCTAAGGTTATTTGCACAGAGTTTTATTGGTGAAGTTAGAAAATGTACTAAAGCCCTTTCACTAGGAAGCATTAGAAATTGGGATGAATTTGAAGATAAATTTTTAAAGAAATGGGGAAACATAACCAATCCAGTTCAAGCACTTACTAAATATAACAGCCTTAGAAGGGCACTTGATGAGTCTGTCCAAAACTTTTCAAAGAGATTTAATAAAGTTTTTGACTTAATTCTAGCTCATTGAAAACCTCTGGAAGCCTTAGCACAAATGAGATTTGCTGAAGCATTTGATTATGACTTTTCTATATTGTTGAGAGAAAGAGAATCACCTTCACTTGTTGAAATGCAAAGTGATGCAGTTAAGGTTGAGGTAAACATGATAGCTGCTAAAAGGTCAAAAATGGGAAAAACTAAATTAAAAGAAGAGGAGAAACCTTCCACTTCAACTTCTGAAGACAAATTTGATTCAATGATGAAAACCATGGAGAAGTTGATGGATAGGTTAGCTCTTGGAAACACTTCAGCTCCTCTTGTGCAACATGAACCTCAGTTTAGAAATCCGCAATTCAGGAGACCCTAGAACCAGCAAAGGCCAAGAGAAAATAGAAATCAACAGCCCGATCCTCCAGTGAGACCTCCTTTTCAGCAGAATTTGGTAGATGAAGAAGATGAACCTGAAATTCCTGAAGTATCCATCCATTTTCTTGATGAAGAGATATCGAGAATTTTATTGACTAAGGAAGAGCATGATGAGACAGATTTGGCTAACCAAGAGGGAGAATCATCAGATTATTTTAAGGGATATCAGCATGCCATTTTTGAGATGCAAAAGCAATATAATATCAAAAACAAAAATGTACCTATCACTGTAAGCAAAACATAACCTAAGAAAGATACTTTGAAGGTTGTTGAAGCTAGAAATGATACCTCAAAGGTGGCTGAAGGTGAAAAGGACACTCCACTTGGTAAGAAAGACACTCAACTTCCTCCTCCTATCAAAGAAGCTGAAAAATCTGTTTCTATTTTCAACCTTGAGAATGAAATTTCAAAAATTAAAATATCAGTCCTGTTTAGTGATATTCTCAAAGTAAATGAATATAGAAGCAAGATTTTTAAGTTGTTAAAATCACAACCAGGAGTTGTTGATAATTTGAATGTTCAAGAAGATAATCCTACTATATATTTGTGTTCGAGGATAGAAGATGAAAAAAATGAAGAGTTTCCTCCTTTTTATGTAAGCATCAGTATTCATGATATTACCTTACATAATTCTATGTTGGATTCCGGGGCTTCACATAACCTTATACCCAAAGTAATCATGGAAAGGATGGGATTACAAATCACAAGACCATATAAGGATTTATTTTCCTTTGATTCAAAAAGAGTTCAATGTATTGGTCTAATCAAGGATGTTGTTGTTGGTCTAACAAAAATCCCAGCAAAGACAGTGGTTATGGACATTGTTGTGGCTGATGTTCCTCCAAATTTTGGTATGCTATTGTCAAGATCATGGGTAGCGAAAATCAAAGGCACAATGCAGATGGACCTTACCTACACCACTATTCCAGTTTTTGGTGAACAAAGGAGATTGTATCTGGAGACTAGAATGGATTACATGGTAAGTAGAAAAGATAAGCCTCAGAATTTTCCTATTTATGCCTTTGATACTGAGCTTGGATCTGCCATTATTTTTAATGAGTTAGCTGATAGTATTGATGAAGAAATAAGAGCAGAAAATTAGCAAGTAAATGACAAACAGATGGAAGAATGGTGGTCACTATACTTTGATGGATCAGCAAGAAAATAGGGGGCATGAGCAGGGATTTGGATTACAAGTCCAACTGATGAGAGTAAGTTCTACTCTTACAAACTGAATTTTGATTGCACAAAAAACATGGCTGAATATGAGTCTTTGATTTTGGGTCTAGATATTATTAAAAAAATGAAGGCCCAAAATATTTCTGGTTTTTGAGATTCAGAATTGGTTATTAGACAAATGGAAGGTGTTTATCAAACAAAGGATGTAAGAATGAGGGCTTACAGAAATTTAGTTTTAGACATGTTGGAGAATTTTCAATTTTTTTCCTTCATAGTCAAATCTAGAGATCAAAATTCCATTGTTGTCTCTGCAAGTCTCTTCATCATTCCTATGCATTCAACTAAAAAATACGAGATTTAAATTCGTCATAGACCAGCCATACTAGACAATATCACAAACTAACAAGTTTTTGAAGATGATCAGCTGGTAGAGAATTTTATTGAGCTAAATGAAGAATTTATAAATACACATGTAGATCAACAAAATTTGTTTGTTGAGTCTAAAGGAAATTCTAAAGTTTTGCAATTGAATAATAATGCAATACCAAAGGGTCTTATTCCTCTTGAGAAGCCTTTTTATCAAAATGATGTTTGTAAAGCACCAAGATTACAAGCTGATGAAGAGGAAGTAGAGAGCTGTAATCTTGGTACATTAGCTTTGCCTAAAATGATAAAAAATTTAAAGTTTATTTTAGCTGATATGAAATTCAAATATATTGAGATGATGAGGAGGTTTATGGATGTTTTTTCTTGGATTTATGCTGATTTAAAGCAATATGATCCTTCTATTATTCAGCATACTATTCCTATCAAAGACAATGGGAAACCATTCAAACAAAAGTTGAGGAGAATTAACCCCCTTCTCATGCCATTGATTGAAAGGGAGATCAAGAAAATATTTGATGCAAAAATCATTGTCCCAATCAGATTCTCCAATTGGCTTGCAAATTTGGTACCGGTTAGAAAGAAGAATGGAGAAATTAGAATTTGTATTGACTTCCAAAATATGAACAAAGCATCATTAAAGTACAACTATCCTCTTCCCAAGATGGATACAATTCTGAAAAATATTGTTGGTTCTCAAAGAATGTCAATGTTTGATGGTTTTTCAGGTTACAACCAGATTCTGGTACATCCAGATGATCAGGAGAAAACAGCTTTCATAACACCATGGGGTAAATTCATGTACGCCAAGATGCCTTTTGGTCTCATGAATGCGGGAGCTACTTTCCAAAGAGTAATGGACATTGATTTTTGTGAATAAAAGGATAGATTTGTGGTTGTTTATCTTGATGATATAGCAGTCTTTTCAAAGAAAGAAGAAGATCATTTGAAACACTTAGAAAAGGTTCTGCTGAAATGTAGAAGGTTTGGTATTTCCCTTAATCCTACTAAAAGCATTTTTTCTTTAACTTCAGGAAAATTACTTGGTCATATCATTCCTGAAGATGGAATTAGGATTGATCCTAATAGAGTTAATGCAATTCAAAAGGTAGATTTTCCAAGAAGTAGGAAAGAGATTCAATCATTTCTTGGAAAAGTGAATTTTGTTAGATGCTTCATTCCTAACTTTGCTGAGATTGTCAAAGATATTACAAGGATGTTAAAGAAAGGACTTGATATCAAATGGATAGCTGAAGCTAGATGATATTTTGAGCAAATCAAGAAGGCACTCACACAAGCACTGATACTCATCAGCCCAGATTTTTCCAAAGAATTTCTGGTTTTTACATTTGTTTCCAAAAACACAATTGCTGGAGTTTTGCTACAAAAAGGAAAGCAAGGTACTGAGCAGCCTATTTCTTTCTTTAGTAAAACATTAGCAAATTATGAGCTGAAGTATAATATTCTAGAAAAACAAGCCTATGCTTTGGTGAAAGCTATAAAAGATTTCAGAATTTATATTCTGCATTCTCATGTCGTGGCATATGTTCCGAGTGTTGTGGTAGAAGACATTCTAACTCGGGAAGATTTCGATGGTAAGAAGGGAAAATGGATCTCAAAATTGCTATAATATGATATAGACATCAAACCAAAAAATTTGGTAAAGGGACAAGGCTTGGCGAAACTAATGACTCAGTCAAATCTAGACTGTCTTGACATAAATCTGAATGCAGAAATATCAGAAATTTCTGATGATGAAAAGGAAATGGTTGAAATTGAAGAGAAATACATCATTTTTGAGTGGTATAAAGATGTGGTTTTTGTTGTACAACATCACAAAGCTCCCTCTGATCTAACAAAGTCCAAAGCAAGGTTTGTAAAGTTGAAATCTTTAAGATATTTTGTATATGACAGAAATCTGTTTTGGAAAGATACATGAGGAATTTTGCTGAATTGTTTAGCTGAAGAAGAGGCTGATAAAGTCATTGAAGAATTTCATAAAGGTGATTGCGGAGGAAACCATTATTGGAAGGCTACAACAAATAATATTCTCATATTGGGATACTTTTGGCCAACAATGTTTAAAGACATTTATAAAAAAATTGTTGCATGTCACGAATGCCAAATTTTTGAAGGAAGAAGAAAGCTTGTACCTCTACCTTTGGTTCCTATATATGTGGAAGCCCCTTTTCAGCAGTGGGGGTTAGAATTTATTAGAGAGATACATTCACCATCATCAGGGCAACATCGCTAGATTCTCACAGCAACAGACTACTTCACCAAATGGATAGAAGTGATACCAACAAGGCAAGCTAATGATTCTGTAATTATTTCTTTTCTAGAGAATAATATATTGTCTAGATTTGGCTGTCCCATGAATATTATAACATATAATGCTAGAGAATTTAAGTCCAAGAAAATTATAATTTTTTCCATCAATACCACATCACTCTTGGACATTCTACTGCATACTATCCACAAGGGAATGGTCTTGTTGAATCATCAAATAAGAGCATTGTAAGAATCATCAAAAAGATATTTCAGGAAAACAAAAAGTCTTGGCACTTAAAGTTGAAGTACGACTTATGGGCTGATAGGATTTGTACAAAGAGGTCAATTGGGACTTCACCATATGAACTTGTCTATGGTGCTTAAGCTATTTTTCTGAGATCACTTGGGGTACCAGTCATGAAGTTAATTCGAGGATTTGAAGAGGAACCAAATGCCATTTAGAGGAGAAATAACCAGATGATAGCCTTGCAGGAAAAGAGAAATGAAGTCTATGACAGCCATCAGCAGGTTGAAAACAGAATCAAGAAATCATTTGATAAGAAGATCAAAGAAAATAGTTTCTAGCTACAAGATAAAGTGCTGAAATGGGAGGCCAAAATTGAAGAAAAGGGCAAGCACGGTAAGTTTGAGAATTTATGGAAGGGTCCTTTTAAGATTGCTGGTTTTCATGGGAACAAAACTTATATATTGTAGGAAATTGACGGAGGATCATATGCTGGAGGGCCTGTTAATGGCAGGCTCCTAAAGCATTATGCTTGTTGAAGTTTTATCAGTCACTCATGACATTGTATATATTGCATCTTTGTCAGTTTTATTACTAATAATTACAAGTTGAAACAGAGATCTTAAGCCCGAAGTGAAGGCCCAAAGAGTTTGAAGAAGATGCTTGTCAATATAAATTTTTGTTCTTATCAAAAATGGATAGCACTGGAGCTTCAGGTTCTTAGTGTACCATAGGGGCACACTATCCCAAGTGGAGCCAATGTTATCACTATAAAAGTTTTCCAAACTTGGACAGTTTGTATTTGTTTCTAAGTCATGGTCTTAGAATAGGGGTTAAGTCATTTTTATGTTTTTAAAGTCTAAGTCATTAGGTTAGAGTCTCATCTCCATCATCAAATAAGGTCCAACAACTTTGTTTCACACTTTAAGGGTCCCATGTTATGTTTCGGAAATCATGTCTTTAGTCACTTTGAATTTTTTTTTGAATAAGCCACGAAACCACGTTTTCGAAGCACAGATAGTGTTAAAAACTACTTTTGCGCTACGAAAACGCTGGTCTTTTCATAGTGAAAAACCCTGAAAATACATTACACGTGCTATGAAATCTGGGATTCATAACCAATAATATCCAACTGTCAAATCCATCAAATTTCGTTAAATTTTAATGATTAGGTGTCAGTGCATGAATCCTTCTCACACATGCAACCATTCATAACCATCATGAGATTTGTTAGGGGTCATTTATCATCAGTCATTTTAAAATTTGAAAAGGGATGGTTGTCCTTATTTATATTGTCTCATTCAAAAACATTTGCTGCATGTTTTTCTTCGAATCACAAGGTTATGGTAAGCATAAACCAGAGCTTCTCTCAATTCTCAAGCGAGGCTGAACCCTTAATCAAGCAAGCCAATTTCTCTTAAATCAAGCGAGCTAGTTTATTACAGGTTTTTTGAAGCCACAGGGATTCCGAGTGAAAGATGATAGAGGAAAAAAGAAACCATAGATCAGGCCACTGTTTGAGAACGGAACCTGAAGGCATAGAGGCTCTCATTAAGGATAAATCAGTTGAAGAAGCCTTCAAGAAAGTAGGATGCTGGAGATTCTGTGAAAAGCTACAGGGAGGTCATAATCAAGTCACAAAAGAATTTGCCATTAATTTCACAAGTTCAAATACAAAGGTTGGATGTTTAAACTTACCAATTTCTCCTGAAATTATTTCTTTAGTGATAGAGATTCCAAGGGGAGAAAAAAGGTGGTTCAGGAAATTCAGGTTTGAAATGGAACCTTGTAAAATATTTTTGAAGCCGGAGTTTGTGGACACAGATTTAACCAAAGCAGTACCAAGAGGTTATGTCAAGGATACATATGCTAACCTGCTCTCCAACACTCAAAGGTACTTCACCTGTGAAGGAAGATACCATAAGGTGTATTCTTACCATTTCAAGCTCTTATTTCATTTCACTGGAATAATTTCTCTAGATTTACCTTTCTTTTTGTTTTGGAGTTTGGCGAAGATGGCAGATAAGGTGCATATGAAAACTCAGGCATTTGAAACTTCATTATTCCATCATGGTCTTGTTAAATTAATAGTTTTGCATGAAATTTAGAGGGTGAATAGATAATGGTCTGCATTTCTATTTTTGTGTGTATTTGGGGTGGAAAAACATGGAACAGGTGTTAGCCCTAGGGCCAAAGAAAAATCACCATCAGAAACCACTGACCCTGCAGAAACAAGATCAAAGAGATTTGTCAAGTTAAAGCCTAGAAAACAAGTGAAAGAGCTAGAGATTAAAACACCAGTAATTATTCAAGAAACCCCTCAAACTACACAAAAGAGGATAACCAAAGGTAAGGAAGTAGTACAGGAACAGTCAACCAACAAATCAGCCTAGAAAAGATTGACTAGAAGTCAAATAGCAAGGTAAAAAGGAAAAAAAGTGGTTTCAAAAGAAGATACAGGTTTAAAGGGTAGTTTGAATGATATTATACAAGCTATTGATATTGAGGAATCTCCTTTAGTGCAAGCATATTTTATAAATTTGGATGAAGGGAAATATAAGAAGATCAAGTCTTCCAAAAAGATGGATTTTAATGATGAAATTTCAGAGTTTGTGTTCAAGCCCAGAAGGCCTCTAACTAGGAATTCAAAAAAATTGCAAGCACTGGATGTGGAGTTAGATAAAGCTGGAGAAGTTTCAAATGTTTATGAGGAACCCATAGACCTTTCATCACCTATGCTTGAAGATGATAGAAATAGAGTTTTCCATACTCAAAGAGAAAAGAGCAGTTATGAAGGAATGAAAGAAAAACTAAGACTAGCTAATCTTCAAATTACTAAGCTTAAGAAGAAAGCAAGAAAACATGTTGTGGATAAGATAAAATTTGATAGAATTAAGGCTCTGTGGGAGCTTGACAGAGTCTCAAAACCTGAAACAGTCAGCAGTGAAGCTCAATTTTTTACCTGGACTCTTCCTGTAATCAAAGAGGCTAAATTTTTGAGAAGGATAAATGTAAATTTAAGGGCTACTGACAGGAGGTTGAAGAGGCACATTGAATATCTTGAAATCCAATTGGAAAACTCTGAAGGTCAGCTACAGCAGAAGTAAGATAGTAAGTGACAAATTCCTAATATAATTTTGTTTTGGGAAGAACACCACTTTTTGAAAACATGGCAAAGTTGACTTGTATTGATTTCAAGGTCCATTAGCGTCAAATTCATCATTGAAGGAATGTAAATATTCTTAAGATTTAAAGATGATGAAGAAATTGTGTAATATGGAGATACATAGCAGTTTTGTAGCGTGGTATGAAACTGTTGTAGGTGACATACACAGCAGTTTCGTAGCGCGCTACGAAACTACTGTAGGTGCAGTTATAAATATTTTGTTAAGGTTTCAAGAGGTAAAACACCTAGTTTTTGAAGTTTTGATGCTGCTAAAAGATGGAAATGGGTCACAAATGAAGTTCCAGGTGTTATAGTAAAAGAAATTAGATGCTAAGAGATGTTTTAAAAAGGCATAGTTATTGCGCTATGAAAACAATTGATATTTTCGTAGCGCAGACACATCAGATCTCTTCACACTCTTTCAAGGAATTAATTTTTCATAGGTGGAAGGAAATGATTCTATGGAAGTGATAACACATATCACTTGTCTAAAAAGGTCCATTTTTTTCAGCCAAAATAATCGAGGAGCATAAATGAGGGCTAAAGCTATATTGCAGGAAACATGTTCCTAGTTTTCAGGACAGATAAGGGACAAGTTAACAAAATGTAAGAGCAAGGTTATGGACACCATCAACGTTGAAGATAAGGAGGAGCAGCTGTAAAATATAATCTTCAATTCCTAGATAAATTTGTTTTAGTCATAATAAGGATTTTTACTCCTAATTGCATTAGGACTCTAGAACAGAAAGTTAACTGTCACATGTAATTAATAGTTTGTTTTAGGAGTAGATAGGTGTCAAGCTAAGAAATTCGAATTCTCCTCAAGATAGATGAGGGAATCCAAGATTGTAAGGATGGATCTATAAGAGACATGAGGTCCAATTCTTGAAGGTTGGAAAATTTTCATTACAAGCAAATTATGTCATTGTAGCAAACTGTGTGTTTTTATCATAATACAGATATTGGCTTACTAAGGTTTCAAAAAGGGTTTTTTAATGTGTGAGCTTGCTATGGCTTTCCTGGTCTATTTATTTGTAGTGGTATGAACATATGATACTTAGAATTCATTGGAAAATGCTCTAACTTCCTACATATATTTGTAAATTGTGTTTTGTTCACTCTATTTTTGTTTTACTGACACATCTAAAAACTCTAAAATGCCCTAACTTCCATGATAAGCTGATGTTGATGTTTTGTGGGAAAATACCTAGACTCCATAGCCCAATAGATGTTTTTTCATCAATTTTTCAACCAGTCATACACTTTTATTCAATTTATTCCTAGAGTTAGCCACCTAATCCTTAATTCAAAATCTTAAACCTAGTGAGAGAGCCCTCTCAGGTTGAGGAGGCTAAGCCTCAACTAAAAGTTTGGTTTGAAATAGTTACACTGAGGTAGCCTGACCAGCAGCCTATTAGGTCCTATTTTGGTGATAAAACCGTCAATACAACCTATGCTTAAACCCTCTTAAGTGCGTCTTTTGCGTCAACGCAGGAAGACTGTTAGGTTTTATTGTGTCCCAGCAAGGGATTCGAGTTGACCCTTTAAAATTTCAAGCCATTAAGGAGGTCCCCCACCTCAAACCCTTAGGAAAATCCAAAGCTTGCAAGGAAAGACCAATTTTCTGCAATGTTTCATCCCAGATTATGTCACTTGTGCCCATCGGTTCATATGCCTCCTCCACTAGGACATCTTGTTTAAATGGGGTGATCATGCCTAGCAAGCCTTTGATGTGATAAAGGAGAAACTATATTCAACACCACTTATCAGTCCCCCTGACTATAACAAGGATTATATCCTATATCTATCAGCCTCCGACTCCACATGGGTCGGAGTATTGGTCCAGGAGGGCCCAGATGGAAGAGAGCACGTAATCTATTACATCAGTAAAACCCTATCAGGCCCCGCATTAAGATATGAGCTTGAAGAAAGAACTTCCCTAGAATTAATCCACGCAGTACAGAAACTTCGCCATTACATCATCTTAAAAAAGGCCATGGTCATAGAAGATACTAATCCCATCAAATACCTTCTCACGCGCCAACTAATGAACCACAAGTATTCCCACTGGATAGTCATTTTCCAAGAATACGACTTACAGTTTCGCTCTCTGAAAAGCAAAAAGGCACTTTCCCTAACAGAGTTCATTACAGACCTCCCAGGCGATTCCAAAGGATCACCAGTAAACGATTCGCTACCGGATGAACACTTATTCTTTGTAGCAACCGACGACTCTTGGTACGGGGATATTCTCCTATTCTTACGAACCCAAAATTTCAAACCTCACCTCACGTGAGATGACCGTCGGCGCATACGCCAACAATCCCCTCGATACCTCCTCATAGGAGATGTCTTATATAGGAGAAGCATAAATATGATCTTGCGGTCATGCCTCACTCATGATCAAGTAGAGCAAGCCCTAAACGATTGCCACGCAGGTGCATGTGGCGGCCATCTATCTCGAATAGCTACCGCCCAAAAAGTCCTACAAGCAGGATATTTTTGGTCGTCCCTATTTCGCGACTGTATCACAACAGTCAAAATATGCGAGCGGTGCCAATGGTTCTCCCACAAGGCAAGAGAACCACCTGTCCCTCTGCATCCTGTCATCGTAGCTGGTCCCTTTTGTAAATGGGGAATCAACTTCATGACTTGTAACCCAGCCTCATCAGGAAACCAGAAATACAACATCATGGCTATCGATTATTTAACCAAGTGGGTCAAAGCCATGCCCACATACAAAAATATAGCAGAAACCGTCACTCGATTCCTGTTCAACCACGTGATAGCCTGATTTCTCATCCCCAAAGAGTTAGTCTCCGACCACGGAAAGCACTTCGAAAACAAAGTCTTCAAGGAGCTATCTCATCATCTCGGATTCACCCACGAATTCACTTCACCATATTACCCCCAGTCCAACGGACAGGTATAGGCCATTAAAAAAGTACTCAAAACTATGTTACAATGCATGGTGAATAACCACAAAACCAACTGGCACCACATGCTCTTTTCCACCCCGTGGTCATACCGCACGACAGTTAAGACTTCCACTGGTTTTACTCCTTTCCACTTAGTATATGGGATCGAAGTTGTGATCCCCATATAATGCAAGATCCCAAACTTGCATACAACCATCGAACTCTTTGATGACACCCAAACTCTAGAACAACGCATAGTACAACTAGAGCTAGTTGACGAAAACAGGTGACAATCGTTGCAACACAATGAGGCCCATAAGAAAAGGGTAAAAGCATCATTCTACCGCCACATCACCCCTTGATCATTTACCTAAGGAGAGTTAGTCCTTCGCTATGATGTCGCAAAAGAATCCTTAGGGCCAGGAAAGTTCAAAAACCTGTGGAAAGGGCCCTATATCATCAAACATTGCCTCTGGTAGGGGGCATACATCTTGACGGAGCCAGACAGGACCTACCTCGCTAACCTTGTCAACAGCCTTTACCTCAAGAAATTCTACCCATAAGGGCCCCTATCGCCCTTATCCCCTAGATTTAGAGTACACAAAACCCCAATACCAAAATATTTTTGACCCAAAAAACCTAAACACACTCAAAATATCACCATGGATCACCAACTTGAACCCTGTTTCGGATTTGCTGATGGAGCATCGCGATGGTCTCAAAACTTAGCTGCAGCCACCTGGGTCATCCACTACCCTGACCAATCACCACTATGTTCAAATAGCGTGTGCATCGGCTCAGCAACCAACAATCAGGTAGAATATGACGTCGTTATCGGACTTATGTGCAAGGCCCTCCACCAGGGCATCCGCCATATGCATGTCTACCTAGATTCCCAGTTAGTCATCTCACAGTTAAACCAAACATTTGAAACGAGAGATGCAAACCTATTTAGAAAATATTTGCGTGCCAGAATATTAAGCAGAAAATTTGATTATATTACATTCTCACATGTATCAAGGAATAAAAAACAAACAGTTGATCGCATAGCTAACAATATCCTAGACTGGAATGCATCACAAGAAAACCACCATACATAAAAAGAATAACATGTATATCCATCAGCATAACACAAAATGCAATAGACACCACACAATGTAGAGCCACAAAAAGATCTCTCATATATATATATCAAAACATATGTGTTTCAGAGTACAAAAATAGCATCACTGGCCCATTGGCTAGCCCAAAAATACAAAGGTCATCAAAAATGATGGAAGCATCCTCATAACGAGTTCTTTCCCTGTGTACAAATCTACTCTAGGGGGGGTTCCCTCTCAAGAGGAGCACCTGGGCCCACCACTTCTCCTGGTGCCACCACTAGAGATGTTGTCGCCACTGCGATAGCTACCCGTTGTAGAGTAGGTTAGTAGTCCCTCTCACGGGCCATCACTGTCTCTAGCCATGCCTCCTAGAATTCATTCATAAAACCTCGAGTAGGCATCTCGTGGGTTAGATGGTCCACTCGACCCCGGAAGTCATCTAGAGCCTCCACCTGAGCTGTAAGTACTACGATGTGTGCCTTAGCCACATCTGCACGATCTCTCTCAGCTACTACCTCAGCTGAAGCCATGCTGCTACCCTCACTTGAAGGTCCAGCACCATCCCTGCCAGGTCCACCAACACCCCCACCCGGTCTACCTATGGCACCACCTCCCTGACCACCCGGCGGTCATGGTGGAGGATCGTCACCCACCAGTCAGGCCACTGGGCGTCCCACCTCACCAACATCTGCATGAGTATCCAGAAGAATGTCAGTGTCAAATAAAAAACACTCAAGTACACAAAAAACTTGACTAAATGCAGAAATATAACACATACCTGCGGGACCTCAAACATAACCAAAAGGGAGACCAATATTTGGATCACCATGAAAGTCCATCCTTGCGTAAGGGTATGGAAAAAAAATTTGTGAATTGGCATCAAACCAGGCCTCCATCATGTCATTCTAATAACGACCCACGATGCCACCACCCCCGTGTGGCATCACTGGAGCCCACCTCCTCATGCGTGGCTCCCTCGGCCCCCCAATAAGCACAGCCACCACAGGCCTCAGCAGCATGACCCTCTCGTACATAATGCTACACAAAATGCTAGCATACACAAATGATTTGGATCCATGTTGGACCCTGTTCAGTTGCAACACCATACCATCAAAGAAGAAATGGGAAAAATAAAAAAAATGCCCGTTCCTCAAATGAAACAAAACCCCCACCTGTGGGCCCAGTGCCCGATGAGGCACAAACGACCTTGCCAGTCACATAATAATTGCAACAGCACAGTGCTTAGCCACATCTGTCACTGAGGTGATATTGATGCACCCCTCAGTAAGAGGCGCACCACCGCAATGCCTCCTCTGGAATCTATCCATGTTCACTCGTCCAGCAGGAAGTGGATACCTCAGCGCCTCGCCCATGGGGCAGTAATCTGGTCAAAAAGTAAATATCTGTCTCTAGACGGATAATCGAGTTTGTCCCACTCAGGATGAACATGTTGCGCCTCCTGCGCCAATGCTGTATGATATAACGTAACAGTCGGTCCTGTGATCGAAGGAACTCGTTTCAAAAAATTTCAGGAGGCCCCATGAGGCCAACTGACAGTGTGCCCCAGCATCAGCAACCAGAGCGGTCCAGATCTTGAGCCAATCTCATTCTCTCCACACCAACCTGCCAAGCAACAGGAACCCATCAGTACAAAGGAGAAAAATCATAAGGGACAGAAAAAAACCCAAGTTTTTTTCAAAAACACTGTCCTTGCGCTCAAAAAGGTAGGAACAGCGCGCCTTCATGTGGCTATTTCTGATAAATATGCGAAAGGGGGGCACCTATTTGCCTAGATCGCCTGTGCAATCTAGGGCAAAAATCCCCTTTGAGGCTGTACAAACCTAATTTGTACGGCTTCCGGCATCACCAAACTGGAAAAAATAAAATGCAGGACGTCATGAGAGTTACCTCAGCATAATATCGCTAATCCCTAGTACACAGGCTAACTGCAATGGCAAGAAAGGCTCTGTTATCAACTCTGATCTCCCAAAACTCAGCAAGTACAAATGAATAGGATTAGTGCCATAATCCCATATTTATCGCCCTTTTCTAGAACTCCGGAGATCCATAACAGGAGATTAGAAGGTCCATTCTGCAAACCGTAAGTTGCACCATCATCAGTATACCATGATGAACGAATGCAATGCCCCACGTTCTCTTTCTAAAGAAATATTTTTTCAAGCGCTGGTAGGTATGCACCCTCCCATCTTCCTTTCAAAAATTCATGTTTTTCAACAATATTGGATGAAAACAAGATGCTTTCACTTTAGGTAGTTGTTTTTTGTAGGAAGAACCCGCAAACCATTCACAACACCGACCATCAAAAGTTCTGGAGCAGGTATCATTCTACCCTTGACATGATAGAGTCCCAGAAAACTTTGCATATCCTGACATATTTCTCCAGAAGAAATAAACCATAGGGTCCTCATACCTGACCATGTTTATCATCACCTCACCTTGCATATGATAAACGTCAGTGATGGTCGGTAGAGCCTCCCCTCCATGGAGATCGTCATCCCAAGTAGACCATATATCACCCCACAAGTGATGCCATGGCCATACAATTTTATTCCGGGAAGCACCTCATGCCCATCCATATATCATGCATAAGGTCAAGTTCACCATTGAAACTCAACCCCCTTCTCGGACAATCAGGTTGTACAAGTAGAATGAAAGTGCACCTCCGCACACTGCATTTGGCCCACCATACCTCCATCAACATAGAGCCATCTACAACATTTTTCGCTTCATCAACCCCTCATAGGAAACCAACCAATGGTACCCCTACTCTGAGCAAAACATCGTCCTCACACCATCAAGTGAGAAACCCTCTTTCATGTTTTGGGGTACCTGTCTCTATGTTTTGTACAAACCAATCCCCATTATTTTATTCCTTTGGTAAGTGTACAAAGACCACAAATGACGCCCTTCGCCTCTTTTCCCTCATATTTCACCTTTTCTCACATGGAAACATTCCCCCATCTCCCTTGGTCGAAGTATTTCTCCCCCCCCCCCCCCTCCCACGCACACACCATTATGACAATCATAGCCAGTTCATACCCACCCTGGAAGTCCTACTGAATTTCCCCTTCAGAAATACCTATGACTGCTGCCAAGCTACTCAAATATACTTCAACCTCGAGCCACTGAATCCCCATCATCTGCTTTCAGCTACCACTCACCAACATGTCTATGTTAAACCCATTATGGTTCGGTTAAGGCTTCCTTTTAGTCAACATCAACACCTCTTTTCCAAAAAGGAAGCGGTACATTGGATGACACCTCCCCATGCAAAGGGGTATCCTCGGGTGACATTATGGGAGACATCATTTTCCATAGATGTCATCGATCCTCTTGAAATTTTACTACAACAAAAGCTTTCATGTCACGATGGTATCGTACCTTACAACCATTGCACTTTGATCAAGATCCGTCGAAGACCCGTGTCTTCATAAGCGTCTCTGACAACAATTCTTACATGGGAAGGTCCCAGCCAGTACATATGCGTATATTGCGCAATGATATGCCATACCAATATTACGCATATGGGTACCACATTCCACCTATCGTCAAAGGAAAAACGCCCCTGAGAGCGTCAGCAGTCGTCATCAACAACCACCAACATCACTACCACAGTAGTGGCACAGACAACACATGTATCTGTTAGTTTTGTTTAACTAGCCATAGCATCACGAGCATGGGACATACCTGCCTCGTCGAAATTTTGCAAATATGTTGTATATTTTGTCTACTTGCAGGGGGTCCCTTAGGTCATGGTTATCTCGGAAACGGTGCAAGGTGTTGTCTATTCTACACGCAGGCCTCTCTCTCTCTCTCTCTCTCTCTCTCTCTCTCTCTCTCTCTCTCTCTTTGTGTACGATACAGAAAAGAAACTATAATTTATTTTGGCTATACAGTTCTTCTTAGACATCAAACAATAGGGGGAAAATGTTAACACTGGAAAATCATACAGCAGAAGATGACATCAATTAATGTCAAGCCTAAGGATTTAGAGGATAGGGATATATTATGGAATCAAGAAGTATTTAAAATCTCTAAGGTTTTGAGAAAATCAAATTTGAACTAGTCATAAATGCTCAAATGCGCACTTTTTCCCTTGAAAAGAGGCCTTCTGCATGCACTACAACCCGATAAGCACGCATTCATGGAAGTAGAAAAAATTCACTTTCCGAGACCAAAAGCAAGCAAAGGATAGTTACTCCTTATGTGAAAGCCGCCTAAGGACAGCACAAGCGCCTCCTTAGACATTATGTGAGCACACAAAAGCATATTTGAGCACACAATGGAATCACACCTCTCCCTTGGGTCACCATCCATCATGTTCCAAGGGAGGGAAGGAGGATTTGAAGCTCACCTATATAAACCCACCAAGAGATGAACAAAGGGTGATCACAAGGTTATGCTGGCCAAAGTTTCCCAAGCAACACTAGCAGTTTGTGTGACCCAAGGAGTTGGAGCAAAAGAGGACTCGATTTTTGGCCACCCAACATTAGTCCACCACAGCAGAGAGAGAGAGAGTTGGACTATGTCAGAAGGCAGAAATTGAAGGAAAAACATCCTTGCATTGGGACTTGGAGCCATTTCCTAGGGGCCCTTTGGAAAGTGGGTAAGATTTGTTTTCATTCCAAGCATTCAATAAGAAGAGGCCATCGAGCCATTTTTTACCTTGTTATTATTTGGAACTCTCTATATAGCTTATTTTTATGTTTTTAGTTTTAGTTTTTTAACAGAGCATACTTTAGTGTATTACTTAATTTAAGTTTTATGCTTTTGAGCTCCCCCCACATATTGCCTGTTACCTATAGTTTAGAGGGTAGACCACACTCTCTAAACTCGTGCGATTTCATACACCCATGTGTCGAATCCACCACAACAATATGTGTCGAATAATTCTGGATCATCAAACATAGGCTCCCCATTTGAATTGAACATTTCTATAAACTCCTTCTCCTTCTCTCTCTCATATGCTTTAAGCCATTCAGTTGGTGTCTGTTGAACCCTTAGTTAAACTGAGAGGGGGGGGTGAATCAGTTTAACACATACATGGACTTTTAAAACTTTTCTTTTAAATCTTATTTACACCTTCATTTCATGGTCAACTTAATATGTGAGCAACAAGTATTACTATCAAACAGATTTGTTAATATAATAGCAGATTGAATATGAGAGCAGCAAGTATTAAGAAGATGAGATAAATCACATCAACACATAAACATCATGCACAGAGACACCAGATATAAGTGGAAACCCATAAAGGGAGAAAACCACATCTTATTATTGTTGTGATGCAAAGGCAAGCTCCAACTCCCTCTCACCACTGTTTTCTGCAGGCACCAACCTACAGGAGGCTCTATCCTCAATTTTGTAAGCTACAACTTGCAAGGAAGCTCCAACTCCCATCAATTTTCTGCAGGCACCAACCTACAGGAGGCTCCAACCCCAGTCAGCTACAACTGACATTTTATCAAGATACAACTTGATGTGGAAGCACCAAATCCCATCTATTTTCTGCAGGCACCAACCTACAGGAGGCTCCTACCTTAGTCAGCTACAACTGGCATCTATCAAGCTACAACTTGATAGGGAAGCTCCAACTTCCCTATTCTTTCAAAAGAAAAACACTTGCTGATTTACCTTGGATATCAGCTCTGTTCTGTACTTTCTCTTCTGCTGTTCATCAACTCTTATATCAGACCTGCATCATATCTGCTCAGCCCTTCCTTCTTCTCTTATTTTCTCCTCAATTCTTCATACTCAGCATTCTCTATATTCACACTCTCTGACCTCTTGCAGCTTTCTTATTTTCTTCAACTATCTTCAATTCTGTTGCACACTCTCTCCTCTTCTCATTCTATTTTCATCAATCTCTCCTCTTGGATATTACCCCCTTTTATTCAAGATAGCTTCATGACTATTTGTATTCTACTGGGAATTCGAAATGGACAGTCATGTCTCTTTGCCTTCTGCCTTCTCATCTCTTTTCAGCTTACTCAGAAAAATGTAACTGTAGGTGCTTATTTTAATATTACAGTGGGATATTTGCTCTCTTCCGGAGACTTGCCAATGCATCACAAACAATAAAAAAAATTAAAACATTTACATTCGAATTACAATGTGAACTCCAGCTCACTCATTTTGTCTCTTGGCTTGCTGCGCATTTGTCTTTTCTCTAACCGTCTCTTTGTCCCTTTCTCTTCTCTGTATGCCTTTCTGTTTATGGCTGCTGCGTAACTCCTGAATTTATGAACTGCATTTTTATTTTATTTTTATACCAGCGCTTTATATATAAATGAATCTTCTGACTGTAATTCAATCCTTTACACGCAGCAAGTGTCTTGTTGATGTGGCGAGTTCCGCAGGCCGGAACATACATATATTACAATTGTATTACATTAATAATCGCCCTCCCGTTAAGCTGAGGCCCGTGGGTCTACAGACCACGCGGCATGTTTTAATACAACCGCAACCATGTTTTATATATCTAACAGCAATTATTTTATATAAACAATCGCCCTCCATTTTACCTCCGATGCGATTGACCGTGGAACTGAAACATTTGTTAGTCATAATTTATAAGCCCATCGGGTCCAGGCTTCAATCGCAATCGCAAGTCTTTAACATATGTTCCGATTGACCAGTGCCGATGCGATTTGACCGTAACTCAAATATGTATTAACCACCGTTTATACACCCATCGGGTCCGGAACTTCAAACAAATGCAATCAGGGCGCATAATAGAAAATTTACGATTGCGATCAGAACACGGATGCGATTTGCATCTATTAACTCCTGCTTATAACAGGATCGGGTCCGCCATTTCAATCGCAGCGTTTTACAAAAGACATGTGATTGGGAACTCGGATGCGATTAGCAATTAACTGTGGTATATAACTTGATCGGGTCCGGCATTTCAATCGCAATCACAACTTTCTGTTGCGATGTTCCGCTGCCCTTGCGATCTCCGATTGCGATTGGGGAGAGGTCCCACCATCTAAAACTTCGTTTTGTGCGCTCCATAATATAACAGACATATATGTATTCTTTGCCAACGGGTTAAGCGATTCCCAGAATATGGTTTATATGTTATATGTAACGCCCATCGGGTAATGATTCTCGGAATTATACATACGACTGTATCTGCCGGCTTGGGCGATTCTCGGAATTTTATATCTGTCCTCCGGGTTGGGCGATTCTTGGAATTATAACAGCTCTACCTCTGCCTCTGTCTCTGCTGCTCCTGTCGCTTTGCCTCTGCCTCTGCCTCTGCTGTAGTGATAATGACTCTGCCTCTGTTATATTCGCTTCCTCTACCTTCATTTGCTGCCTCCATTGTATTCACTGCTTCCTTTTTCTGTCTTTGTTTCAGCGCTGCCTCCTTTGCCTGTCTGTGATTCAGTGCTGCCTTCTTTGCCTGAGTGTTGCCTCCTTTGCTGCCTCCGTTACTTCTTTGTCTCTTCCTTTCTGCTATATCTGTTGTCTTAGTTTCTTTGTGCTCCTTCCTCTGTTGCATCTATAGAATCCACTCCACCTGTTATACTTGTAGCAAATCCTATGAGACTCCGATCTTCTATGCCTTCAATTGAATAATTGTGAAAAAAACACAAATTAGCTTCTACTAGATTGTCTACACAATCTTCCCACTTGAATAATTGTTCCTCATCACTCTGTATCATTCCTCAGCTATTAAATGGCCCTCTTCTATTGTCCTCACTACTTTGCAGCACCTCATCTGACTCCTGCTGCCTTTGTTTCTTTTATGCTCTACTTGTCTTATGCTCTCTTTGTTTCATCTGCTCCTAGACTGATGCTACTCCTTAATTCTCCTTTTGCTACCTCTGCTTCTTTAAATGACCTTGTCTCTGCTGCTTGACCCTCTCTACATCTTGCTGCTATGCTACACTCTTTGTCTTGTTGCTGCCTCAGGTGTTCTTCCTTTGCCATCTCCTTTGCCATCAATGACAACATTTCCAATAGTCTCCCCCTTTGGCATTGATGGCAACACATCCACCAATAATCCAATTCTTCCTCCAAGTCTTCCTCTGTCTAGCTTCTTTTAGAAGACCCTTTCTTCTATTACCTGCTTTTCCTCCCCCTTTGACATCAATGGAAAAGGGTTGCACATTTCTTAGTGTAGATTCTATCTTTTCATTTTCTCTCTCTGAGATGTGTTTAGGCATTCTTCTTCTGATTTTGTACCATGTTGCTCTATACTGGTGTACAATATTTGTTGAGAGAACACTTTTGAGAATATTGAACTTGAATAAACATACAGTCTCTTTCTGATGTAGTGTGCCAATACATTTCTGTTGAGGAATATTGTAGATGGAATATGTCTTCTTCTACAATACTCATCTGCAGTCTAGCACTTGTTCAATTATGATGAAGCCAATATATCCTTTATTCCTGCGGTACACCTTTCCTGCCTGTTGGTGATGATATGAGCTAGGATGTTGACATTATCCTTAATAGCTGAAGGTTCTTGTTACAGATGTGATCAATGAATTAACCAGAATTTGATCTAAGAGATCAAATGCCTTTACTTCTTGCATAATGAACTTTCAAAACAAAACCTTGAGGTAGGATGCATTCAATGTATTGGTCGATCTCACTTATCAACCATGCACTTTTCTTTATGACATAAGGGGGTATGTATGTCAATGATCAATCTCTCTTTAAAGGTAGATTACCAGTAAATCCTTTGTGCTGAAGTAGGATTTAGATTATTTTAAAACTTTTGGGCTTCAGAAGGTAATCACTGCTAGTCCTTTATTCTTCAGATACTTTGATTCAAGTGTAAACATAATACTGATCCTTTAGCTCTGCTACTGACTTTCTCAAACTGAATGCAAAATCCAGATAACGCTGGGAATACTACCTTGATGTACGTTTGCCATAATACTTTTGATCCTAAGGACCTGTTTTATCCTTACCTAGCTGGCTGATCTCCCCCTGGAATGATATTCTATTGATAGATATGCTACCTGTACCTAGTACCAATTGATATTACCTTGATAAACCATGCAGAGATTTCATTTTAGCTTGCACATGAACCCATAGTTTCTACTATTGATATTTCCAATGTTCACACCAACAATCATCAATATATTGAATCTGATCTTGGCATCATTAACCGGCTACTTATTCTGTCATCCTGATTTGAAAGAATGTCACTGCATTTTATTTTCTATGACAGTTCCAGAATCACTACTGCTTTATACACTGCTTTATATGCCAATTCAACTGTTATCATGGCTTCTTGATGCCTTTTTAATAATCGCAACCAGACCTCATAACAAACCTTTGAAGATTTGAATATACCGCTCGCTTTATAGTTCGCCGCTCGACCTTGTATTAATACTCCATGCTTTGAAAAACAATCTTTATAATAAGACTTTCGGACTGGCCCACCTATGCACCGTTCCTCCTCTATCTTCCGCGCACTTTTATTAAACTTCGTGTATCTTCATCGAATAGTCACCGCCGGATGTCCCCTTTTCAAATCAACGGTCCTGAGAAATTCCGCTCGGTGTCCCGGTACTGACGTTAACTTGCGAAATCGCAGGTTAAACGGTGGCTTCCAATACCACCTATGCCACATGTCAACAATCTTATGTAATCGCTAGCCCTCTAGATAATACTGCCTCCGTACCAAAAGTGGTGCGAAATAATCCGGAAACCATAAGTGGTTTTGCTACAGTGTTTCACCAAGGTTTCGGTCTTCTTTATTAAATAGTCGTTTTTCAGTATATTATAATGATTCGAACCCGCTCACGAATGGTTTCGCTCCACTATTGACATTGCGCATTTGACTATGGTTCTGCTCCACCATTCACAACCTTTTCACCTTACATAACCTTTGCAGAGTTCCACATTATCAAGCATTCTTCTTTCTGAATATACAGGCAGATTCTTAGCTTGATTTACTGGGTTCAACTTCACAGGGTTTTAGTCTTCAATCAAAGCCTATGCCACTCAATTAATGAATAGTTGCTCAATAATTCATCTATAAACTGCATTACACCCCTAATTCATGAATAAACCTATTCTTCTTCAATTCTTCTGTTTCTTCTGCAGAGTGCACACACAGACACTCATTCACAGAGAGTATGGTTCATTAGTCTTCTGAGTGGAACAAGAAATTCGCACAAACCGATGCCACAAGGTTCTTCACCACAGAATTGCCACACAATCACTCTAATTTCCATACCCTGCTTATTGGACTCGGCTCAATTACATAGGATCATTCATCAAGAACTCATGTGTTCACACAGGATTTGACTAGTCAAATGCCTTTGCTGCCTTTTTTCTCCTTCTAACAATTTTGCTGGCTATTGTGAGTTTTAAATGGTCTTCTTTCTCCAAAGATCTCTGTTAGAGGAACTTCCTTTCCCTTACTGATCTCATAGCTGTTATCATTCCAAGGAGCTCTTCTTAGACTACTTTCATGGGGTCTATATATGAACTTTTCTCCCCCTGGGATGCTGCTTCATATCTATAACTGGTTAGATATTTGCTTTGTTTCGTAGAGCAGCTCCCCCCGAGACTATGCTAGATTCATTATGTTATGGAGATAGTAGGCTCCCCCTTTCTCTTTTCCTTCCAAACTTTATTGAGGTTCTTCATAATGTCTGCACTTCTTTTAAATTCATAGTTTTGTTTGATTTGCTTTGATCCCATCATCTGTCTAGAGTTCTTCAATGTATATGGCAGATTACAGTCTTTAGCTTTGTGACCACGCTTGAGGCATACATAACATCTTATTTGACCAAGGTGCATTTGAGCCGATGTATAATATTTCATTCCCCTTTTTGAACATAATTTACAATCAACATATTTATGTCCAAATTCATTGCATGCATAACAGTAGCCATAGAAATGATTTGTGTACCTGGTGGAAGATTGTCTTTTCCCTTTGCTTGCTTGAGGGGTTCTTCTCTTTTGCTGCATCCTTTGCTGGTTGGACTGGATTGGCTTTGTCTTACAATATGCTGCATTATGTCCTGGTTTATGACAAGATAGACATGTGCTAATTTTCATAGGAGGGAGGAACCTCCTTTGACAACTTCCAAATTTATTCACTTCATCCTTAGGAGCATGTGAGCCTTTAGTAGCTGATTGTTTCATCCCTTCATTCTTTGTCTTCTCATGTTGTTGCTTGGTTATGTTTGTTTCTTTACAAATCTTGTTCTTGCTGGCTTCTTCTTCAATGGGAATGTTCTGAGCTGCTTCATCTTCCTTTGCTGCCTTTACAAAAATGACATTCCTTTTATCTTCAATCTTGGACTTGCTGGTTTCCCCTTCATATCCTATCCCAACCTTTATGTGAGGTGGTCTTTGAGCATTGAGATTTTGGTCCAACTGTCTAGAGCTTTTCATTAGAGGTGTATTCATTAGTAGTTCTCTTTGGGCTTTTTCTAAGTTCTTTCTTAGGCTCATCATTTCTTCTTCCAATCTTTCACATTCCTGCCTTTTCTTTCTCATTTGTTGCGGCAGAGTGTCTTCTATCTTCCTTGCTTCTTCAAGGTGTGTCTTCAGGCCAACAATTTATTTCTTATCTTCAAATTCTCTCTCATCACATATTTGCATCACTGTCTTAAGGTCTTTGTTTTCATTCTTCAATCTTTCTATTTCAGTCAAAGCAGTGTCAAGTTTGGCCCTTTCTTCAGCTGCAATTTCTTCATGGTTCTTATTACCATTCACACTAGCAGGTACTTCATTTGATTGAGAATATTCTTTTTGACATGAATTTCTCTTTTTCTTAATTCTCTTATCCTTCTTGTCAGTGCAGTCCTTAGTGTCTACTCCATGTATGAAGTGCACTCTATCCCAGATTTCTTTTGCAGAGGTTAAATCCATTATCAACTCAAGGTCCTTGTTATGAAGATTGTCATATATCACACATTTTTCCTTAGCATTCCTCTGTTGTTCTTTCACTGTGGGTGAGTCTGTGCAGTAACCATCACAAACAAGCTTCCATACCTCTGGATCATCAGCCATAAATCATGTCTTAACCTTATCTCTCCATTCAGGAAAGTTAGTTGTATTTAACACAGGTACGTTTTGATAGTCCATGACTCAACCAGATCTCCTTCAAGCTATTAAGATTACACCAAAGGAACTGGATTTGATACCAATTGTTGAACCCTTAGTTAAACTGAGAGGGGGGGGGGGGTGAATCAGTTTAACACATACATGGACTTTTAAAACTTTTCTTTTAAATCTTATTTACACCTTCATTTCATGGTCAACTTAATATGTGAGCAACAAGTATTACTATCAAACAGATTTTTTAATGTAATAGCAGATTGAATATGAGAGAAGAAAGTATTAAGTAGATGAGATAAATCACATCAACACATAAAAATCATGCACAGAGACACCAGATATAAGTGGAAACCCATAAAGGGAGAAAACCACATCTTATTATTGTTGTGATGCAAAGGCAAGCTCCAACTCCCTCTCACCACTGTTTTCCGCAGGCACCAACCTACAGGAGGCTCTATCCTCAATTCTGCAAGCTACAACTTGCAAGGAAGCTCCAACTCCCATCAATTTTCTGCAGGCACCAACCTACAGGAGGCTCCAACCTCAGTCAGCTACAACTGACATTTTATCAAGCTACAACCTGATGTGGAAGCACCAACTCCCATCTATTTTCTGCAGGCACCAACCTACAGGAGGCTCCTACCTCAGTCAGCTACAACTGACATCTATCAAGCTACAACTTGATAGGGAAGCTCCAACTTCCTTATTCTTTCAAAAGAAAAACATTTGCTGATTTACCTTCGATATCAACTCTGTTATGTACTTTCTCTTCTGCTGTTCATCTACTCTTATATCAGACCTGCATCATATCTGCTCAGCCCTTCCTTCTTCTCTTCTTTTCTCCTCAATTCTTCATACTCAGCATTCTCTATATTCACACTCTCTGACCTCTTGCAGCTTTCTTATTTTCTTCAACTATCTTCAATTCTGCTGCACACTCTCTCCTCTTCTCATTCTATTTTCATGAATCTCTCCTCTTGGATATTACCCCCTTTTATTCAAGATAGCTTCATGACTATTTCTATTCTACTGGGAATTCGAAATGGACAGTCATGTCTCTTTGCCTTCTGCCTTCTCATCTCTTTTCAGCTTACTCAGAAAAATGTAACTATAGGTGCTTATTTTAATATTACAGTGGGATATTTGCTCTCTTCCAGAGACTTGCCAATGCATCACAAACAATAAAAACAATTAAAACATTTACATTCGAATTACAATGTGAACTCCAGCTCACTCATTTTGTCTCTTGGCTTGCTGCACATTTGTCTTTTCTCTAACTATCTCTTTGTCCCTTTCTCTTCTCTGTATGCCTTTCTGTTTATGGTTACTGCGTAACTCCTGAATTTATGAACTGCATTTTTATTTTAGTTTTATACCAGTGCTTTATATATAAATGAATCTGCTGACTGTAATTCAATCCTTTACACGCAGCAAGTGTCTTTTTGATGTGGCGAGTTCTGCAGGCCGTAACATACATATATTACAATTGTATTACATTAATAATCGCCCTCCCGTTAAGCTGAGGCCCGTGGGTCTACAGACCACGCGGCATGTTTTAATACAACCGCAACCATGTTTTATATATCTCACAGCAATTATTTTATATAAACAATCGCCCTCCACTTTACCTCCGATGCGATTGACCATGGAACTGAAACATTTGTTAGTCATAATTTATAAGCCCATCGGGTCCGAGCTTCAATCGCAATCGCAAGTCTTTAACATATGTTCTGATTGACCAGTGCCGATGCGATTTGACCATAACTCAAATATGTATTAACCACCGTTTATACACCCATCGGGTCCGGAACTTCAAACAAATGAAATCGGGGCGCATAATAGAAATGTTCCGATTGCGATCAGAACACGGATGCGATTTGCATCTATTAACTCCTGCTTATAACAGGATCGGGTCCGCCATTTCAATCGTAGCGTTTTACAAAAGACATGCGATTGGGAACTCGGATGCGATTAGCAATTAACTGTGGTATATAACTCGATTGGGTCCGGCATTTCAATCGCAATTGCAACTTTCTGTTGCAATGTTCCGCTGCCCTTGCGATCTCCGATTGCGATTGGGGAGAGGTCCCACCATCTAAAACTTCGTTTTGTGCGCTCCATAATATAACAGACATATATGTATTCTTTGCCAAAGGGTTAAGCAATTCCCGGAATATGGTTTATATGTTATATGTAACGCCCATCGGGTAATGATTCTCAGAATTATACATACGACTGTATCTGTCGGCTTGGGCGATTCTCGGAATTTTATATCTGTCCTCTGGGTTGGGCGATTCTCGGAATTATAACAACTCTACCTCTGCCTCTGTCTCTGCTGCTCCTGTCGCTTTGCCTCTGCCTCTGCCTCTGCTGCAGTGATAACGACTCTGCCTCTGTTATATTCGCTTCTTCTGCCTTCATTTGCTGCCTCCATTGTATTCACTGCTTCCTTTCTCTGTATTTGTTTCAGCGCTGCCTCCTTTGCCTGACTGCTGCCTCCTTTGCTGCCTCTGTTACTTCTTTGTCTCTTCCTTTCTGCTATATAAGCTGTCTTATTTTCTTTGTGCTCCTTCCTCTGTTGCATCTATAGAATCCACTCCACCTGTTATACTTGTAGCAAATCCTATGAGACTCCGATCTTCTATGCCTTCAATTGAATAATTGTGAAAAAAACACAAATTAGCTTCTACTAGATTGTCTACACAATCTTCCCACTTGAATAATTGTTCCTCATCACTCTGTCTCATTCCTCAGCTATTAAATGGCCCTCTTCTACTGTCCTCACTACTTTTCAGTACCTCATCTGACTCCTGCTGCCTTTGTTTCTTCTATGCTCTACTTGTCTTATGCTCTCTTTGTTTCATCTGCTCCTAGACTGATGCTACTCCTTAATTCTCCTTTTGCTGCCTCTGCTTCTTTAAATGACCCTGTCTCTGCTGCTTGACCCTCTCTACATCTTGCTGCTATGCTGCACTCTTTGTCTTGTTGCTGCCTTAGGTGTTCTTCCTTTGCCATCTCCTTTGCCTTGTTGCTGCCTCAGGTGTTCTTCCTTTGCCATCTCCTTTGACATCTCCTTTGCCATCAATGACAACATTTCCAACAGTGTCGTTATTGCAGGCCTTTGGGTTCTCTCTCGTTTACCATTGAAAGTGGATGTTGCTTTTCTGTAAGGATGTTCTTCTGGTAGGAATACCCTGGAGCAATCATACACTGGATTTCGTAGGTCCTTGGACCATCTAGCTTTTAGAGAAGGTCCACAACATTTACATCCAAAATACCCTTTTGTTACAATACCTACAAGATTATTGTATACAATTAATATGCATGGTACGTTAAAGAATATCATGAAGATCAGAAAAATTACAACAAATTAAATAACTAATATGTGAAAGAATATTGTTATGTATATAAACAAATCAATAAATTAAACATGTAATTTATTAGAGAAAACTCCTAATCCTATATAATCATGTGTCGTGTAAGCACATATGCCATACAACGTAAAACTTCTCTCTGCTGCGATGGGTATTGATACATTGTATACATTTATCCCATCCCATAATTCCTTCAATTCATCTAACAATGGTTGTAAGTAGACATCCATATTCTTCACTTGTATTCTAACAGGGACTATGGGAGCCAACATAAGATGTTCATTCTTCACGGAAAACCATGGCGGGATATTGTTATTGATCATTACTATAGGAAAAATAGAATATTTGGTGTTCTGGAGGGAATATGGGTTGACGCCATCCATGGCTATGCTGAGTAGTGGACTTCATACTTCATCCTTGAATTTTTTGGGCCATGTATCCTTGATATGCTTCATGGCTATTGAATCAGTTGGAATTCACATAAATCCCAACTCACTTCTGTGTGAGGCATGCCATCCCTTCAACATAGCTAATTCTTTGCAATGAAAGAGCCTTTGAATCCTTGGGATTATAGGCATGTGCCTCAATATCTTAGAAGGAGGACCAGTACGTGATTTACCCTTATTTTTTATTATCATGCCTATCATGCCCACAGTTCATACATATATATTTTTCTGCATATTCTCCTCTATATAAAATAAAATCATTCGAACATGCATGATATGATATGTACTCAACACCCAACATTTTCAACAATTTCTTTTCCTCTTTGTAGCTACCGGGCAAGACATTATCACTCGAAAGAACCTTATCTTTGAGTAACCTGTAGTTGTTGATCATGGAAAAATATATCAATAAATTTACATTAATGCCGATATAATTATTAACGTTCATAAAATTAACCATTTTTAATGTTCATTGTACTGTACTGATTAAATTTCTCAAATTTATATAAGGGATGAATTTATGGTAACTTACCTCAAAATTTCCAAGAAAAATGCATTCGAAAATTCAAACTTTTCTTTCAAGTTATACAATAACATCGTTGTCCCCAACTGGGTAGACTTTGACTGACTTCCATGTCCAAAGAGAGTGGTGGTGGAAGAAAATTTAAGGCTTTCGAAAAACGTGTCAGTGATCTAAGAATCATCCCCTACCTGATCATCATTTTGGAATGCATCTAACAACATTGACTCGATGGCAGTGGTATCCCTTAAGTAATCATCCATACCAACCTCTATTTGATTGCCTCCATTGCCAGCTTGTGAAGAAATACTATTGCTATAGTCATTCCTAATTATGAATCTGGACGTAGCAGGAATTGAATCGGTGGTTGATTCAACCATTCTTGGTATCGTTCCTCTCTGATTTTTTCTCTTAATTTAGTCTTATCTTGATTTGACATTGTCATGGGGTGCAACGGAAGATGGTAGGTAGGTAGGTCGCTCATCATCACTAGAATCCTAATAATTAAAAAAAAAAAAAATTGAACATGATTAGTACAAAATATATGATATCAAATAGTAACCACGTTGACAATATTGCATGATTAATTGGTTTGATGTTGAAATAATTACATTAATCAATATACCAAAAAATTATAATTATTACCATCATTGTCCCAGGATTGTGGCTAGAAGATGCAATATTGTTACAATTGGTAGGGTGAAGCGACTGTCCATTTTCATCTACCAAATGTGCCTTGCAGTATGTTGCTCCTGATAAGAGCTTCCAACGTTTGAATATTTTGTGCATCTAAACTCGATTCTGAATCTACATGAACCTGCAAATTTGTATACATTATAAATTTAATTAATATGTGCATGATTAACATGGATAAAAAACATAAATTCAATTAGATAATGAAAATATAAACAAAATCAGAAGTAAATATTACGTCTCGAGATGGATAGGGAGAACTCCGCGATGGACTTTAAGAAATATTATGGAACGAGCTGGATTTTGAATAATTGTCCATTCGATGTAATTATGATATTTTCTCCCTGCATTTCAGCAAAATCTAAAATAAATTTTGGTGCACACACCTAAAAGTAATTTCAGTGGCTTAAAAATGGACTTCTTATTATCGGTGCTAATGTACAGATCACCGCACCGGTGCATTTTTGTTACTGTGCACTGGTGCCGTGATATAAATGGACACACCAGTGCTGTGATATTAAGTGACGCATCGGTGACTAATAGCCGCAAATAAAAAAAAGTACAACTCTATTTTCTTTAAGTGAAAAAAAGGTGGTAAATTGAAAAATGGGCTACAAAATATTTTTGAAAATCTAATTTCCTAAAACAATTATTTAAATACTAAACACTTTTCACTATTTCACTATTTTTGCAAAAGAAATCAGCCACATATTTGTAGGAGACATACCTAGAGAAAAAAAGCATGAGAGCACTTTGGAGCAGCGAAATACGTTCGAACATAAGTTTTCAGACAATCAGAATTCCAAACCTCTGGTGATTCAAACCTTGTAGCATAGAATTCCAAACGAACTCGTAATTAAAGCTTATCGTTTTTTTACCTTTTCTGTAGTTTTTTTTACGCGATAAAAAAATAAAATTCAATTACTTTTTCATTTTCAAAAACAAAATAAAAAAATAAAAATCCATTTTTACCCTAAACCCTACATTCTTTTTGTTTCTACCCTTTCTTCTCCCTGTTTCTGTGATTTCAGAATTAGGGCTTTTCATTAAACTCACATTTTCCCTCACATGGATGAAGCCTCAAAATTGTTGGAAAACCTTACTGTTCCACAGCAACAAGTTCCAACTGGTTATCGTAAACTTTCTCCCAACCTACCGTCAACTAACGAAGTGATTGATCTAATTCCAAGTACATTCAATCTCACTCTTCCATTGAAGAGTGAAACTGATATCACTCAGGTCGATGATCCATTAGTTGATCAAGTGGTCGAATTAAATTCACATTTGGTCGATACCACTCTCCCTGTAGAGAGTGAAATTTGTACTGCTCAGGTTCTTCTTATTACATCAGTTTCTTCTACGCTCGGAGGAATTTTACACGTTTCCATAGAACCCCCTCCAAGTACTGAAGTCTTTTCTTTTGATTGGAATAGACTGACAGAACCTCATCTTACTTTCTCCATCCCTTTCCAAATCATTGTGAAGGTTTGTGTTAAGAATATACATTGCACAAATGTAGATGAAGGTGCTTATGTTAGTATTTTATCCTCAACTTCTTGGAAAGCTTTGGGTTCCCCTTAGCTTGTTCCTGTTACACAAAATTTGTCAGCTTTTAATAGAACCATTGGTGAACCTTTAGGGATCCTTCCTAAGTTTCCTATTACCTTGGAAAGTAAAAATATCTGTATTGATCTTATGGTAGTCCGACGGCCCTTGGATTTCAGTTTAATCCTGGGGCAAGACTATGTCTATGCAATGAAAGCTGTCGTATCGACACTCTTTTGCGTGATGGCTTTCCCTCACAATGGAAACATTGTGACTGTTGACCAACTTTTATTTGCTAGTCTTGATTCGACTACCAATAATCTGGCACCCCTGAAGTTTCCTTATACGGAAGTGGTATCTACCATGCCATGTGTTAATTATGTGGGAACCAGTTCCATGTTTTCAGTTACCGATGCACGTGAGCCTCTCACTGTTTTCTCGACTTCCTTTGACTTAGATCCAGTAATTGACATCGCAAAACCTATGGGATTATTTTAACATGATTTTCTTATCCCTTTCGAGTCCCTTGACATGTGTTCCTTCCATAGAATTGTTCTTCCATCCGATGAAGACCTCTTGGAAGCCATGATCAAGTGTCCCTTGACATGTGTTCCTTCCATATAATTGTTCTTCCATCTGATGAAGACCTCTTGGAAGCCATGATCAAGGAGTGTCCCTTGACATGTGTTTCTTCCAATTGGAAGCCATGACAAGGTTTTCTGAGGATGGTTCTTTTCCTGTGTCAACCTCGTTAAAAAATGAAACAGGTCCCCATGAGGATGGTTCTTTTCCTATGTCAACCTTGTTAAATAATGAAACAGGTCCCCGTAAGGATAGTTATTTTCCTGTGTCAACCTCGTTAAAAAATAAAACAGGTCCCCATGAGGAGAGTTCCTTTTACTGTGTCAACCTCGTTAAAAAATGAAACATTTCATCATGAGGATGGTTCTTTTCCTATGTCAACCTCATTAAAAATGAAATAGGTCTCCTTGAGGAAACTTCCTTCCACTATGTCAACCTCATTAAAAAATGAAACATGTCTTTGAGGATAGTTCATGTTACTGTGTTGAACTCATTAAAAAATGAAACAGGTTTCCATGAGGATAGTTCCTTTTACTGTGTCAACCTCGTTAAAAAATGAAACAAGTCTATGAGGATAATTCCTTTTACTTTGTCAACCTTGTTAAAAAATGAATCAGTTCATTATGAGGATGGTTCTTTTCCTATGTCAACCTCATTAAAAAATTAAATAGGTCTCTTTGAGCATAGTTCCTTTTCTTATGTCAAGCTCGTTAAAAAATGAAACAAGTTTCCATGAGCATAGTTCTTTTCCTGTGTCAAACTCATTAAAAAATGAAACAAATCCTCTCCTAATTAATTCGAGTCTTCGATTAGATCTCGTAACTGTTAAGTTGATTCTTTCATCTGATCTCGTAAATGAATGTTCATTACATCAACGTATTAGTAATCAGTAGTCTACTTAGTTAAATACAATGAAGCTTGGGGGGCATATGCTCTAGCAGGTTACGCTTGGGGGGCATTGAAACTTATCTCAAGCATAGTTTCCCATGTTTCAAGCTTGTGTAAAAATGAAACAAACCAATCTCAAGCATGATTTTTCTTTTGTTTCAAGCTTGTTTAAAAATTAAACAAACACTTTTCAAGCATAGTTTTCCTACGTTTCAAGCTTGTGTAAAAATGAAACCACTCTCAAGCACAGTTTTCCTACGTTTCAAGCTTGTGTAAAAATGAAACCACTCTCAAGCACAGTTTTCCTACATTTCAAGCTTGTGTGAAAGTGAAACCACTCTCAAGAATAATTTTTCCTATGTTTCAAGCTTGTATAAAAATGAAACATATCATGAGTCCATTTCGGTTATTATTTTCAAGACTCGTTAAACTCATGAAAATCCCGAGATTATTTTGCTATATTCATTCTCGTAAAATACATGAAAATGCCGAGTTATTTTCGTCTTTTCCTGCTCGTAAATCAAATTGAAAGTCGGCCATATGAGTACATTTTTTATCACTTTTTCGAACTCATTGAAAATTACGAAAAAGCAAAACCTTGGAGTTCTCTTTTAAGCCCTTTTCAGACTCTCTAAACATGAAAATATTGTCGAGTACTTGACTATTTGAACTTGTTAAAGGAAATGAACAGTCGTCCTTTTAGTATAATTTTACCCCTTTTCCAGACTGAAAGGGACTATTTATGAAAAAGGTATACGTTGACTAATCATGGTCAATAGAGTTCTCTCCTACATTATTTTATCCTTTTTTGGGCTTGATAAACTAAATTTATGAAAAAGTACACCTACGGAGTTTTCTTAAGTTTTTATTCTAACTCCCTAAAATTGAAAAACACCAAGTTTCACCTATACTGGACTCGTTAAAACTTAATAGTAAAGGACCTATCGATTAAAAACAGGAACAAACCACTCTTTCTTAGGGTTCAATTTTAATACTAAGTTGGACCCATCCGAAGGGTGAGCTTACACAACAAGCAAATGTTATCCTCCTCAAGCTTGTCAAAAATAAAGAGGTTCTTGCCTGAAATGGTGGGGGAAAAGAGAGAAAATGAATCGGGTTGTCACACTTCATTTCAAAAAGTATTATACCACTCTTGAACATGACACTTTTGTCACACTTATACCTGGGTTAAGGAAATCCTTTGGCCAAATAGTTAATCAAACCATATTGAAAGTCTTCAGCTGGTTTCTAGGTATTAGCTTTAGGTCAATCGTCACCAAACCTTCTGCAGTGTCGTTATCTGTTCAAGAGATCAATTTAAATAAACCATTCATTGCAAACATTTGTCTCCATTTGCATTGACCATCCCTGAGTCAGTCCTTGCAAAAAATTTCTTCAAAACTTGATCTAATGGTTTCATGACATAGGCTTTCCTATGGCGGGTCACTCTCTATCGACAACATCTCATCATCTAGAAAGTTGATCTAGAATCCTATCAGTACCTTGGGATTTGCATGCCCTAATGGCAGGTTTCTCGCCTTCGACGACAGGTTGCATCATTGACCTTTGATCGAATGATTCTGTGAAATGTTCGGCTTCAGATCACATATTCACATTCCATAGCTTGTACTGAGTACTTTGAGAGCCATTGTCATTATTGGTTTTTTCTCTCACACTTGTTAACAGTTCACATCATTGACTGGTAATCAAGTGGTCTCTACCATGTTCGACTTCAACGCTGTTACTGATGAAATAGGTAACTCCACTAGTACCTACTTCTTGACGTAGCAAGAAAAACACCTGATTTTGAAAAGTGGTGATGTAGAATCAATTTTTTTTTAGCATGTCTTTGGCACTTTAATTTTTTTTTTTTTTTCTGTGATGCTTTTTATGTCGATTTTGAATAGTGCTGGCATATCACCACCAACGTTTTTTAGAGGATTGATTTTGACACTATACATTTTCTAATGTCTTCTTCTTCCGTGAGATGTTTATTTTTAAGTTCATTTATGTACTTGTGTTTTAAAAAGAAAAAAAAAAACTCTTTTTTTTAAATAAAAATTTCTAATGATATCTTCACTTTCTGAAATAGATAAAAAATGAAAAAAGGATCAATATTATAAAGTTTATGTTTTCTACAAGTTTATGTATTGCTAATTAATTTTTCAATGCACATCAAATAATTGTCGCTAAAAAACCAATATTTTGAACGATATGACAAAAAAATACAAATTTTCAATACAAATAGAATGAAAAAAATACACTTTTAGAGACTTTTTGTTAAAAAAAAAACATGTTAAATAAACTAATTTTTGGAAAAATCTTAACAAAAAAACTTAAGAAAATAGCATTTTTATTGAATTTTATGTCAAAAAATAATAGTAATCACACATTTTTTGCAAAAAATAAGGATTCTTCTCATAAAATATCAAAGTCTAAACATTACAAGTAAAACGGATTAATAGATCTCAAAAATGAGCTTTGTTTTCAAGCATAACTTAAATATCCTCAACAATATCAACTAATACATGTTCAACATCATCTAGAACATCATTGATGGCTTCTTCCGCAACATTTTCTACTTCATTTTGGTCATTCTCATATTCTAATGAATCTTTCATGTCTGCAAATATTCCAAAGTGTCCCTTTCCAATCATTCCATATAATGGTGGTTGAGGTTCCTTTGCATTTTTTTTCACACGTGATTCACTAAAATCCCCTTTCCTCAAACGAACTTCTTGCTTCGCATTTGGAAGGAATTCAAGAGCATTAATTCTTCGTTGAATAAATTTGCATTGCACTGGGTCTTTCTCAATGGCAATGCAATTTCTTCCCTTTGGTAGGCAACATGCTAGTGTTGTACCTAATCATCAAGTACAAAGAAATAAGTAAGAAAATTACCATAAAGACATAAAAAGTAAAAAATAAAATATTTAAATTTAAATTTGTATAATAAAACTTACCTAAACCTAAAAATAGATCCAAAATCCAATATCCTTCATTTAATGGCATCGTCCGACCTGCCTCCAGCCCCCAGCTGGGTGGAGGGAAATTCCAGGAATTGCCCTCCGCCCAGCTGGGTATCGGAGGCAGGCTCGGTAGTCCTCGACGACGCCACCCAGTCGGCCTCCGCCCAGCCGGGGGCAATTCTCGAAATCACCCTCTACCCAGCCAGAGGTGATTCTAGGAATCACCCTCTGCCCAGCCAAGAGCGATTCTCGAAATCACCCTCCTCCTAGCCGGGGCTGATTCTCGGAATCACCCTTCGCCGAGCTGGGGGCTAGAGGCAGGCCGGGCGACGCCGTCGAAGGTTGCCCAGCCTACCTCTAACCCTCGGCTGGGCAGAGGCAAGTTGGGCAGCCCTTGATGGCGCCACCTGGCTAGCCTCCAGCCACCAGCTAGGCATAGGGAGATTTTCGGAATCACCCTCCACCCGGCTAGGGGCCAGAGGTCGACTAGGCAGCACCGTCAAGGGCGGCCCAGCATGCCTCCGGCCCCTGGCTAGGCAGACGATGATTTAGAGAATCGCGCTCCACCCAGTCTCAGGTTGGAGGTAGGCTGGGTAGCCCTCGACGGTGCCACCCAACCTACATCCGGCCCCCGGCTGGACAGAGGGTGATTCCGAGAATCACCCCGGGCTAGGCAGATGACGATTCTAAGAAACACCCCTGGCTGGGCCGTGGGTGATTCTAGGAATTTCCCTCTACCCAGCTGGGGGTGATTCTTGGAATCGCCCTCTGCCCAGCCTAGCGTGACACTCGAAATCGCCCTCCGCCCAGCCTAGCGTGACTCTCGAAATCACCCTCTGCCCAAATGGGGGTGATTCTCGGGTGACGACACTGCCAGGCCTGCCTCCGGCCCCCGGCTGGGTGGAGGGTGATTGTTGGAATCACCCTCCGCCCGGCCGAGGGTGATTCTCAGAATCGCCCTCTGCCCAACTGGGTGTGATTCTTGGAATCGTCCTCCACCCAACCGGGGGTGATTATCAGAATCTCCCTCCACCCAGCCAAGGGCCGGAGGCAGGCCAGGTAGCACCATCGAGGGCTGCCCACCCTGCCTCCGACCCGCTGCTAGGTGGAGGACGATTCTCGGAATCGCCTTCTGCCCAGCCGGGGGCCAGAGGCAGGCTGGGCAGCCCTCGACGGTGTCGCACAGTCGGCCTCCGGCCCTCGGCCGAGCAGAGGGTGATTCCAAGAATCTCCCTCTTCCCAGCCAGAGGCTAGAGGCCAGCTGGGTGGCGCCATCGATGGCTACCAAGCCTGCCTCTGCCCATCCGGGGGCCGGAGGCATGCTGGGCAGCCCTCGACGGTGCCACGAGGCCTACCTCCAACCCCTGGCTGGGTGGAGGGCGATTCCAAGAATCACCCCTGGTTGGGCAGAGGGTGATTCTGAGAATCACCACTGGTTGGTTAGAGGGCGATTCCGAGAATCACCCCTGGCTGGGTGGAGGGTGATTCTGAGAATCACCCTTGGTTGGGCAGAGGGAAATTCCGAGAATCACCCCCGGTTGGGCAAAGGGCGATTCCGAGAATCACCCCTGGGTAGGCGGAGGGCGATTCTGAGAATCACCCCCAACTGGGTAGAAGGCAATTTTGAGAATCACCCCTGGCTAAGCGGAGGGCGATTCTGAGAATCACCTCCAGATCGGAAAAGGGCGATTTCGAGAATCACCCCTGGCTGGGTGAAGGGCGATTCGGAGGATCACCCCTAGCTGGGTGGAGGATGATTCTCGGAATCGCCCTCCGCCCACCCGAGGGCCGAAGGCTACCCGAGTGGCACCGTCGAGGGTTGTCCAGCCTGCCTCCGGCCCCTAGCGGGTGACAAATTATTACTTTTTTTATTTTATTCTTTTCAAACACTAACTGTTTAAAAAATTTAATTTTTTTTTTAACAAAAACTATTATAATAAAAAAAAATGTATTGTTTACTATATATATATATATATATATATATATATATATATATAAACAAAACAAAACAAAACAAAAAACTATTCAATTAAAATTTTAAAATATAAAAAAACAATAAAAAAAAATTAAAAAATATGTTTTAAAAAATAAACAAACAAATATAAAAAAAAAAAAATAGTTTTAATTTTTTTTAAATTAAAACAATTATTATTTAAAATATAAAAAAACAATAAAAAAAATTTAAAATATGTTTTAAAATATAAACAAAAATATATAAGGAGTTTTTTTTTTTTTTTTCTTAAAACTAAAACAATTATAATTTAAAATATAGAAAAACAATAAAAAAAAAAATATGTTTTTATATATAAACAAACAAATATATGAATAATAAATTTTTCATTTACTTGTTCATTTAAAAAAAAAATTTAAGTCATATAGTTTCTCCATAATTTCATGGTTCAAGTATCTTGAAAATTTAAGATTTAAAAACTTAGATTTACAACTTGTCATTAAGGTTTTTATGGGCTGCAAAATTTTATCTTTAATGTTATGGTTGAAAATAATTACAATTTTAGGGTTGTTTAGAGTCAAGATATTTTATGTTTAACAACATGGATAAAAATTGTTCAAAATGATAAGCCCTTCAGACATGATTTTGTTTATATTTAACATCATCTATCAAAAAATTTAGAATTCTACGATTTTTCAATGTCCTAATATGTTGTCTTTAATTCCATTGTTACAATGTGTCAAAAGTGTGACACAATGTTTTTTTTTGTTATTCCAGCATCAACTCGTTTTGTTTTGAGGGTGTTTTTTCAATCATTTTTTCAAGAAACAATTTCGTTTTTAGCATAATTTTATAAAAAAGATGAAATTTGACCTTGAGAAAAATACAAATGCGTTCTGGAATACACACTTTTTGTTTTTGGGGCGTTTTTTCATGTTTTTTGAGTCTTTTTGGGCTAGAGTTCCCGTTTTGGGGTAATAGTTCTCGTTTCATGAGTAACATTGTTCTTTGACATAATCAATCACATGGATAGAATCGTACTAGTTCGAGAAGCAAAAATCAAGACCCTAGATCTAGTTCCCACCATCCAGGCTGCGAGGAGTTTTATTATTCATCATACAGTAGACTACTCATAATAGATAGCTGTGTCCATGCTATGTCTATTATTAATGTAATTTTAAAATCATTTATGTATCAAAACATGTAGTTAGATTTGATTTGAGTATGGGAATTCCTACCTCAGCGATGATATATATATATATATATATATATATATATATATATATATATGTTTGCATTGAATTTTTTTACAGGTTTCAACCGGTATACCTGCAGCCCAATCCTCAGAATGATAAAGTACTTCACTCTTCAAAACTAATTCAGACTTTGCACTTTAGGGGGCATTCTGTTACTCTAAAATTTGTCACCATGACATTTAGATGTCTATATGGGTTCATCATTACCTATATATTGCTCACTTAGAAGTCCAAAATCATAAAGTTCCTAAACCAAGTCTTGGAATTGGAGAAAAGCTCATTAAAACCCTAAAAAGCCTAACACTGCACTTTTCCTAGTCATTTCCTGTAGTACCATGATTTATTTCTATAAAACCTACGACACATCCTGCACGTTCTGCTCATTAAAAATGCAAACCCCCATAAAATTTAAAATAAAATAACAGTAAGTTCTAGAAGCCTAGCTAGTCGAATATTCTCCCAGCTGGAGGCTTCTAGAAGCGTTATTTGGTCGAGCTTTTCCCCTTCCATTCATGAACATCTATCCCTTCATTAATGGAGCTATCCCTTGGTTTTTGGAGCTAAAATACCATTATGAGAGGGCTTTATCCCTTCCTTATTGGAACTGAAACTACCTCCCTTCTACTATAAATTGAGATCATGTTTCAGTCTCAAGGGTACTTAGTAGAGTCTAGATGGTACTTAGTTCTTAAGATATAGAAGAGAATTGTTGAAGAAATTATACTCTCCACATTTGTCATCTTTGGCATGAGAAATATTACATACTCATGGCCATAGTTTCATGCTAATCCAGAGAGTTGGAGTCTTGTCAAACTAAGGAAAACGGATGTTCGGGACCCAGGAAGAACCTGTACAAACATCAAGGCGTCAAGGTTGTAAGGTTTCTTCTTTTCATTCAAATTTAATACAAATGGATTCTATTTTCTCATTAAGTTGTTCATGTATCTTTTGAATAATTTAATTCTTGGATTCCTTGATCACTAAGATAGATTATTGCTTTTGAATTATCATACCTTGCAGGTGCTTTTGATCCCTTTCTATTGTCTTTGATTGCAGATGTTACATCCTGGATCGATATCTTTTGGATCAAATGGATTGAAGATCGAGTAAGTGTTGGACTTCAGGTAGGAGTATCTCCCCATAGTTAAATAATAATTCTTAAACATAATGGTCTAGAGAAAATGGTCTACATTTGTCTGTTTGTTTCTAGATACCCTTAAGATAATAGGGAGATCGTTCTTGTCCGCAAGAAGGATTTGTCTGTCTAACACATGCTTCTATCAATGCAACTAAGTTATCCATGAATTAATTCTAATTTAAAAAGTGTTGATTGCAGTCTGGAGGGAAAGGGCTAAAGATGCTAATGGAAGGCTTTCCACACGAAATAAGGCTCAAAGGAGTGAAAAAGGTGTTTGGACTTTACTAAAGTGCATAATATCACAAATGAAAAGTGTGATGGTAGAATTGCGATGGAGGGACGGAAGTGTGATATGCGATATGCGATATCGGTTCGGGGGGCATATGCAATAACAATATCGCAATCGGCGTTGGGAGTGAGAAGTATTAACAGGAACCACATGAAAATACGATTTGTGATTACGGTAAGTCTTAAAAGGAAAAAGAGAAAAGGTTTTGGAATGCGATGGGTGGCGTGGCAAAGGAGGGCCGGTGGCAGAGTATGATAGTGATATCACAATCGATGTTGGGAGCGGAACGTGTTACGAAAACCAAATGAAAAATGTGATTTGTCATTTGCGATGTGGCGGAGTACGAAGAATTATCGCAATCGGTGTTTGGAGTGGTAAGTGTTAATGATAACCAAATGAAAAATGCGATCTACGATTTGTGATGTGGAGGAGTATGGAGAATTATCACAATCAGCGTTTGGAGTGGTAAGTGTTAATGGGAACCAAATGAAAAGTGTGATTTGCGATTGCGGTAAGTCTTAAAGGAAAGAGGGAAAAGGTTGCGAAATGCATAAATTTGGCAGCTCTACAATTGAAATATTTCTAGGTAAAACTTTAAACATAAACAAGAACCTAGAGAAATTTCAACAAGAAAAGCTAGTCAAAATATTACAGAGACATTCCTCTGCATATGCATGGCAGTACACTGATATGAAAGGGATAAGCCCTAAGACTTGCACTAGTCACATCTACATAGAGGAAAATTGTAAACCAATTAGACAACCTCAGAGACGGATGAATCCAAACCTTAGGGAGATTGTTAAAGAAGAATTGCAGAAATTGTTAAATGTCAAATTTATTTATCCCTTTTCAAATAGTCAGTGGGTTTCTCCTTTGGTAACTGTGCTAAAGAAAAATGGTAAATGGAGGGTATGTATTGACTACCGGGAATTAAACAAATCTACTCTTAAAGGTCATTTTCCCCTACCTTTCATAGATCAGGTGTTAGATACATTAGCTGGCAAAAAGTACTTCTCATTTTTAGATGGGTTTAGTGGTTATAATCAAATTCAAGTAACACTTGAAGATCAAGAAAAACCCACATCTACCTGTCCTTGGGGTACCTATGCCTACCGAGTATTGCCATTTGGACTATGCAATGCACCTGAAACATTTCAAAGGCCAGTATTAGGAATCTTTTCAGATCTAATCCATGACTGTGTAGAGGTATATATGGATGACTTCACAGTCTATGGAAACACATTTGAAGAAACCTTAGAAAACTTGGAAAAAGTTTTAAAAATATGTAAAGAAGAAAATATTTCATTAATACATGAGAAGTGTTTCATGATGTTTACTAAAGGGATTGTTTTGGGGCATCACATTTCAGGAGATGGGATCAGAGTTGATGAGTCAAAAGTTGAAGTCATCTCTAACTTATCTGTTCCAAGTTGTCAAAAAGATGTTAGGATTTTTCTAGGATTTATAGGGTATTACAGAAGATTTATAGAAAACTTCACCAAGATAGCATCTCTACTTTTTAAAGTAACACAGTGTGATTCAAGTGGAATCACAGTTAAAGAGTTAACCTTTGAGACCATGAAAACAAAAATCTCTAAAGCACCTATTTTAAGGGGACCTAACTGGAAATTACCTTTTCATATTTCAACAGATGCCTCAGATACAGCTTTAGGAGCTGTATTGGGACAAAAAGACATGATTCCTTATGCCATCTACTATACAAGTAAAAATTTGACCCCTTCGGAGTTAAATTATACTATAACTGAAAAAGAGTTCTTAGTTATTTTTCATGCCATAAATAAATTCAGACACTATATAACAGGCTATGAAACTTTTGTTCACACAGATCACTTTGCAATTAAATATTTAAAGAACAAATCAATTACTATTGGCAGAGTCATAAGATGGCTATTGCTTTTACAGGAATTTAACATGACCATTCTAGATAGGCCTGGGAAACAAAATACAGTAGTTGATTTCCTATCTAGACTCCAAAACATTAAATACAATACTCCAGTTGAAGATCATTTCCCTGAAGAATATCTCTTTGAAATTTCTACTCAAACTCCTTGGTTTGTTGACATTGCCAATTATTTAGTTTCAGAGAAATTTCCTTTAATTATGAATGAAAGAGATAAAATAAATATCATTTATGATAGTGAAAAATATTCATGGGTTGCTAATGAGTTACACAAAATAGGTCCAGACTTTATAATTAGGAGATGTGTTCGAGAAGATGAGATGCCTGAGATCCTCAAGGCATGTCATGATGAACCTTGTGGTGGACACTTTGCTGATAAAAGGACAACTTATAAGATCCTTCATTTAGGATACTATTGGCCATCCCTCTTTAAAGATGCTAAAGAGTATGTCAAAAGGTGTGACAGCTGCTAAAGGGTAGGGAAACCTTCTCCTTCAGGTGAGATGCCATTGCAGCCTCAGGTACATATTTAACCTTTTGAGGAATGGGCTTTAGATTTTGTAGGACCTATTAGTCCTCCATCAAGACAAAAGAAATATATATTAGTTTTCACTGATTATGTTACCAAATGGGTAGTGGCCAAGTCATTACTTTCTGCTACTGAAGCATCTGTAGTTAATTTTCTTTTTGAGGATATTTTTACTCGTTTTGGTGTCCCAAGAGAAATTGTTACATATCAAGGAGCTAAATTCACATCAAAGTTGGTGGAACAAATGGTAGAGAAGTACAAAATCAAATACATAAAATCTACTCCCTATCATCCACAAGCAAATGGCCAAGTGGAATCTACCAATAAGGTCATTGAAGGGATCCTAACAAAGACTGTTCATTTACATAGAAGAGATTGGGAAGACAGGCTTCTTGAAGCCGTGTGGGCCTATAGAACTACATGGAGAAGCACAACAGGTCATACCCCTTATGAGCTTGTTTATGGAAAACAAGTCTTGTTTCCCATAGAGTTTCAGATTCAAACTTTTAAAATGGCAGTCCAGCTAGGACTTGATCTAACAGAGGCACAAAAGCACAAATTGGAGCAGATTAATGAATTGGATGAGATCAGACAGGATGGAATCCAGAGAAAAAATATAGTCCAACAGTAAAGGACTAGATGGCATGATAAGTAAATTAAGGAAAATAAATTCAAAGAATGTGACTAGGCCCTCTTGTTTGATTCAAAGTTCAAAGATTTTCAAGGTAAATTCCAAACACATTGGCTTGGGCCATATGAAATTGTGAAATTTTTTGACAATGGAGCAATAAAAATCAGGATAATAGATGAAGATAAGGTTACTTTTCTTGTAAATGGTCATAGATTTAAATTGTATCATAAGCCACTTTCAAGAGAAGAATTTGTCAAGAGATTCCAAGAGAATAGTGATGTGAAGTTAATGAAGAAGAATCATTCTTCTTCATCAACTTAATTGTATTTTCTATAATTATATGCTAAAAATAAAATAAAAAAAATAAAATAAAGTATAAACATGAAAACTAATAATTGATTAGCATGTTTATACAAAAAAGATAAGGTGAAAATCAGAATTCTTCTGACACTTTAGCTTTTCAAAATTGTTCTTTTCCTGCAATCAAGTATCATAAAATCATAAGTGTAGGCTCACTTTACATATCGCATTCCACTCACATTTATGATCCATTTCGTTCCACCATATCTCACTTCATTCAAACTTCATTCCACTCCATTTCATGATCCATCTCATTTCATTTCAGATTTTCAAAATTGTTCTTTTTCTACAACTGAGTATTACAAAATCATAAGTTGCAGGCTCACTTTTCATATTTCATCCCACTCCACATTTATGATCCATTTCATTCCATCATATTTCACTTCATTCATGCTTCATTCCACTATATTTCATGATCCATTTCATTTTCATTTCATACTTCATTCCATCCATATTTCAAATCATTTCATTCCATGTCTCAAAGATTTTACAGGTACATTCTACAGCCAGATATTCTACAGCCAGACATTCTACAGCCAAATATTCTGCAGCCAGACATTCTGCAACCAGATATTCTGTAGCCAGATATTCTGCAGCCATCTTTTCCGTAGCCACTTGTTCAGCAGCAAATTGATCCTGCAAACCTACTTCGGCAAGAAAAATAAAAAGGATTATGGAGTCTAAAAGATCAATAATTTTCAAAGGAAAGACAAAGCATATTAAAGCAGAAAAAATCAAAAGAAGGGCTAAGGTAACATTGTGTGTGAAATTATTATGATAGAAAATTATGAAAGATATAGTATGGTTAAGTCATATGTATGTTTCATAAAGTTATTTTGATTATTCAAAATGATCAAGCCTATCATAAAATCCTTGAACAAATCCCTTCCATTCTGCTCCATATCAAATCATTATTTATTAGAAGTTAACGGTCAGTACTTGAAGTGACCTATTAGGTCATGTCATTAACCCGAAACATTCATTGATGATTTTGAAAATCTTCATGAGATTTCTCCGTGGTCTTTTACTCCATGAAAAACTCTTAAACTCAATTGTTCTTATGATTTACCCTCACCGTATTTCACTCACTCATCCCGTATCCACTTAATGCCATTTTATTCCGTAGCCAATTCCTGTCTATAGAAACAGAGAAGTCATCTTTAGGGTGAGACACCCTCTACAACCATTTTTACCTCAAACAGGAGAGCAGTAATAGAGCAGTAAATTGAAGCCAAGGAAAATAAGCCATGGGACTTATTGTAAGGTCTAAGCCAGTCAGAACTAAATATCTAGAAGGTTACCCACAGATTAAAGAGATGTTACAGCAGGTTGGATGGCTAATTTTTTTGGAGAATTTCAATGGATTTCACAAGGAGGTCATCAAGTCATTTGCCCGGTCATTAAATGGGTCAGAGGTCGAAATTGGTGATGTCAAGTTCATTATCATGGAATCCTTCATAGCAGAAGCAACATAGTTGTTGAGGCAAGGTGAACGATGGTTTAAAAACAAAGAATTTCACAATGAAGCCTAGATACGGATGCTAAAAACACCAGGTATGGACATTGCAGTATTCAAGAAAGGCATTCCTAGTTCAGCCTTGAAAAATAAATGGCAAAATATGTTGCTAATTCTACAGAAGTTTATAACCTGTGAGGGGAGATTTGGCACCCTATATGTTTATCACATTAGACTTATGATGAATTTCCTAGATGAAGAGATAAATTTACCCTTTTTCTTTCTCAGTAGCCTAAAAAGGATGGCTTCTAATGTCCAAAAAAGGATTCAGTTCTTAGAAACCACCTTATATCATCATGGCCTAGTTAAAATTTTAATTGAGCATCATTTGAAGAAAGTAGGAGATAGTTGGGATGAATTTCTCTTGAGAAATCATTTTGAAGAACCTAAAGAAACTCTGTCTGAAGAAAAATCTGTAAGAAGAAGCAGGAGGGGAAAAGTTGCCAAATCTGTTGAAACTAAAACTGATAAATCAATACAAGAAGACAGTGAGGAAATTATCGCTGAAAAAAAGGCCAAAATCAAGAAACAACTCAAAAAGGAAAAGGTAACAAGAAAGGATGCTAAAGAGAAAGGTGAGGGACCATCTAAACTAAGAAGAAGTCATAGGCTTAGAGGCATATTGAAGAAGACAGGAGTTAAGAAAACAGGAAACATAGATATTGAAGATGAAGAGACACCAATTGACAGATCTCCTGAGTACCAGTATGAAAAAGATCTTGATATAGGAACTCCTGATGTGGATCCAGCCCAACAACAGATCTATGATTATGTTGAATCATTAGAAAAAAGAGCCTCAGAAAACAGAGAGAGAACTCCTAGTCCACAAGAACCTTCAATTGACATGCTGAAAAGAGACAAATATGAATTGGAGGTACTCAATAGGCATATAAAAAATGAAAATGAAATTTTAAGGGAACAAGTCAAACTGAAAAGTAACATGAACACAACTCTATCTCTGTAAATGGAAAAATTGTATAAGACTAGTGAGAGGCCGAAGAAGAAAAACAAGAAATTGAATAGGGCAACTATAAATCTGAGGTTAAAATTGGTCATAAGGAATCCTAGGATGCCATTGAACACCAAGCAAAGCAGAAAATGGAATCTAGATGTCCTAGCTGAAGTTTCAGAATACATGGATTGATTGCATGAGGACATGCAAAAGTTTTGCAGTGGGCGTATGTTGAGACCTAAAAATGTCTTTTCTTTTCACCAAATCCACTTCATTCCATTTATCCTTTATCAGTTATAGGCCTAAAATATCAATAAGAATGATTAAAATCACTTTAAGAATACATGAAATGACTGACTTATTATACTTTTGTGGTTTTGTTGTCATAGTGATTTTTTAGGAGACTTAGCTATAGAATGCAGTCATTCTATAGCTAGTCATATGTTCTGTAGCCATATTTATGTTTAAACAGGTTACAAGTTTCATATAAGGGAAACACATATATGGTTAGACTCCAAAACTCTCATGCATCATTCCTTGTCCTCCACGAGGGCTGAGCGCAAATCTGGCAGTGGTTATGCACGTGGACAAAGCCAAAACCAAGAAGCGGACTTCTACAAGGAAAAGGACTCTTGAGGTGTCTTCAGCAGAGTACGAGTCCTCAACAAGAGTTCTAGTTAAATTTTGATTATAAAAGAAACCTATGTATATTTCTACTCAATTTCAGTTATGTATTTTCTTATAAAAATAACTCGGTGAACCGAGAGACAGTTAGTTGATGTTTTTTTGTTAGTTTTCAAAGACTGTGATACTCTGTTTCTGAAGCGTTTTCTTTTAATGAAATAAGTATAACTTTGATGCATGATCTGAAGAAAATTTGAGGAGTTAAGGATTCGTGTGCCAATCTGATGGTAGAGGGCCCCTACTATCTGAAAAGGCTTTTGCATATTTTCTAGATAAGTGACCTTTAACTCTGTTTTGTTCTTAACTTAGGCAGTTTTCTGAGTTTATCCTCTTGCATCAGGTTTTATGTCATTTAATTACATCGAATATTGTAGTCAATCTTGTTCTCATAAGTTGTTCCAATACATTACTAATACGTGAATGAGATCTAGCTGCAGTACTTTGAGTTAATTGTATTTTAGTTCTGTTCATTGCATTTCAGTTCTGTTAGTTAATTGCATTTCAGTATTGTTAATTAGATTTAAAAGACCCTCATGATTTTATAAGCTACTCTTGTTCTCAACTTCTTCTAACACATAACTATTATAAGAACAAGAATTAGTTATATTATTTTGAGTTCTTGACTGTTCTACAATTATGTAAGAGATTCTCATGATTTTACAAACAAGTCTTTTTCCCAAGTTGTTCCAAGAAATCTCTAATCCTTGAATAAGGCTTAATAGTAACATTGTGAGTTGCAGAATGAGTTAATTTTAGTGTCATAAGTTATTTTAGCATAGGATTCTTTACTATGTTACAAAAGATCTTTTTCTCAAAATGTTCCAACAGATTTCTAACCATGAATAAGATTTCTCTGTGATGTTTTAAGTTGTTGTTTACTAAGAGAACCTCATTACATCAAAACTAATCCTTTTCCAATATACCTCGAATGAAATGAATTGGACTAAGTTTAATGTTATGAGTTACTTTTCTTAGCAGCTTTATAATCTGTTGATTAGCACCCTTTGTTCTTGGTACCATTCATAGTTTAAAATATATTTTATTCTGTTTTAGTGTGATCAGTAACTTCTCTTTGCTAGTAATTTAGTTCTTTTCCCCTTAGCATAAAAACATAAAACCAAAAACACTAGAAAAACACTAAGCACAATGAAGTAGGAAGAAGATACCTAGGCACATATGGTGCACTTCACTTCAACAGTTTACTAACCCTGGTTTACAATTTATGATATCAATTTAGGAACACTAAGTTGACTAGACACACCCTCGATAGGGCAGAGGGCGATTCCGAGAGTCAGCCCCAGCTGGGTGGAGGGCGATTTCGAGAATCACCCCCGGCTGGGCCATGGGTGATTCTTGGAATCACACTCCGCACAGCTGGGGGTGATTCTTGGAATCGCCCTCCGCCCAATCGGGGGTGATTCTCGGTTGACGACATTGCTCGACCTGCCTCCGGCCCCTGGCTGGGCGGAGGGTGATTCTTGGAATCACCCTCTACCCAGCCAGGAGTGATTCTCAGAATCGCCCTCCTCCCAACCAGGGCTAGTTCTTGGAATCTCCCTCAGTCCAATCAGGGGCCAGAGGCAGGTCGAGCGGCTCCGTCAAGGGCTGCCCAGCTTGCCTCTGACCCGCGGCTAGGTGGACGGTGATTCTCAAAATCGCCCTCCGCCCAGACGGGGGTCGGAGGTATGTTGTGTAGCCCTCGACGAAAATGCCCGGCTGGCGTCTGGCCGTCGACCGAGCAGAGGGTGATTCCAAGAATCTCCTTCTACCCAGCCGAGGGCTAGAGTTGAGCCAGGTGGCGCCATTGAGGGTTGCCCCGCCTACCTCCGCCTAGCCGGGGGTCAGAGGCAGGCTGGACAGCCCTCGACGGTGCCACCTGGCCTGCCTCAAGTCCCCAACTAGGCGGAGGGTGATTCCAAGAATCACCCTCGGCTGGGCGGAGAGTGATTCCAAGAATCACCCCCAGTTGGGCAGAGGGCGATTCCGAGAATCACCCCTAGCTAGGCGGAGGGCGATTCTGAGAATCACCCACGGGTAGAGGACGATTCCGAGAATCACCCCTGGTTGGGTAGAGGGCGATTCCGAGAATCACCCCTGGGAATCACCCCTTGCTAGGCGGAGGGCTATTCTGAGAATCACCCCCAGCTGGGCGGAGGGTGATTCCGAGAATCACCCTCGGCTGAGCGGACGGTGATTCTGAGAATCACCCTCAGTTGGGCAGAGGGTGATTCTCGGAATCGCCCTCCACCCAGCTGAGGGCCAAAGGCCGACCGGGCGGCGCCGTCGAGGACTATCCAGCCTGCCTCCGGCCCCCAGCGGGCAACAAATTATTTTTTATTTTATTTTATTTTTTTCAAACACAAACTGTTTAAAAAATTTATATATTTTTTTTAAACAAAAACTATTATAATAAAAAACAAAATGTATTGTTAAAAAAAAAAAACTATTCAATTAAAATTTTAAAATATAAAAAAAACAATTGACACAAATTAAGAAATATGTTTTAAAAAATAAACAAACAAATATAAAAAAAATTTGATTTTTTAATTTTAATTGTTTTTTAATTAAAACAATTATTATTTAAAATATAAAAAAACAATAAAAAAAATTAAAATATGTTTTAAAATATAAACAAGCATATATAAGAACATTTTAATTTTTAATTTTTATTTTCTTAAAACTAAAACAATTATAATTTAAAATATAGAAAAACAATAAAAAAAATTAAAAGATATGTTTTTATATATAAACAAACAAATATACGAATAATAAAATTTTCATTTACTTGTTCATTTTTAAAAATTATTTAAGTCATATAATTTCTCAATAATTTCATGGTTCAAGTATCTTGAAAATTTAAGATTTAAAAACTTGAGATTTACAACTTGTCATTAAGGTTTTTATGTGTTGCGAAATTTTATCTTTAATGTTATGGTTGAAAATAATTACAATTTTAGGGTTGTTTAGAGTCAAGATATTTTATGTTTAACAACATGGATAAAATTTGTTCAAAATGATAATTCCTTCAGACATGATTTTGTTTATATTTAACATCATCTATCAAAAAATTTAGAGTTTTATGATTTTTCAATGTCCTAATATGTTGTCTTTAATTCCATTGTTAGAATGTGTCAAAAGTGTGACACAATATTTTTTTTTGTTATTCCAACATCAACTCATTTTGTTTTGAGGGTGTTTTTTCAATCATTTTTTCAAGAAACAATTTCGTTTTTAGCATAATTTTATAAAAAGGTGAAATTTGACCTTGAGAAAAAAACAAATGCGTTCTGGAATACACACTTTTTGTTTTTGGGGCGTTTTTTCATGTTTTTTGAGTCTTTTTGGGCTAGAGTTCCTGTTTTGAGGTAATAGTTCTTGTTTCATCAATAACATTGTTCTTCGACATAATCAATCACATGAATGGAATCGTACTAGTTTGAGAAGCGAAAATAAATACCCTGGATCTAGTTCCCACCATCAAGCTGCGAGGAGTTTTATTATTCATCATACAGTAAAATACTCATAATAAATGGCTGCGTCCATGCTGTGTCTACTATTAATGTAATTCTAAAATCATTTATGTATCAGAACATGTAGTTAGTTTTGATTGAGTATGGGAATTCCTACCTTAGCGATGATATACATATACATATGTTTGCATTGAATTTTTTTACAAGTTTCAACCGGTATGCCTGCATCCCAATCCTCGGAATGATAAAGTACTTCACTCTTCAGAACTACTTCAGACTTTGCACTTTAGGGGGTAGTTTGTTACTCTAAAATTTGTCACCATGACATTTAGATGTCTATATGGGTTCATCATTACCTATATATTGCTCCCTTAGAAGTCCAAAATCATAAAGTTCCTAAACCAAGTCTTAGAATTAGAGAAAAGCTCATTAAAACCCTAAAAGGCCTAACTTCGCACTTTTCCTAGTCACTGCCTACGGTACCACAGTTTATTTCTATAAAACCTGCAACACATCACATACGTTCTTCTCATTAAAACTGTGGACCCCCGTAAAAGTTAAAATAAAATAAAATTAAGTTCTAGAAGCCCAGCTGGTCAAATATTCTCCCAGCTGAAGGCTTCTAGAAGTGTTATTTGGTCGAGCTTCGTCCCTTCCATTCATGAACCTCTATCCCTTCATTAATGGAGCTATCCCTTGGTTTTTGGAGCTAAAATCCCATTATGAGAGGGATTTATCCCTTCCTTATTGGAACTGAAACTACCTCCCTTCTGCTCTAAATTGAGATCATGTTTCAGTTTCAAGGGTACTTAGTAGAGTCTAGATGGTACTTAATTCTTAAGATATAGAAGAGAATTGTTGAAGAAATTATACTATCAACATTTGGCATCATTGGCATGAGAAATATTACATACTCATGGCCATAGTTTCAGCTAATCCAGAGAGATGGAGTGTTGTCAAACTGAGGAAAATGGATGTTCGGGATCCCAAAAGAACCTGTACAAACATCAAGGCATCAAGGTTGTAAGGTTTCTTCTTTTCATTCAAAGTTAATACAAATGGATTCTATTTTCTCATTAAGTTGTTCATGTATCTTTTGAATAATTTAATTCTTGGATTCCTTGATCACTAAGATATATTATTGCTTTTGAAATATCATACCTTGCAGGTGCTTTTGATCCCTTTTGGTTGTCTTTTATCGCAGATCTTACATGCTAGATCGATATCTTTTGGAGCGACTGGATTGAAGATCGAGTAAGTGTTGGACTTTAGGTAGGAGTATCTCCCCATAGTTAGTTAATAATTATTAAGCATAATGGTCTAGAGAAAATGGTCTACATTTGTCTGTTTGTTTCTAGATATCCTTAGGATACTAGGGAGATTTTTCTTTTCCACAAGAAGGATTTTTCTGTCTAACACAAGCTTCTATCAATGCAGCTAAGTTATCCATGAATTAATTCTAATTGAAAAAGTGTTGATTGCAGTCTGGAGGGTTAGGGCTAAAGATGTTAATGGAAGGCTTACCACACGAAATAAGGCTCAAAGGAGTGAAAAAGGTGTTTGGACTTTACTAAAGTGCACAATATCACAAACGAAAAGTGTGATGGCAGAATTGCGATGGAGGGATGGAAGTGTGATATGCGATATACAATATCAGTTCAGGAGGCGGATTTAATAACAATATCGCAATCGGCGTTGGGAGTGATAAGTATTAATGGGAACCACATGAAAATGTGATTTGTGATTACGGCAAGTCTTAAAAGGAAAAAGGTAAAAGGTTTTGGAATGCGATGGGTGGCATGGAAAAGTAGGGCCGGTGGTAGAGTATGATAGCGATATCGCAATCGGCATTGGGAGTGGAACGTGTTACGAAAACCAAATGAAAAATGTGATTTTTCATTTGCGATGTGGCAGAGTACAAAGAATTATCGCAATCGGTGTTTGCAGTGGTAAGTGTTAACAAGAACCAAATGAAAAATGCGATTTTCGATTTATGATGTGGCGGAGTATAGAGAATTATTGCAATTGGTGTTTGGAATGGTAAGTGTTAATGGGAACCAAATGAAAAGTGTGATTTGTGATTACGGTATGTCTTAAAGGAAAGAGGGAAAATGTTGCGAAATGCGATTGAGAAAAGTAATTGCGGTAAGCATTAAAGGAAAAGGATAAGGTTGATTTCTAAAGAATTTTCGACTTTTTTTGTTAATAATCGACAAAGGTAAGGTAAAAATAAAAATCTAAAAAGAGCTGCAAAATGGAAAAGAAAGGGGAGAAGAGATCCTGAGAGATTCAAAGTGCGATATGTGGGAGTTTCAAGGAGAAAGGCAGAGGTCAAACTTTTAATGGTTTTTTTGAATAAAAAGGGTATGTTACTTGTTAAGGAGAGAAGAAGGAGGGAATAGAAGGTGCAACATCAGTGTTCAAGCATGAACACAGAGTTGGAAAATGAAGTGGGATAGCTTGATGAACTTTTCTGGGACTGTTGATACTCATTACTGCAATCAAACCTGTTGATTCATGCACGAAAATAGACAAAATGCGTGATAAAAATAGTGAACAAAAAGCAGTTTTTTTGGCCTGTGGGGAGATCAACCCTGCTTCAACTCTATTGACAGAGACAAGAGGGAAAATGCTTGTCCAAAAATTTTGGATTTTTCCTCTGCTCTATTACTCTCGTAAGAAAATGAAGAACTACAACAACAAAGTGAAAGAAAAAACTAAACAACAATGAAACTATCAGAAGAAGAACTAACTAAATAACAAAAAAAAAAAAAAAACTAGCTAAATGATAGAAAGGAAAGAATGAAAAATTAGAGAAGCTGAGGCACATGGATTGGGCCCTAACCCATGAGCCTCGCTTCCTGAAACTAGATCAGTAAAACAACATATACCTACTCATTAAATTACAAACAAAACAATCTTATTACATTCCGAAGGTCTTAAACAGCAAAAGCCTAATAGAATGGAAAAGAATGGCATGGGATGGAATGTAATGCAAATGGAATTGAAATGTAATTGACTAGCATTGAATAGATTGGAAAACCAACTAGAATCAACCCTAATTAGTTCTTGATCAGCTTTATTTATCCTCAAGGGAAGCTACCAACAGCTCCCTAGAAAATAGTGATTGAGTCCACTTTGACTCCAAGTAAACCATAGATTCAGTGCACATCGTCTTCATTTTTCTTGGATGCCTTTGCTAGTTAAGGAGGGTGGAAAATTCCCTTGGATCCCTCCAATATTTTTCAATAATTTCCTAATATTTTGCTCATTTATTCTTCAATCTTGATCTTCCAGTGGCAGGGAGAAAGTCCCTAAATTATCTCCTTCTCTGAATATGCATAATCTACCAAATATTCTCTAATATTCTACAAAAATAACCAATATTAGGAATGAATATGCAATTACCTTTAAACCTTCCTAAGAACATATTAAAGCATAAGAAAATATTATTAACTACAGAACTAGATATTTAATATATCCTTTTATGTGCATAAGAAAGGTATATGGGCCTAAGAAAGGTTATATTGGCCTTAATTTATCTCTAATTTAGAGGCACATCACCTGTTGTCACCTTTTCTTCTTTGTAGGCCTCTTAACAGTCCCTGTGGGTTTCTCCAAATAGCTCATAAGGCCTCCTACAAGCAACCCATAAACTGACCCAAGCAATGGTCAACACTTTGACGTAATGCACAACAATACTCTGCTGCAAGTATGCTAATCATTTCACTGTGGAAATAGTCACTAGTTTAGGACCTCTGACTTATCCAAATTCTGGTCAAATAATTTGACCCAACACACATCAAAATTGTGATCCAAGTCTGTTGTCCCGCATTTCCCTTGACTATCCCTGGTTAGGGCATATTTTACACATGACAAAAACCCTTCACCCCACTCAAAAATCCATAGAAAACCCTTCAAAATATGTGGTCTAGGAAAGGAAAAATCCCTTCAAAATGTTTTGTTGTTGTGGGAACTTTACAGCCCCTAACGCCTCCACAATTCCATGTTTTGTAATGACTAGGCCTGCGGCTTACCACAACAATGTGTTACCATTTTCAACCCTCACAAAAAAACCTTCCATTTCCTTGTTTCTTCCCTCAACAAACATTCATTCACCCTTTAACAAACTCAGTCTGGATGTGGCATAGAACAACCCTCTACGCAACTACAAAAATAATCCAACAACCCTATAACTCCCACGCTATCCTGTCTCCCTTTGTTGTGGTTAATTCAGATTTTCCTCTTCTCCAACGAGTATTTTTTCCCACATGTGTGTTGCCCTACCTAGATGAGTAAATGTCCTCTCACTCACCTTGTATATATACATATAAACAAGGGTTCGAGAACATCATCCTAGGGGCTTTCCAGCTGTCACATGCCTAAATTAACCTTAGGCCAACCTTGACACTTACGGTGTTAGCCCCAACCATAACTTCAAAAATTCATAACTTCACTTCTCTAATCTGAGTGATCTTCAAAGCATTGGAATCGACGCGCCAAGCTCTATCACCTAAAATTTTCTCATTCTCAAACTCGTCATGTTTTTGGCCAAAATCGCGATGTGTGCAAAACCCCCAAGATTGGATCTCAAGCCCACAAGCCCATTCGTGGGACTTTGACCTCCAACCCTTGAACACCAGGGCTTGGAGTACCTCCCAAGCTACACAAAAATCAACACCATATCGCCCCACATCACCCCTATAGGTATAGCTGCAAAGATGGCAAAATATTCCTCCAGCTTAGAGGACAACTCATCTATCTCTACGGACATTACCGCCTAGTCCTTCTTCTCCTGCTTGTCCTTCTTCTTGAGAAGACACTATATACTATAGTGCCAATAATCATCACACCTGAAGAACTTGACCTTAGATAGGTACTTTTCTTATTATCTTCCCCTTGTCCCTCGTTGGGACCCTTCAATGCCAGAGCCATATTCTCCTCTTACTTCTCACCCTTCATGACCTTGGTGCTACTTGCATTAATGGTGCTCTTTACTAGAGCCCACTTCAACTCCTCTTGTTGTGGATCAGACCACATCCTGTCACATCCAAAAAATGTGTCTCTGCCCAAGATACTTTGGACAAACACCTGCCACTCCTCTGAGACACCGTTCAGTGCTAATAATACAAGCTCTGTTAGTTGAGGTGCCTCCCCAATGACTAAAATATGATCATGAACCTCCTGAAATCTAATGTCGAAGGGATCTATGTGTTCACCCTTCTGCATCCTGATGCTTCTCAGCTTCTCCTGGAAAAACCTCTTTCACTACTTGGTAGAACTCTGATATAGCTGGGAGAGAACAACCTAAATTTCCTAGGCAGTTTTCTTACCATATATATGATCTTAGACTCCATCCAAAATCATCTGCCTCGCCTTCGGAATTTCTTTCTTGTACTCCTTCAGCTGATCTACATCCTGGCGTACTTCCACCCCATTATCTATATAGGATTTCAGGCCATATTCATCCAAAAAGAAGGACATCCTAGCCTTCCAGATGATGCAGTTGGAGGATCCCTAGAACCTATCGTGATCTCTAAGCCTAGCTGTGGCCATCTCTAAATTTGGTCGAAAATCTCTCTCTCTTCCTCTACTTGGCTACTCACACACCCTTATGGAGTGAGAAAAACTGGCTATAGCAACTGTCAACTGCAACATGGAAAATAGGATTTGTAGGTTAGAATCCCTCTAGGATAAGTTCTATGTGTGTGTGTTCTTTCTCAACCTCTTCCACTCCAATCTACTCAACAATTATGTTGCGCTATTCTCCAGGATTACTTTCTAGCTCTACCTCTACCTACTAGATTTCTACTCTTATCAATTCAATATTTTCCTGCCACTCTGCAACTGGAAATCGAAATTCTGCTTTGCCACTCGTACTGCCTAGCTAGGCCTTATGCAAACCCTGGAGAAATTGTGTTGTTTCTCTTTCTAAACAATGAATTTATCCCTCTTTATCTCTAAGTTATTGATCCAATGAGCCTTGCTCTGATACCATGTGAAATTTTCAAATCTATTGCAACAACTGAAAATTATTCTTCCAATTGTAAATTAATTAACAGTTTATTTTCCCATACAAACAACGAATAGTTCTCCACTACAATTTTCTCCAAATTGAATTCTGAGGAATATAAACTAGAAATTGATAATATGATAGCAGACACATAAAAATCAACAGACTTATTTTTGTACAAATGTCCCTGAAAAAACTGAACTTGGGAAAATCGGTGCGACAACTGAGGGTTTTTATTATTAAGCAACAGTGAAATTATCCGAGTACAATCTAGATGCTAGAAACTGGCAATACTGCAGATAAATATTGGCAAAATTTATCCAAAGGTAATTACCCTCATTCCGAGCAATATCAACACTTGATTACCTCTAAAAAGCAAGTCGTCCACCTAGCTCTGCGTGAAGCTTGTGTCACCTCAAATTCTTCAACTCATATCTTCAACAAATCAAGTCGTCATGCTTGCTGCTGACTAGGAAATCAACTCTCTAACACTCTGGAAATGTCTTCTGGCCCTTGGAACTGATAACCAACTTCACCCTAGCAAAATCAAATTTCCCTCAAGTTTCTGCACTGCCTCTGTGCAAACTCCTAGAGAAATTTCGGCCTCTCTACAAAGTACTTACCAAATCTGGAAAATTCATCCTCCCGCTTCATTATCCATGCCCCTCTTTGTCTCTACTTCCCTTATGAAGCTCAAACCCTTTGGGAATCTGACTGCTGATCTTTGGAAAATCAAACTCTCCAAGGAAATCGACCTCAATTTTGTGTTCTCCATCTACCCATCCACTTCTTATATCTTTGGTTGGACCTCTAACGACCAAGATTAATTATTAATCAGTGACTAAGATTATTTCCCAGTCGATTTGTGTGAGTTTCTAGATGATTCAAACCTTATCTCAGTTAATTCTAATCAATTGACTGGATTTCCTAAGTTTAGGCTTAGGAAATATGTAAAAATAGGTTAATAATCTAATTGAGACACTTCTAGATGGAATTTCCAGAACCGATTTTTGGGTCATGAAGAACTCCTATGTTTTAGCCTCTCCACAAAATTTCAAGCCTAGAACACCTCTGATCCTACAAAAAGTAACACTTTCAAGTTGACATGAAGGATCTCAATGCCTTCAAGCAAACAACATTAGTCAATAGTTGATGTATTAGTAAGAAGCAATCATAGTCAATAACGCACGTAGTCAATTTAGAATAATGGTCAAAGTGGAATCAACTACATCAAATTGTGTTAAAAACAATTAGGAACCCTAAGTTTCCGAGGATATTAGCTAATGAGATTTAGCCTTTTATGATTGATTTTGGTGCTATGAATTAGGGATTCTTATGTAAGAATATGAGCATAAATAGGGAATGATCCAAGGCAAGGAGAGAATGATGAAAGTCCTTGATCATTAATAGATCGAAGTTATGTAGTCTAAGTGCATTGGTCTTATTCATGGACCAACGTCAACATTCATTGTAATTTGGTTGCATATTCAGTGGAGAATATAAAGAGAAGTGAAGCTGTGAATATCTTTATATGTTTTCCATTGCTTATTTTTGCTTTATTGTTCTTGAATAAAATTTTATGGTAATTGAGCCATAGAGTCTATTATTTAAATCAATCAACAAGTTCTAATCTGAGTGATATATTTAGTATTTGGGCACCAAATCAAGTGGATATTGAACCTTGGTAAAACCAAATTTGGGTCTAAGAGCTTGGTTAAAATTTCTTGTGTACCCATCAATCACTTATTGCTAGTCTATTTTCTTGTGGAGCAAGCCATTGATTATTTCAGGAGAGAGATGAAAGAATGAATTGCATGTCATTTAATAAAAAAAAATATTAAGATATTTTGAACCTAAAGTAGGATCAGAACTTAATGCTATTGCATGTTAATGTATGCTAACTTCTGGAAAGACCTAGTTATCCTTCATTTCCAGCCTGTTGAAGCTATTGCCGTTAGTATTTTTCTGCATACTATTAATAACAATCAGCACTCCCATCTACCTTCCATATGCAGCTGACATTGTCACTTTCTGACTCCATATGCCCTTTTGGAACATTAGGCACAATTCTTGCCCCATCAGCCACATTTAAAATAAACTTAATAACCCATATAAAATATGACTTGAGGCCTCAGTGACCTCCAAAATTATTTAAGTCTCAGCTATTGCACCAAAGTATTGAAGAAATACACATTGATGCCTGCTTTACATATATGAAACTCATAAACCTACAAAAATTTGGCATGCCATTGATAACCTATGTTTCCACGGGAAAATGAACGTTGTTGCAAAAATAGAGGAATCCATAGTGAACACTAGATAAATACTAGAACAAGAAATATCTCAAACATAAGATTTCATATTCAATCCATTTTGAAAATCTGCAGATTTTCTCGCTAATTTATATGCTAGCCATTGCATTTGTGTCTATGTCGAAATTTTTCCATAATAAAAAATCAAATATGCGAAGAAGAATATTAATCATTACAACAAAAGAGAGAAGAATGCATTACACCAATTAGAATTATTTCCTAAAAGAGAAGCATGTTGCAATAATTAAGTACCCAAAGATATTTTGTAGCAGAAACACATGAGAGCTAAGCCTAGAACTTGACATATATCCCAAATCCTTTGGACAATTCTAGGAAAAAACTACAATGCATTCATTAAAACAGACATTGTAGAAATAAAACTGAATCTATTTAATAGTGCATTTCCTTCTTATAACAAAAGAAACCTTTCACATCAATTTGAGCTTATATCAACCAACAATAAGTTGTTTATCACATTGTATAATTTGCAATTTCAAGTATGTTAACAAAGAAAACATAAATTTGTTGTAAGATGGAAAACAATATTTTCATTGGAAACGTCCTCAATGAAAATGGAGGCAAGTCGAGGAACGCGACAGTGACAGGAGTCAATCATCCACTTTTTTCTTTCCACCACTTCAAAAAACCAAAAAGCTATTTCTTGCTTATCCTCTCTTGCCCCGTCGTGACATGAAGTAAGGGGGGGGGGATGCTTACTGTGGGGAATAGATCAAGAATATTCAACAGAGCCTCATCTACAGTAGAATCATCATCCTTCTCCAGGATGAGGGAAAATATCGGTACTTACTCTTCAACAAAATCGTCATCCTTACGCAAAATGAGGGAAAATAGCGCTACTTACTCTTGGACCCAGTTGGTGAACTCATTTTTCTTGTATGGAGGGGAAAATGATTTTGTTTTCCAAAGCTTCCTAATAGCTTTGAGGATTATCTGATGATATTCACATCTAAGGCTATTTACATCATGGTCTTTCTTGTTTTCAGAATTATAAAAAAAATTATTTAGAAATATAAATACAAATATCTAATTGTGATTGAAATGTTGTGTACACTAATGTCTTCCTTGTTTTTAGAATAACTAATAGCATCATTTAGGAAACATATCTAAGGACTAAAATATTGTTTTTATTAACTTCAGAAACATCCTCAATGAAATCACCTTTCGGAGAAAAACAAAAATATAAAATATAAACGTTAGGATATTTCGACACATAGGAAATAGTTAAGAATAACTTAAACTAGTGTAGAGTTAGGTAAAGTCTGTTTATTTACCATGTACATTTATAACTTATAATCTGACAGTCACGATTTGTAGTGATCCGACGGTTATCTCTCACCTCAGTATTAACGACATTTGATCCATGGCTTAGCAGCCGATTGGTCCATGATCTCTATTTAAAGAGCATGGAGGGTTATTTGTCCGGTAACCGTTTATGAGAGAAACATATGTAACTTTTCTTTTTATATTAATAAATTCCCTGAAGTGGCCACGTTGGCTTAGGGCGTGGACTGTTTCCCTCTTTGAGGGATTTAACCACGTGATTATACTGGTGTACCGATTTGTGATATGTTTGTGAGTGGTGACCTTTGTTTCTTGATCTACGAAACTTACTCTATAAATTCCTACATGTTATCAGAGCTATTTTGAGGGCCACGTTCGTTGTTGATCAAAATCTAAAGCCGGTTTGACTGCATGCGAATGTAATTTTGTATATCTACTATTTCTAAATATTTTTGGGCTTGGAGAACTACTCGGTTGTGTCCAGAGTGTCCGTTACAGTGAGTAACGCCTTTTGTTTCATGTGAAAAGGTTTCCGGCTGCCCAAGTTATGTCAGTTTAGATCTGGAGGTATAAAGCATCTATTTTGCAGTTATATTTGTTAATAGTTCTGCTTATTTCAATTTATTTCTATTTATTTTTGGTATTAAGGTTTTTTTAATTTTCCGGATCTATACCCTCTTCTCTGTGTATGCTCTTTTCTATGCGTTCTGTGCGATCTCAGCAAATCAGAAACAGGAAAAATGGATTTTTTTGCTATGTATGCTCTTTCCCCGCGTCTTTGTGCGATCTCGGGAAATCAGAAATAGTAAAAAAAGTGATAGTTTCTGGTAAGGCTAACTGAGAATCTAACATTCTGCCACAAGGCTTTGCTTTTCTTTTTTTTTTTGCTCGGTTTTTGTGTTTTTTTGTGCAGGAAAAGGTACGCACACCGAAGCAAAAAAAAAAAGCCCTTCCTCCTTTCATACAATAGCATGATCCTTTTACCATCTCACTTGGTGAGGGGTTAGTTAATGAGAATAGAGGTCTTGGTTTCAAGTCTCCTTCTCAAGCTTCTTTTGTAAAAAGTTTTTGTTCAAAGGGGCAGATTTTTTTTTCGAAAAGCCGCACTTCATCTTGTTCCCGTAATTGTACGGCATCTACAACTCAGATTTTTCAAAAGGCATAACTTCTTCATCCAAAAGCCGTTTTTCGAGCCATGTTTTTTGAAACGGCCCAATTTTTCAAGAAATTTCCATTGGATCTGTTATTTTTAGATTTTCTTAGCTTCATTTTTTTAAAAAAAAAATGGAAAGTGCATGCCCGGTTATTCTTAACAGCACCAATTATTTCCAATGGCTACCTCACATGGTAGATATACTTAGAAGTAAAGGGCTTTATAGAATAGCCACAGGTCAAGAAACTAAACCTTCTGATGATGATAAAGTTCCTAAATGGGAAAATAAACAAGATCAAGCGCGAGGGTTGATAGGAATTTCCATTGCTCAAGATCTTCGATTTCACATCCTTGACATTGACACCCCTGATAAAGCCCTAGAAAAGCTAAATAATTTTGTTGGCATTCAAAATCAAATCAGGGCCCACCAGCTTGAAAATGTGTTGCTTACTTTGGACCCTAATAATTTCTCCTCTATTGAAGACTTTTTATCCAAATTCAAGACCCTTAGACTTCTTTTAGAAGGTTGTAAGGTCAAAAAGGAAGATGGTAGCCTCACCTATTGCATTCTTGCTAAGCTTGGCCCTACATACTCTGTATTTGTTTCTACCTTCCATTCCACTAGAGAAGCTATCATCTCTTCTTGAACCACCTATAATAATCCCTCTTTTGATTCCTTTTGTGATTATTTGATAAGAGAACAAGAAAAACTCTTACACCTTGGTCTTATCACTCCTGGAAATGCTTCTAAGAAAGCCTTAGTAGCCCAATAGCAACCATATCAAAATAATCCCAAGAAGCAATATCCTAAAAATTATGGTCCTAAACCAAACAAGGGTCCCAAGAAATTTCAGCCGCAAACTGAAAAATCAAATCACCAAAATGATAAAGAAAAAAAAAACAAAGGGTAGAAGACATACATACATTGCAACTTTTGCAATCGTGATGGCCATATAGATTCCAAATGTTTTAAGAAGATGGAAGCCTTAGAAGCAGCAATGAAGAAGCACAACATCAATTTGGAGCACTCTTCACCTTCATCTTCAGGCATGGCACTTTATACTTGTGGTTGTCAAGCATCAAGATCTAGTTATGCATTAAATTTATCTTCCTCTTCTCCTTCTCATGAGTGGATCATTGATTCTGGAGCTTCTTACCACATGGCCAAAAAGAAAGCCATGTTTTCTTCATTAAATGATTGTAACACCAAACATATCTATGTTGGTGATGATAGATCTCTTAGTGTTGTAGGATCTGGAATCATTCATCTAGATAATGGTTAGTTTAATGATGTACTATGTGTTCCTACCTTGTCATGCGAACTTCTCTCTGTTTATCAGATAACTCATTCAGGTGAAGGGAAAATAGTAGAATTATCACCTCATGATGTTGTAATCAAGGACCTCAAAGATCCTAAACATATTTTAACTACTGGCATTGCTGATGATTCCACAAGGTTGTATAAGTTTGACAACTTTGGGTCATCATGTCTTCCCTCGGTTTTTGTTGCTCATAATGATGAAGTGAGCAAACTTTGGCATGAGCGATTTGGTCACTTAAACTATCACTCCCTCCAAACTCTATGTAAGGAAAATATGGTGATGGGTCTTCCTATGGTATCTTGCCGAGATGGTGTTTGCTCCAGATGTGTACTTGGAAAACATCATCGAGATAGTTTTGGAAAACGTGCCTCTTGGCACGCTTCAACCCCTTTGTAGCTTGTGCACAGTGATTTATGTGGTCCACTTCCTATTGTTTCTTTCTCTGGTTGCAAGTACTTCTTAAGTTTCATTGATGATTTTTCCAGATGCGCTTGGGTATATTTCTTAAAACTCAAGAGTGAAGTTTTAAACATGTTCTTGGCCTTTAAGGCCTTTGTTGAGAAACAATCTAGACATCAAATTCTTAAGTTAAGATCAGACAATGGCAGAGAATATGTTAACAAAAAATTTATCAACTTCTGCACTGAGCATGGCATTCAATTGCAACATAATGTTCCATATACTCCACAACAAAATAGTGTAGCTGAAAGGAATAATTTCACCGTAAAATAAATGGCTAATTGTATGCTTCAATCTAAAGGACTTGGTCTCAATTTTTTGGCAAAAGCCATTAACTGTGCAAATTACATAGTAAATTGCACTCCTAGTAAGTTTTAAAGAATATAACTCCAGAAGAAGCTTGGAGCTCAATCAAACAAGATGTAAGTCACTCTCGTGTTTTTGGAAGTGATGCTTGGGCCCATATTCCAGATGAAAAACATAAAGCCTTAGAACCTAAGAGTGAAAAATGTATTTTTGTTGGATATTCTGAAGATGTCAAAGGATATAGACTTCTTCAACAAAAATCCAAAAATATAATCATTAGAAGAGATGTAAAGTTTGATGAAAATATATCAGCCTGCGAGCCTAATTCGGCATATGTGCCACCTCTCTCTCTCTCTTCTATTTTTAATAGCATTCCTTCTAGTTCATTTGATGAAAGCGAGGATGAAAATCCTCCTCCAGTTCGTGAAATTTTTCCTTATACTCCACCGCTTCCAAGATGGGTCTGCTCTACTCAGGATGCAATAGGTTCTCTTGCATGTGACCTTGTCGATCGACGACGTACACATTCTCAGTTCGAAATAGCTTCTTCCTTATTGGCTCAAGTTCTAGAAAAACTTGATCTAGAAACCTTTGAAGAAGCCTTCGGTCATCCAGATTGGGATGAAGCTATGAATGAAGAGTATCGTTCCTTATTGGAAAACAATACTTCGGATCTTATTCCTCTTCCAAAAGGAAGAAAACTTGTCAGATGCAGATGGGTTTACAAAAAAAGTTTGGACCAGATGGAAAGGTGGATAGACATAAAGCTCGTCTTGCTGCTAAAGGTTTTTCACAAGTTGAAGGCATTGACTATACTGAAACCTTCTCCCCTGTTGCCAAAATGAATTCTATCTGCCTTGTTCTTTCCCTTGCTACCTCCTTTAAATGGGAAGTCCATTAGATGGATGTTAAATCCGCCTTCTTACATGGAGATTTGCATGAAGAAATATACATGGAACAACCCCCTGGCTTTATCCAAAAATACTCCAGCCTTGTTTGTCACCTTAGGAAGTCTCTCTGTGGTCTCAAACAAGCTCCTTGGGCTTGGTATGCCAAAATGGATAGATTTCTCTTAGATAATGGCTTTTCTAGATGTCATTCTGACAACACTCTCTATGCCAAGAAAGTGAGTAATTCCTTCACCATCCTTGTTATTTATGTTGATGATATTATCCTTACTGGTAGTGATCCAAACCATATAAAACATGTGGATTCTAGCCTCAAAAAGAAGTTTGAAATGACAGACTTAGGAAACTTTCATTATTTCCTTGGTCTTCAATTCTTGCACTCCAAGGAAGGCATTACCCTCTATTAGTCCAAGTATGCCTGTGACCTTATAGACCACTTTCACATGGAAGACTGTAAGCCTGCCCCTTCTTCCTTTCATTCTGGAGTCAAGCTTTCAGTTAACTTTACTACCCCTGAAGTTGATGCTACCTTATACCGTCAACTTGTTGGTAAACTTTTGTATCTAATCCATACCCATCCTGACCTTTGCTTTGTCATTGGTCTTGTCGCTCAGTTTATGCACCAACCTCATGAAATTCACTGGAAATCAACTAAAATAATACTTTGATATATTCGAGGTACAGTTCAGTTCGGGATCCATTATAGTGCAGGAGCATCTCCCTTGTTGATTGTTTTAAATGATTCTGATTGGGCTGGTGACCCTGATGATTGGAATTCCACTGCAGGATATGTATTAACTCTTGGTTCATGACCTATTACTTGGTCTTGTAATAAACAGAGTGCCATCTCCCTTTCTTCAGCAGAAGCAGAGTATCGTGGTGCAGTTCAAGCCAGCAAGGAAGCCATGTGGCTTCGTCAGATCCTGTCTAAATTTGGTCTTCATCAGCAGCATCCAACTACACTTTGGTGTGATAATCAGAGTGCCATTCAGCTATGTAAAGATCCAGTTCATCATCAGCGTATGAAACACATTGAAATCCACATACACTTCATCATAAATCTCATTCATTATCGTGTTCTTGAAGTGTAGTACTGTCCAACCAATGATCAGGTAGCCGATATCTTTACAAAGGCTCTCACATAAGTGAAGTTTACAAAAATTTGATCCATGCTTGGAGTTTAGGAAATTTTTCATTAAGGGGGGATAGGCTCTAATGCCTCCTTCCTTCTCCTATTGTGTCACTTTTGTAAATCCTTCAATCCTATCCCAATTTGTTCTTAAGGGGGGATGTTAGGATATTTCGACACATAGGAAATAGGCTCCTTTTGTGTCACCTTTCTAAATCCTTCAATCCTATCCCAAGTTGTTCTTAAGGTGGGATGTTAGGATATTCCGACATATAGGAAATAGCTAAGAATAACTTAGTCTAGTGTAGAGTTAGGTAAAGTGTGTTTCTTTACCATGTACATTTGTAACTTATAATCCGATGGTCATGATTTGTAGTGATCTGACGGTTATCTCTCACCTCGGTATTAATGGCACTTGATCCGTGCCTTAACACCCGATTGGTCCATGATCTCTATTTAAATAGCATGGAGGGTCATTTGTACAGTAACCGTTTATGAGAGAAACATATGTAGTTTTTATTTTTATATTAATAAATTCCCTGAAGTGGCCGTGTTGGCTCAAGGCGTGGACTGTTTCCCTCTTTGAGGGTTTTAACCACATGATTATACTGGTGTACTGATTTGTGATATGTTTGTGAGCAGTGACCTTTGGTTCTTGATCTATGGAACTTACCCTGTAAATTCCTATAATAAAATAACTTGAACAAGAGGATTTTATTCATTTAGAGTCTATTTAATTGAAAAGTTAATACGCATAAATCAGATAACATTGACAACTAACACAACTCCCATCTTTGTGATGAAATATCCAAGAATCGAGTATATAAAGTCAACATATAATAATAATAATAATAAAAGTATTTACAGGGCAAGACTTTAATGTTAACATGAAATTCATTCCCTGCAATCTCAAAGGCCACCACAGAGACACAAGACAAGATGTGGAGGGTGAATTTCTTCTAAATGTTATAATCTGTGAGGTTTCGACCATCTTCTAGCTACTTTCCAGCAAAAATGAGCCACTGCTGATCAGGAGGAATATCTTCTTTATATTGAATCTTAGCCTTCACGTTGTCAATCGTATTAGAGCTCTCGACCTCTAGCGTGATGATCTTGCCTGTCAACGTCTTCACATACATTTTCATACCACCACGGACGTGAAGGAAAAGATGCAGCGTAGATTCCTTTTGAATGTTGTAGTCGGCTAGGTCTTCACATCTTCAAGTTTATTTTTTTTGCTTTACATGCACCTATATTATTTGTATATGCACCTAGATTAGCTTTAGTTCAACTCTAGATATTGCATGAAATTTGCACTTGTCTTTAGCTAGTTAACTCAAGTTCTTACATGTGGTGTGCACTTGGCTTTAGTTAGTTAACTATACTGCTTTCATGTGGTGCATGTGCACATTAACAAAACATAAAGCACACTTAGATTCAGTTAGCTTTAACTATCCATAGTTATTGTATGTACAACTAAGCTTAACTCAATTTCTTTTATGTATTGATTCTAAAACTAATATTGATGAATCAATTTCATTCTTGATTCTAATCGTTTTGCTCTTTCAACATGGAAAGTTGGTGCAATTATTATTCAGCTAGATCCATATTTGTGCTCTAATAATCTTACATGGTATCAGAGCTACAAGGGTTTGGAGAAGGTGCATGAATGAGCAAAGAATTGGAAATTTTTCGAAGATTTGATTTGTGGATCAAAATATTAAAGAATTGTCACAATTGTTGCTACAACCACAAAGTGAAAGAATGGAATTCCAAACTTCCACTAATCTCACTCCATACAATTACTATGAATAGAATCCAATGATTTTGCTTCATCTTAGGAGCGAAGGCTTGTACCAAATAGTCATGGGAATTGAGACAGAAGTAATGTCAAAGGATGAGAAGTCAGATTGGATTAACAGATCTGACATGGCTTATGGAAGATTTTTCCTATCTGTGACTCATGATATTCTTTATGAGATAAGAAATATTGAATCACCACATGAAATTTGGACTACATTGAAAGGATTATATGGTGATGAAAATGATCTAGAAGAACAAGAGCTGTATGCAAAGAGATCGAGTTATTCTAATAGTCATGAAAGTGGTGAAGACTCCAATAATGTGGAGAAATATTTTCAAGACAGTGTTGAACAAGAAGACTCTGCTTCTTCTATTGTTAATTAACCTGTTGCAGATGAGAATTTTATCTTGTCCAATAATGAAGACATCGCACATGAGAAAATATCTTCCTTTGCTAGTGATGAAGACACTACTTTCAAAAACATAGAAGAGGACATTGATTCCTCTACTATTGATGATGTTGATAATGCAGATCTAACAAGGTATCAATTTAATGATGCCCCACATGCACTCTCAGTCACAGACCCATGCATGCCCATGCATGCATATATGGAGGAATTTATAACACCATGTATGCTCAAGCATGCATCCAAAAAGGCATCTTTAAAGCCACACATGCACATGGATGCATTTCTAGAGACAACCATTTGCATGAATGCATATAGGGTACATGAATATGATCACCAAATGCATGAAAAAATTGCAGGGAATCCATATTAGCATGAAACCATGTCCAAGGAAATTCATTCCTTGATCCAAACATGGGAGTTGATACCTCTACTTCCAAAATGAATTCCTCCATATCCATGATGGGATCATCGATCTTTAGTACCGCCCGAGACTGCCGATATATTCACCAAGGCTTTCACTGAGCAAAAGTTTTGATTTCTATGAGATCGTCTCAGGGTGAAGGACACGACTGCCTAGCAGTTGTCTTTTCTCTACTTTTGCATTATTATCTTTTTTTTTTGGGGGGGGGGGGGGGGTTTCTTCCCATTGGGTTTTTCCTCTTTCATCTTTTCATGCATTGTATATGGGTACCTAACATGGCTGTGTTGTCGGGACTCCTTAATTTTTCATCACACTCACCTAAGTTATGCTTAAGGGGGGATGTTGGTGTACATGCATCTAGATTAACTATACATGCACCTAGATTAGCTTTATTTCAACTCTAGAGATTGCATGTAATGTGCACTTGTCTTTAGCTAGTTAACTCAAGTGCTTACATGTGGTGTGCACTTGGCTTTAGCTAGCTAACTATAGTGCTTGCATGTGGTGCATGTGCACATTAACAAAACATAAAGCACACTTAGCTTCAGTTAGCTTTAACTATCCATAGTTATTGCATGTACAACTAAGCTTAACTAAGTTGCTTTTATGTATTTATTATGAAACTAATATTGATGAATTAATTTCGTTCTCAATTCTAATTGTTTTTCTTTTTCAACTTTGAAAGTTTGTGAAATTATTCTTCAAATAGATCCATATTTGTGCTCTAATAATTTTACACTTTCAGGAAAAGATCAATCTCTGTTGATCGGGAGGTATCCCCTCCTTATCCTGAATCTTGGCCTTCAAGTTCTGATCAATAGTGTCTGAGCTCTCAACTTCAAACGTTATTTTATTATCAGTCAGGGTTTTGACAAATATTTGCATACCTCCTCTGAGACAGAGAACAAGGTGAAGATTCAATTCCTTTTAGATGTTGTAATTAGCAAGAGTGTGTTCGTCCTTGAGATTTTTTCCTATACAACTAAACATGTGATGGTCGGGTGGAATCCCTTCCTTGTCTTGAATTTTAGCCTTGACATTGTCAATTGTGTCAAAGCTTTCGACTTCTAGAGTGATGGTCTTGCAAATGAGAGTTTTAACAAAGATTTGCATTCCCCCTCTTAGACGAAGAACAAGGTGAAGAGTCGATTCCTTATCAATGTTGCAATCTGCAAGAGTAAATCCATCCTCAAGCTTTTTTCTAGCAAAGATCAGCCTCTGTTGGTCGGGTGGAATACCTTCCTTGTCTTGATTTTTAGCCTTGACGTTATCATTTGTTTCAAAGCTTTCAACTTCCAGAGTAATGGTCTTGCTAGTGAGGGTTTTAACTTTTGACAAATATCTGCATTCCTCCTCTGAGACAGAGGACCAGGTGGAGAGTCGACTCCTTCTGAATGTTATAATTTGTGAGGGTTCAGCCATCCTAAAGCTGTTTTCCAGCAAAAATAAGCCTCTGCAAGAAATGGTATAAGAGCTCTCCACTTCAAGAGTCATGGTCTTTCCGGTCAAGGTCTTTATGAATATCTACATTTTGAAATCTAAATTTTACAAAAAAAGCACCTGCACAGTGAAATCGCGCCATTAGAGACTCCACATAATCTGAAGCCCTTATAAAATGATACAAATTGAAACCCTAAGCTACCACACAAACATGGCATCAAAGAGGAGAACATCAAGACATTCCTGAAATAATAATGGAGCAAGAGAACTGACTCAAAATTGTTCAAATCTCTCATTGGATAACCAAAATTCAATCAGAAAAGAAATTGGGATTACACTTTTTACAAAGTTTATAGAAAAATGACGTGAAAATTACTCATATTTTCAAAACAAAACAAAAAATTTCGAAAGAGTTCACGTTGCGACTAGACACACACCATGACCAGTCCTGCACTATGCTCACAAGCAGAGAAGGAAATTCATGACCTCTTGCAATCTTTCAAGGGTTTTGGGTCGTTTTTTCTGCCATGACGCCATTTCCACCAACCTCCAACACACGACCCGATTCACCACTTCCCTGCATTTAAGATGTCACACAACCTAATTTCTTGAAATGCACAATCTAATTAATTACCACTTGAAACTATTTTAGATCAACGATCAAAATTAGTTTAGTGTATCAGACAATGCAAAGAAAAAGGTTGACGAAATGGTGAGTGAACCAATTAAAAAAAAAAAAGACCTATCGACCTAATAATTTGTAAAAGTAATACATATAGATTATTTCAAAAATAGTAACTTTATTTTTTACTCTAACTACTGTTATGACCATGTGGATAGTCAAGATAGAGGACTTGAGTCGCCCACAAATGAAAATTCCACTAAAATTATGTGCACCACACATATAGTAAATGACAAGAATTTTGAATCCTCTTTGATATCCTAAATTACCGAGTTTTGATTCCAACATTGCATGGCCAAAGAGCCCAACAGTGAGAGAAATTTAGCTAATTGTGTTATCATTGATTTTTAATAATATGAATTCTATATTTAAATCAAATGGACACTAGTTCGTCATTTTACGAAAACCAAAACTAACACCATCTGGTTAAGACAAGATGGACGATTTTCATTCAATAAAGAAAAATTGACGAAAAATTCTACGCCCCACATAGAAGATCTAGTTATTTATTAGAAGAATTTTCAAATCTATTACACATCCACATTGCCACTGTTGCCCGGCACAAGCCCAACACTGAGATAAAAATCAACGAAATAATATGCGCCCCACAGATAAGATACTAGTTAGTTATTAGAAGAATTTTCAAAGCTATTTCACATCCACATTGCCGCTATTGCCCAATGCAAGCCCAACAGTGAGAGAAATTTGTGTAATTGCTTTATCATCCATCGCTCCACCATAGTAGTCGATCAGAAGAGCCGATGTCATCTCCCACGGATTTCATCCTCATCATGATCACCACCACACTCATGTTCATCTCTGTTTATGAAAACACCCATCTGAATATTCATCATTTAGATCATAGAATATAGGTCGATATAGAGGCCCTCCAAGAATTAAAAACCTCTGTCACATATGATCCTTATCGCGCCTTGGCCTACTGGGATCTTGCTTCCATTCATGTTTGCAATTGGACTGGTGTCACCTTCCACCCACATAAACTACGCGTATCTCGCCTAAATCTATTCAACATGAGCCTTCAAGGAACTATTCCTCCCCATTTGGGCAATCTGATCCCCTTTATTGGCATCTTGAACCTCAATCTTAAGAGTTTCTCTGGAACAATCCCAAACGAATTGGGCAAGTTGCATCGCTTAAAAATTCTGTTGCTTAATAACGATGAGTTGATATCCTCCATTCTAGAGGCTTTGAAAGATTTCACATCTCTTAGGTTGCTTTACCTGTCCTCCAATAATTTGACAGGGACTATTCCAAGTGCTCTTGACCAATTGAAAAACCTGCGGAATCTTACACTGTACAGGAACAGATTGATTGGCAAAGTGCTCGAATCCTTGGGAAATTTTTCTACATTGGAATTTCTGGATCTAGGAAGTAACTTCCTTAGTGGCACCATCCCCTCTCACCTTGGTTCACTCACTCGACTTAAAGGTCTGTCTGTTGGAGCAAACGAGCTCAGTGGAGGAATCTTGCCTTCACTGCTTAATTGCATGGATCTACACATCTTATATTTGTGTATCAACAAGCTTACTCGAGAAATCCCATGGGAGATAGGTACAAAACTCTCAAATTTAGAGGAATTTCTGCTTATCATAAATTTCTAGGTGGATGGGTTATATAATCTGTATGCTTTGGATTCTTCACTGTATCCAACAAATATGCACTTCTCCCCCTTACTGTCCAACTTCTTCCTTAGATGATCTGGAATGTGTGCATAAGCCACACAAAGAAAAACTCTCATGTGGGTGACACATTGTTTTATGCCACTCCATGCTTCTTCTGAGACTCTATTCATTACACTCTTTGTTGGGCATCTATTCAGCACATACGCTACACAATGTACAACTTCGGCCTAATATTCTTTGGCAAATGTTTTGCCTTCAACATACTTCTTACCATGTCCATGATGGTTCTATTTTTCCTTTCATCAACTCCATTTTGATGCAATGTATACCTTACTGTAAATTGTTTATGAATCCCATTTTCTCTACAAAAACTCAGAAATTATTTGGAGATGTATTCTCCTCCTCTATCTATTCTTAAGACTTTAATATGTTTCCCACTTTGATTCTCTACAAGAGCCTTAAAGTGGCAGAATTTCTCAAACACTTCACTCTTCAACTTCAAGAAATAAACCCAAGTTTTTCTTGTGTAATCATCAATAAAGGTCAGCATAGAGTGGATGCCTGCTAATGATGGTGTTTGCATTGGTCCACACAAATTAGAATGGAATATTTCTAAGGGTGTCTTTTCGCTTATGCTCTTTCCTGATGGGAAGCTTTCTTTGTGTTGTTTACCCAAGATGCAACCTTCACATAGGTTGTTTGGCTTTTCAACCAATGGTAATCCCTTTACCATTCCTTTCCTATGCAACAAAATCAGACCTTAAAAGTTGAGATGTCCAAATCTCAAATTCTATAACCATTTTTCAACCTTTGCTTCTCTTTGGAATGTCTCTTGTGTCACTGCTGCCATTGCAGCTCCTTTCTTCAAATCTACTCTCATTTTGAGAGGGAACATTCTGTTTCTTGTCATTTTCACTTGTGCAATGCATTGCTTGCTTGGTGGTTTATCCATGATGGTGCATACATCATCTTCAAAGAAAACATTGTAGCCTTTCTGAATGAGTTGTCCAATGCTCAAAAGGTTACACTTCATACCATGCACATAGTAAACATCTGATATGGATTTCCCTTCTCCTTTCTTTGTCAAAACACTTACTCTACCTTTTCCCATGAGAAAAACTTTACTGTCTGTTCCCAATGTTACTTGAGACTTCACATTTTCATCTAACATGGAAAACATTGAAATGTTTCCAGTCATATGGTTGCTACATCCTGAATCTAGAAACCATATATCTTCATTCTTTTCTACCGCCATATTACATGCTAAAAATAAATTCTCTTGGCTGATATTCTCTTTTGTAAAATTAGCACTGGGTCTACTACCTATATCACTCTATTTCTTCCTAAATTCATTTGCATAATGCCCATACTTCTTATAGTAATGACATTGAACTTGGGATTTATCATACCTTTGTCCACGTGCTTGATTTTTTCCACCTTGTTGGTTGCTGCCTTGGTCTTGGTTCTTATTTTGATTGCTGCTCCTTCTACTAGTATTTTCAGGGCTATTTCTTTCTCTATTTTGGCTTCTGCCTCTTCCTTTTCCTCTGTGTTTTCCCTTTGCCTTGAACTCTTTCTCTTCAAAAGGACATTTTGGTCTTGAAGGCATGCTCCAAAGATGAGTTTTTTGTTCTACCCAATATTTTTTCATGTGTCATAAATGATGCATGAAGCTCATCAACTGTAAAATTTGAGAGATCCTTTGTCTCTTCAATGGTTGTGACTATCACATCAAACCTTGAGGGTAATCTCCTCAACACTTTTTCCACTATTCTTATTTCTTCTACTGTCCCTCCATGAGATCTCATTTGGGTAACCAACCTAATCAACAAAGCGAAGAATGAGTCTATTGTATCAGACTCTTTCATGCAAATAACTTCAAAATATCTTCTCATTAATTGAAGCTTTGTTGTGTTTACCTTCTCCATACCTTGGTAGGTTGTCTAGAGGGTATCCCATGCATCCTTAGACCTCTTTTCTACTGCAATCCTTGGAAATATACTTCCATATACTTCTTGATAGAGATAGAAGAGGGGTTTTGAGTCCTTCTTCTTATTACTCTTCAGTAAATCCTTCTCTGCCTATGTTAAGGAATTATATGCTTATTCATCTGCTAGTTCTTCAAAACCATCTTCAACTAGCTCCCATAAATCTTGAGAGGCAAACAGGGCTCTCATTTTGATTGCGCAATAGTCATAGTTATTCCCATTGAACTGTGGGAGTTGAGTATTTCCCATACTCGTGCTTGTGTTGGCTCCTGCCATGGCTAGCTTACTGAACTCTGCTAAAAAACTTGACTGTGCTTCCAAAAAAATTGTCTCTCTGTTGAGAGATAAACTCTATCTCTTAAAATACTTCTCTAGATTGCACTTTTTAAACAAACAAACTCAAAAATCTGTTTTGATAAATAGCTTGTTTTGCTGAGCTTTCACACTGCTGGAGAAAAATTCAACAAACTTCTTCCTTCAGCTTCTTTAGAAAATGTAAAGAGCTTGGACTAGCTTTGATACCATGTTGGAATTTCTAAATATTCCAAAAACACAGAGGAATAAAAAATCCTCTTCCTTCAACACAGAGATTTAATAAAATTGTGGATAGAGATGCATAAAAAAAACACTTCTATTTCATTAAAAAACATAAACTCTGTTACAAAATGGGACTTTTCTCCTCAAAACTTCAGTTTTGGATTTCCACTTTCATTAGTTCGCTGCTACACACACAACTCTTTGCTCTTGGCATATACAGTCACACAACTCCACACACTCAAACTAGAATAACATTTGCATATATGAAAAATCGTGCCTAGTAAACCCTATTCTAATTCAATGCGGATGTTCAACAAATTGTACTTGGGTCAGATGGTACGCAGGCCGTGTTAGCTCTCACAATGCATAATTCTAGAGGGACCTCATGGTTTGGTTCAAAGATTTGCGTGGTGCTCCCACAGTGGATATCGACCGTCGATCTTTGGTCAAGCGACTTTGGGCGAAGTCAACTGTGGAGGAACCCTCTTGGGTTAAACTATGGACTGCTTGTACCCACGGGTTATCGTTGATATAAGATCAACAATAATCGCACCCATTGATATGGATGGATGTTAACATATCACATTGATTGATGCACCGGCTGACTGGGTGTTCAAAACTTGTGATCTTCTTGCTATTGGCTAAAGGTGGACACCAACTAACTTCAAACAAAATTTAAGCGCAATACATAAATCTTAATCACATCCATTTTTTATGCAGCTGACATCGGCTTCATTTCGTGCGATCGAGAACTGATTGGTGGATTGGTGTGAGGACATGGAGTCGTGGGCTCCATGGGATTGATGTGGAGGCATTTGAATTAAAACAAATACGCGGGTTATGAGGTAGTTGGTGGATGAAGTAAAGGAGGGATTGCGTGAATTCAAAAACACGATTTTACGTAGAGAATAGGCTATGGAATTTGTCAAAATAAATTGATTTGCAGAGATATTAAACCATGAGATAAATGCATGGTAGTGTGCAAGTCTAAACAAAAAATCTGTTGTCGCTGCTGCGTCCTTCTCCCATCAAGAATTAAACTTCCTTGGCCTGTTCTGATGTGAAATTGAAATTAAATTTCCAACACAGATTAAGTGTATGGTTGTGACTTGTGTAATTTTTTAGATATAAGGGTTTTTCTTGCATAGTAATCTTGCATATTTTCTTAGATGGGTCATCTTGAATAGATCCTAGAAAACAACCAAAGAATTCTGGATGAACTATTTATAATATATGGCCCTTTACACAGAAATACAGCCTTAGACCAAAATGATGGTAAAAGCAACAGACCATTTTCAAAACGATTTTATGTCATTCTGCAGTCAAAGCACCCATGGAAAGTGAAGGAATAACATGGAAGAGGGGTTAAGCTCTTCACACTTGGATCAGAATTGCAATAAACAAAGTCAGATATAGACCTTCATAAGTTGGAGGAATTGGACAAATGTTTGTCCAAGGTGGGGAAACTAGACTGGAAGAAACTCAGTTGGGCTCTCAAGCCATCCATGCTTGCGTTAATACAACCCAAATTTTTGGAACATCCTTGTGAAGAGGTCAAGCTCACAGTTGCTTCTTGTCTCAACAGGATCATGGCTTTAACATCCCCAATACTGCCTTACAATAATGATATCATGGAGGAGGTATTGCAGTTGATACTAGAATACCTTCAGGGGTTGAACAACATCATACTTCCTACTTATCAGAAGCGGTGAAAAAATTTAAAACTCATAGAAAAGTTCAACTTTCAAACATTCATGCTAAATTTAGAATGTGACGAGTTGATCTTTTAGTTGCTCGAAAGATTTTACACCAACACTACATCAATTCATCGAGACTGTGTTAAAGAAAGTATACAAAATATTGTGTCTCTATTCTTAGAAGGAGATGCTGACATATGAAAAATACTAAGATCCAGATTATTGGCCATTTGGAGGAAGGAATCAGAGGTATCACCAACTGCCTATGATTTAGTCAAGAATATGGTCAGGAAAAATATAAAATTTCTCAGGAGAATGCTGACTAGGAAGGAGTTGAGAAGGATTGATAGAGGAAGCAAGAACATAATCTGAAGCAAGAATGAACTAAGGAGGAAAGGACTATGCTTTATCTGCAAGGGACTTTGGGCCCTTAACCATTCCTGTCTAGGTGATAAGAAGGAGGAAATTAAGACAAAACATGAGGAGATTCCTTTAGATCATGAGGATTCTTCTGTAGCTGTAGAAATTATATGCACTAAGCATGCATATGTCCAAGATCCACCTGATCTCACACTATTTAACTTTATGCAAGATACTAAATCTATTCCACTTGTTAATCTTTTGTGGAAAAATTAATTGCACACACATGTGAAGCATAAATAAAAATATTTAATCGCACATAACACAGTTTTTAACCGGGAAAGCCTAAAGCTGAAAACCCCAAATATATATAATGTAACATGGAGATAATACGAAAATATCATATAAGCATACAAATCTTATCACAAGCCCTCAGTACAGTACAATCGTCATACAATAATCAGGCCTAATCTTGCAAATCTATGCACCAATCTTTGCCACCTACTAGCCCGCCTCCACTGCGCAATCTCTGCTGAAGAATAGCTCTGAATGAATTCGAATTACTCCATCCTTGACTACGCAATCCTCATTGGCATCTCCACTGAGTGTGTGATGCACTCAATGCATCACTATAGTCACAACAGACAGTCTATCTTGCCCTTTCACCTATCTCTCCACTGGTCTCCACTAAAACTGCCATGCACTGTAGTTAACTGTTGTATTGTTCAGTTGATTAATGAGTTATTATTTATGAATTAATTTACTAATTAATTCACTCCACTCTCACTAGTGTATCAATCAGTTAGACTAGATACAACTAGCTCAACTGAGTCTAACTGAGTTAAACTGAATACAACTCCATAATTGCTTCTTCCAACTATGTCATAACTCTACCACTTGAATTATAACTGAGTCCTCCATGCATTAGCTCTAGTAAACCCTTATAAATATGTAATTCCTTCTATCAGCTGATGTGCCACATATGTGCACTAAACTAAAGTGCTCCAAGAGAATAAATTGCTATTTAGAATTTGATTATTATTAAGAGCTAACAATAATCGACATGCATCTATTTTTAGATTGACGATCTATAAATAGACTTTGCCCAATATTCTAAAAATATAATTTCATCTATTTTTCCAACTTGACCAACCATCCACAAATAACATCCTGCAACTTCTAAAATATGATCATCATGTCTAAAAATAGACATAGTCTAAAAATAGACTTGCACCAAAAATAGCCTACGGACCCACTTAGTTAAGGTGACTCTTTTCACTAAGCTCATCATCTTGTTGAATCTCAACACTCCCTCTCAACAAGATAGGGATTATCCTTCACCCCGATCCTGCCTCTATGGTATTCGAATTTGCTCCCAGTGAGCGCTTTCATCAGAATATCTGCATCCTGATCCTTCGTAGGAATGTAGTGAAGCAACATGATCTTTTGCTGCACACAATCTCTGATATGATGATACCGGATATCAATATGTTTAGATCTATCATGAAACACATGATTAACTAAGAGTTTAATGCAACTCTGATTATCACAATGAATCACCGTGGGATCTAAATGTGAACCGAACAAACTAACCAGGATATTCCTCATCCAGATAGCCTCACATGCAGCTAAACTTGCTGCCATGTATTGCTCTTCCATTGAACTGAGTGCCATAGATCTTTATTTCCTGCTGTACCAAGAAACTGTCCTAGATCCGATACTGAAAATCCCTCCTGATGTGCTCTTTTTGTCTGTTGGGCTTCCTACCCAATCTGCATCTATGAAGCCATGCAACTTCACCTCATCCATCTGTATATACCATAAACCATAATCAGATGTGCCCCTGAGATATCTCAGGACATGCTTGCCTACCTTCCAAAAGAGCTTGGTATGCTTAACCATCATTTGTGAAATCTGGTTCACCCCATAGCATATGTCCGGTCTTGTATTGACTAAATACATGAGCGAACCCACCAACTGTCGATAAATAGTGGCATCCACTACCTCTTCCGATGTAGCATCCTCTTTCTTCCAATTTCCTGGAAGAGGAGTGTCGATAGGCTTGCAGCCTTGCATGTGAAACTTCTCTAGTATCTCCCGGGCATACTTGCCTTGAGACACAAACAGTTCACCTTCCCACTGCCATATTTCCAATCCAAGGAAATAATGAAGGAGACCCAAATCCTTCATCTCAAACTCCTTTGCAAGATCTGCCTTGCATGAGTGTATCAACTTCTCATCACCTGTTATTATTAAATCATCAACATAAAGTACAATGATTAAAAGCTTACCCTCAACCACAATCTGGTACAGGTTTGCATCCGCCTCACTCTTGGTGAAGCCAAGTCCAGTGAAATAGCTATCGATCCGAGTGTACCAAGCACGGGGTGCTTGTTTCAGCCCATACAACGCTCTTTTGAGCCTGCACACATGCGACTTGCTGCTGAAGATCTCAAATACTTCAGGTTGCTCAATGTACACCTCTTCCTCAATGATCCCATTAAGGAACACAGTCTTTACATTCATCTGATGAATGTGCCGACCCATCTGCACTAAGAGAGCAAGGATGGTCCGTATGGAAGAATATCGTGTGACAGGTGCAAAGGTTTCTTCATAGTCAATCCCCTCAATCTGTGAGAAGCCCCGGGCAAAAAATCTTGCCTTATACTTCTCAACACTCCCATCAGCAGCTTGCTTTACCTTGTAGATCCATCTTGATCCTACAAATGATTTTCCCACTGGCCTTGGAACAATCTCCCAAGCACTTTTTTTGACAATGGAGTCATACTCCTCCACCATGGCATCTACCCATGTGGGCTCCTGCGCTGCTTCTTCAAAAGAATATGGCTCTATCACAATACACTTGCTCCTAAGAGCCATGTATCCAGTATATCGGTCACGTGACTGTGTCTGTCTGCGCTATGATGTAGGGACTCCTAAATTTCGTGCCGCATCAAGATTCAGTCTCTCAGCTTCTGTGGTATGCTTTCTGCCTTGTCTGATGTTTGGTTCTACATGAGTGGAATCCTCCACTCCATGAATCTCTTCTTGTGGCTGATCCACATCCATAGGCTCATATTTTGGAACAAGCAGTTCCTTTATTGCATGCAAGTCTAGCTCCCTCTCAGGCATAGATTGTGCAGCACCCACGATCGTTCTGTTATTTCTCTCTGCGACCCCATTCTGTTGTGGGTTATGAGGCGCTATGAGTTCTCTTAGAATTCCTTCTTTGCTACAGAAGTCTTTGAATTCGCTCAAGATGTATTCACCACCATTATCGCTCCTTAGAGCTTTCACTTGCTTCCCCGACTCCTTCTCCACCAATGCCTTGAATTCACAGAACTTTGAGAATGTTTCACTCTTCTTCTGCATGAAGAAGATCTAGCATCTATGAGAATAATCATCAAAAAATATCACATAATACCTGTGTCTTGTTGTTGAAGCAACCGAGAATGGTCCACACACGTCTATGTGAATTCTCTCCAGGATCACCGAAGCACGATTCTCCTTCTCATGAAAGGTGGTCTTCACAAACTTACCCATTGTACATCATTTTCACTGATCTGACTGCGCAAGAGTACCCTTGGGAATTCTAGTAGAAATTTGCTGCAAAATTTTCAAAGCGCCATGGTGAAGATGGCCCAATCTCTTGTGCCATAATTCGCCCTCATCCTGGCTCACCACTCCTTCTGCTTTGCCCACCATTGCAGCACAACCATCTACCTCCAGCTTGTAGAGATTCTTAATTCGAACCCCTATCTTCTTGGTTTGACCCATTGTTTTATGTCGAAGGAAGGCTTTTCCCTCACTGAAAATAACATCATAACCCTTGTCTTCCAGCATTGTGACTGAGACCAAGTTCTTCTTCAGACCTGGAACATGCATGACATTCTCCAACAAGAATGGATTACCGGACTCCCTCTCAAAGGTAATGGTCCCAATGTCAGTTGCACTGTACCAACCATCGTCACCCATTTATATATGCATTTGGAGGTCCTTCTCCTCCAAGTCACTAAATAACTCTTTGTCTCCCGTCATATGGAAAGACGCACCACTGTCAAGATACCACACCAATCCCATGTAGCTTGAAACCAAGCATGCGATCAAGGAAAAATCCATCTCAAATTGCGAGGCTCAGGCCTCTCTAGCTATAGATCCAGTGGCCTACTTATTCTTCTTCTTCTATGGACAGTTAGTGGCGAAATGTCCATGCTCGTGACAGTGAAAACACTTCACTTTGGACAAATCCTGCTTCTTTCCTTTAGCACCAGATTTTGAAGGATTTTTCTTCCCCTTTCCTTTCCTTGCTTTGGAAACCAAAGCACAATTCTCTTCATCTTCATTCTTCAATGAAGATCCATCCCTGGTACCCCGCCTTATCTCCTCCTGCACAAGATCCGACCAAAGTCACTCCCATCCTAATAGTTTCTCTCGTCCATTGACAGAGTCTTCGTAGCTATGCCAACTCTTAGGAAGGGCAAGGAGAGCCAAGCTCACAAAGTCTTCTTCATCAACAGTAACCCCCACACTTCCCAGTTCATCCTTGCTGTGGAAAAACTTCGTGAGGTATTTTGGAATACTATTGCCTTTCTCCATTTTTATTTTTCTGAGCTTGTCTTTAAGCGCCAACTTCCTCTAGTCACTTCTGCTTTGGAAAAATTATGTCAAAGCCTTCCACATTAAGAATGGAGTGGCTTTCCCATGAAGGCTAGACACAATATAGTCCTTCACACCTTCCAACAGAATCCTTCTCGTATTTTTTGTCTTCTTTTGCCATGCATCAAGTACTGCAGCATCGCTAGATATCGGCTTAGGAACATCGCTATCGATGAACTCCTTCAACCCATTATCCTCCAAAGATCGCCTCTCCAACTCTCCATCCCCACCCTTCCTCTTCCATGCTAACAGCTCCCCTTGGAGCCATACTCCAATCTCAACCTGTTGAAAGACATTTCAATGTATACTCGATTTCTACACCAAGAATCTTCTGTAGCAAATTCGAATTGTCCACCAGCACAAACTCACTTCACAATTGCAATCTTCAATCAACAATGCTCCGATACCATGTAGAAATTATATGCACTAAGCATGCATATGTCCAAGATCCACCCGATCTCACACTATTTAACTTTATGCAAGATACTGAATCTATTCCACTTGTTAATCTTTTGCGGAAAAATTAATTGCACACACATGTGAAGCATAAACAAAAATATTCAATCGCACATAACACAGTTTTTAACTGGGAAAGCCTGAAGCTGAAAACCTCAACTATATATTATGTAACATGGAGATCATATGACAATATCATACAAGCATACAAAGCTTATCACAAGCCCTCAGTACAGTACAATCGCCATACACTAATCAGGCCTAATATTGCAAATCCATGCATCGATCTTTGCCACCTGCTAGCCTGCCTCCACTGCGCAATCTCTGCTGAAGAATAGCTCTGAATGAATTCGAATTACTCCATCCTTGACTGCGCAATCCTCATTGGCATCTCCACTGTGTGTTTGATGCAATCAATGCATCACTAATAGTCACAACATATAGTCTATCTTGCCCTTTCACCTATCTCTCTATGCCAAGATATCACTTTGAAGCGCCTTTGCTGTAGTTAGCTAGCATTATTTCGATTGATAATAATTATTATTTATGTTCTATTTGTATTAATTCACTCCACTCTCACCAGTGTATCAATCAGTTAGACTAGATACAACTAGCTCAACTGAGTCTAACTGAGTTAAACTGAATACAACTCCATAACTACTTCTTCCAACTGTGTCATAACTCTGCCACTTGAGTTCTAACTGAGTCCTCCATGCTTTAGCTCCAGTAAACCTTTAGGAATAGTGTAATTCCTTCTGTCAGCTGATGTGCCACATCTATGCACTGAACTGAAGTGCTCCAAGAGAATAAGTTGCAGTTTAGAGTATGATTATTATTAAGAGCTAATAATAATCGACATGCATCTATTTTTAGATTGAAAATCTGTAAATAGACTTCGCCCAATATTCTAAAAATAGAATTTCATCTATTTTTCCAACTTGACCAACCATCCACAAATAGCATCCTGCAACTTCTGAAAAATGATCGTCATGTCTAAAAATAAACATAGTCTAAAAATAAACTTGCGCCAAAAATAGCCTGTGGGCCCACTTAGTGAAGGTGACGCTTTTCACTAAGCTCGTCATCTTGTTGAATCTCGACAGTAGCTGGGTCTATTTATCTTAAGGATGGGGAGTAGAAACGTGAAATTATTTAGGGAGGCTTGTCGGGTGACAAGCATTTGGAAGTGCATGAGGAAATTATACCTAATGTTATTGATGAGGTAGACACCTATACAATTGAGTCTGTAGATCCCCAGGGGAATTTCCATAAAGAATGTGAACATTCAAGTATAGATAAGAGTCCACCAGTGCATCTATGTTCAACATTTGAAGAGGATGAACAACATATTGTCTTCACAGATGGAGGAGACCAGGGAGATTTGAGTGAGCATCCAACCATAGTGAACCAACATGATGAGCATGATCATGAGGAGAAACATGACAGAAATAATGTGAAAAATGAACCATTCCTAGAGATTTGGTCAAATTCTCAAGTTGAAACTATGATCGTTGGGCATCTAGTGCAAACAGGTATAGAGACATTCAATAGAGAACAAAAATTTCTAGTAGAGGACTTTCGAGAAAAGATCATGCATTTCAAGACATATCTTATAATGTTGAAGCAGAGAGTTTGGAAAGTCAGAGACACTGTCTTACAAGAGAATATAAAAATTGAGGAGCTCTTATGGGTATATGAGAAATCAACAACTAAGTTTTCAAATGTTGAGGAATGACTCAAGTCCCTCACAAGGCAACAAGAGGAGTGTAGTTGGGAGTTCTAGAGTAGCCCTCTACAAGTGCACATAGATAAGGCTTGCAACACTACCAACCCACCTTTGTACAATGGAAAGAGCGGGGCAAATTTCTCCAAGTGCATCATGTTGGGTGACCGAGTGGAGCAACATGAATTGAGCATTGAAAAACATCAACATAGTATATTTACAGATATTCATCCTTCCCCAAGTATGGATTGGGGAGAGATTATGAGTTGGTATTCTATTGATGGGTTGATTCCTTGGAGGATACTCATAGCAAAGGGCATATTGCATCTTCGGCACTTTGGCATGGGTAGTGATGAAGGGTTGAAATGGTACCATAACCCACAGGTCCCAAGATTTAGGTGGCATCGGGATCCAAGAGAATCCATTGGGGGCAAGATTTTCGAAAGGATTGTTTGGGATCCAAGTAAATTTATCGAGGGAATGATTGATCGGGGGATTGTTTGGGATCTTGGTATCGAAGGATCCATTCAGGACCATTCAACATGGAGGGATGGAATAGTACCCTGGGTTGTATGGGATCCCGGTATCAATATACAAATGATTTTTTTGTGGATAAAAGTGAATTGCTTGAGGACAAGCAATCTTTGGGCGGGAGGATTTGTAATATTCCTTTTTTTTATAAGGTCAAAGTGGGCATAATCAGCCCCTGGTATTTACCGTGGTATTTTTCCATGGTATCAGCCCATGGTATTTGATTTGTAATAAAAAAAAATTATAAGTTCAAAGTGGACATAATCAGCCCATGGTATTTACCGTGGTATTTGCCCATGGTATCATCCCATGGTATCTGCCTTCATTTTTCGAAGGAAAATAATAAAATAAGGTCCATCTAACTTATAAAAAGGGATAAGGGCCAGACAAAGGGATCATCCTGAACTTGTCTATCTATTTTTGTTTTATTGGGAACTTGGCATGGCTAGTTCTAGCTTGATCCCGAGATGAAAACCCCTAGGTGACATTTGTTGGTGGATCCATCCAGGGTCCACGATTGTGCTTTAGTGTTTTTTTTCTATTTAATAAGCAGCCAAGCATGCCATCCGCAGGAGCTCCAATTTATTGTATGGGCATGTATTTTATTTTCATTTAATAATATAAATAAAAGGGTTGAATTCTAGATCACGTTTGTGTTCTTGTTCTTGATAAAAAGTTGGTTTAAATAAGAACACTAAGATGTTCTAGATCTATTGAACTTTTTATTGTTTGAAATATTATACAATAAACATTAATCACCATGTATGCACTAAGCGATAGTGTCTTCTTTGATTTTATTGCACTATGACCCACTGGATCACCTAATCTAATCATTTTCGATTCTCATTGAGTTGTATTTATAGCCAAAAAAATAACCTTAAAATGTATCGATGAGCCTCAATTCACTCTTAATTTTGACATCAATAAAGGTTCAAAAAATAAGTTGAAACCGGTTGAACAGGCCAAATCTAATCATTTTCGATTCTCATTGAGTTGTATTTCCACAAAAATAACCTTAAAATGTATCGATGAGCCTCAATTCATTCTTAATTTTGACAACAATAAAAGTTCAGAAAATAGGTTGAAGCCGGTTGAACAGGGCACAGACCAAACCATTTCAGACTCTGATTAGGAAATGCCTGTGGAATAAAATGATTAGGTTACTTAATTTATCATTAGATTACGTTGCTCCATTTAATGTTCAGGAGGGAAAAAATGATTAGATTACGTTGCTCCATTTAATGGTTCGGACATATATGTAGAGGAAACTGATTAGTTTCGATGAGATGATTACTTGTGAATTTTTACTTTCTGTAAATGTGGTTATAGGTTTTTAGTAGTTAATTATATTTAGTTAGATTGGATATAGTTAAATTGAGAGATATTTTCGAGTTAATTAGCCTCTTATATTGTTATGTAATCAAAATAATTTTATTATTTAATTATTATATATGTGTTTTCTAATTGTTTAATTGAATATGATTATTTTCTTAATCGATTTATTTCCTATATTGGAAAAAAATAATATACATATTTATTTTTTTAATCATTAAAAATAACGATTATTGATTAAGATATTTTTTAGTAGTTCAAGTGATAATCATAAAATACAATTTATAATATTGAATGGAAAGGGAACAATTTTAGAACACTTTTATGAATAGTTTGAAGAGTACATTTTCTTATTATTATCACATTTATTATATTTTTTAAAGTTTTTCAGAATAGTTGTTATTAAATAGAATTTATAATTACGCCTTAAGACGTTTTTATTTGAAAATAACTCCCCTAGCTACCATTGTGTCCATGTCTGAGCCATTGGATCAAATGTTAGACGATTGAAATTTTTTAGGCCATTAGTTCCACAAGTAAATAGTTTTATATATGTTTTTTATAATGTTAGTTTTTTTTTCTTTTTAATAAGTTAGATTGAATTTAGGTTTTGGTGAAACTATGTCCAATTACACAAAAATAAAAATCAAAGTAAATTAATTAAAAGGCTTGACATAATGTAATGAACATTTTAACTAAGTCAAAATACAATAAAAAAAAAAATAATAAAATAATAATAAACTATAAAAATAGTCAATGGTATTGACCCATGGTAATAGTTTGTAACTACATAATAGTTTGTAACTAGAGACATACTCTTTAGGATTTATTTTTGTTAATGAATATCAATTTTCTTTTTAAAAAAAACTGTATTCATATCTTTAATTACCTAAGATTTACATAAAGTAATGAACATTTTAACTAAGTCAAAATACAATCAACAATAAAAATAATAAAATAATAATAAACTATAAAAAAACCCATGGTATTGGCCCATAGTAATAGTTTGTAACTACATAATAGTTTGTAGCTATATACATACTCTTTAGGATTTCTTTTTGTTAATGAATATCAAAATTTTTAAGTTAAAAAAAAACTATATACATATCTTTAATTACTTAATTGTAGCTAAACAAATCTTACATGTTTTTAACTTTATAATCATAAACAATTTCATATTATATGATGTCAAACTTACTCAATTTTTTATTAGATTTTAAACAAGGTTTTTCACTATATAATTTTACTTTTTATATTTTATTTTTATTTTTCAATTCCAAACAAAACTTACAAAAGAAAAAACCCACTCAGTCCTTATGTAGATTGTAGTTTTACAAAGTTGACACTATGTGATTAACAATAGAGTAAGTTGAGACAACCCTAATGGGTTTTTTGTACAAGTTTTATCATAACCTTTCCCTCCATCCAGAACACCACCCTAAAAATTCTTTACTCTTGATCAATTTAGAATAAGCTAAGATGTCTAGATTGGATGCCTAGGTGGGTGGTACAATAATTGAGGATGCTTCTTAAAGGGTAAGGGAATTTAGATACCCTATCCTTCCACCAAAGCTATAAAAAGTGAGACTTGTAGATTATGATTTTACAAAATTGACAGTAGGTGATTAAGAATAAGTAATAAGAGGAAGGTACACCAGGGTCATGGTAATTAATGTGATTCTTTGTACTACTTTTATTTAAAATAGTTTTATTTAAAATAGTAATTTGTATTTCTTTTAAAAGAATATTGTTAAATGTGTTGTAGTATTTTTATTTAAAATAGTAATTTATATTTGTATTTTTTAAATGAATGTTGTTAAATGTGCAATTGAGTAAAATGTATTAAATTCATATTCTAATTTTTAAGATATTTATTTAAAAAAATAGAAGTATGGTGAGTTTTGTTTTATTAAGCTTTACTCTAGATGTGAAGAGAATGAATCTATCTCAGGTCCCAAACGAGATTCTTCTGTCTCTTGTTATTCTAGCTTGCACCTTACACTCCTCCTATCCTCCTCCTTGCACAAATGTAAACTATGAGGTACAAGGTAGTTGTTGCATATATGAACATTTAGATATGATAAGAAAAATGTGATACACTATTGTAATTTTCTCTATAGATGTAATGGAAAATCTACCCTAAATGTTGACAATTTGATGGTTAATATAGTATAACTACATGTAAATTTACAGTCTTTTATACAAGATCAATAAAGATATGCCCAATATCGAACACCATAGAGCAATACCTGTTCTCCAATTCAACAGTTTCTTCTAAATCTCTCTCAGTGCTAGAGTTATTTTCTCAATAAACTTGTTTTTACTACTCTTGAACTGATGAAAGCCATCATTGTTGCATATAGGAGGATTTAGTTCTAATAAGAAAATTGTGATATCCTGTTAGAATTTTCAATACAAATATGTTGGAGTTGTTTTCTTAATAATTTTTTTTTTACTTCTCTTAAGTGATGAAACCCATTGTTGTTGCATATATGAGCATTTATCTCTGATAAGAAAAGTGTGATAGTGTGTTATAATTTTCTCTACAAATGTGTTGGATTTTTTTTCTCAATAAATTTGTTTTTACTGCTCTTATTCCTATTTCAATATCTATAACAATTTTTTTATATACGTGAACAGATTATGTTAGTTTACATATATGTTTTCATCCAAGATTTCCTATTTCAATATCTAAAAAAAAATATTCTGGTTGATAACTCTTATCATTGATATCTTTGAAACCTCCACGACGTGCTTCCATGGAAGCAAAATTTGATTTTCATTCCTTCACGATGGCTCCTTCTATGCAACATCTTATTTCTTCTTGCCTACTCTTTCTTTCCTATGCTATTGCCTTACGAAGTTTCTTTTGCAACATGTGGTGCAATTGCTAGTAAACTAAATATTTTGTATTAATTTTGAAATTTATGTATAGTTAATGGTTTAGGATTTGCTTTTTATTAGCTTATTTTATAAATAAAATTGATATGCTATTCTTTTCTTTTGTTATATAGAGATTTAATATAATTACAAAATTTTATAATGATGTAACTTTGAGAATTTGTGAGAGGGGTGTGATGATATGTAGGACCATAATTTCTAAAGTTTTATTATCAATTTAATAGTGGCCTATAACTTGTATAACTTGTATTTCAATAATACTCGTTATTTTACACATTAATGTTAAAATTGGTGGTCATCGTGATACTCTGGACCACCACAAATGTGACACTCAATAGTAGATGCTTGGTTTGGCATTTGATTCATTAAACCCTAGAATATTATGTATACATTGTAAATATATATATTGATTCGTTAAATCTTTTTTGTTTTATTCCTGGCAAGAATGTGTTTATTCTAGACTTAAGGAACCTTCAATCTTATCTATTTGGATTTGTGTTCCTAATGCTCGTCAATACTTGGTACAAGCAAAGCTAGCGTGCTCAATTTACCTTGTTGTTGGTAGATTGTTTACAAGGTTTACAACAATGATGAATTTTGTCTACAAATCCTTGTGTAATTATTGTGCCTTTTATTGATCTAATTATGATGGGTTGTCTATGATTTGTGGTCGTTTTCCTATGTCTTGGAAAAAAATATATATAGTGGAAACTAAATATGAAATTGATATTTTATAACAAAGGGTCACACAAAGGGCTCTAAATTTACACAAAATAACTCAATCCCTATATTCCTAATCCTATTAATGAAAATGCTTGATTTCTTCTTGGAATGACTCTCATTGTAAAGGATATAATGTTTCTTTTATAAGAAACTTAAGGGATGCATATATAGTAGTTGCTTCTATGTTGAAAGCTACAAATCCTATCGAGGAAAGGAGAGTAGTATTGGTATGCATCCATTGAGTTCTTAAGTTCTTGAGGAAGTAATTTAGCTCATAAGTTAGGATTTTCCAATGTCTATTATTCTTTGGATGATCATATTTAGGAGTTGTTCTTTTCTCCTTGTTGATAATATTGTGAGATTATGTCAATGTAATTACTCTAAATTTTACCCATGGGATCTATTCAATTAAAATATGTATAAGTTGTAAATAAATTATTATGATGATGGGAGTAAAACCGTATGTGTTTGGAGCAATGAAAGGGAAAATGGAGGGAAGCAGTGCGAAGGTTTGCGGTTACCCTAGGGCACAATGCTCTGGTTCTTTGGCTGTTAAGGTGGTGGATCACAATGGTCGAGTTACAGAGGCACCGAACATCTGCGAGCCTGTTATCTGTTATCTGACGGCGACACGCTATATCCCACCTGAACACTCAAACTTCCGGCTTTATTTGGCAGCAGAGTGCTTTCACTTTCGTTGGATATGGGAACAGAGGTTCGGATGTGTGCACTATTTCGGGGCAAATGCTGCGCGTTTCGAATCCATGGAGCATACTGTTTTGGAGGCCTACAATGGATGGAGGAGGTTGAAAGTACCTGTGGCCGCTCTGTCTGCTTATACCCATCTCAACTACTGGTTTTATAGTACTCTGCTTTGGGAGCCCCGGTCGCATGCACCTATTGATTCACCATACATGCCAGTTCTGCCAGAAGGAATAGGGAGTCGTTGTTATATCACTGCTAGAGATTCTTGGGTAGGCTCTGCATCTTTTCAAATTTTCATTAAGCCTCCTGCTGGTAATATTTTTATTATATGGATACGAGACACAGACTCCATATTATTTTTGAAGGACGAAATCCAGTCTGCTGCTAGTTACCCATCTCACCTTTAGTCTTTGATATTTGGGGGAAAGGCATTAGCGGATACCAGCACTCTTAATTAATATGCTATTGTTTCTGAATCCTTTTTTCTGTCTTAACTTATGACTAGGGGGGGGAAGTTAGGACCGAACAGAGCTTTTGGAACCACCCCGGGTGCCAGTGCATCCAATATTGCCCACTCTAAAGGACCCACATATAGGAACGTCCTACAAGGGGGGAAAAACAAAGCTACCACAGAGACTGTGGCCCAGGCAGAAAACTCCCCCAAGCCATACATTGTGGAACAGCAGAACTGTGTGCCTGAAATAAATATTGACATTCCAGATATAGAAGTGCATAGAACCATTTTTGAATCACAAGCAATAATATGCAGATTCAACTGCTTCTGGCCCAAACCTGTGGAGCTATTCCAATGGATTTTTTCCAACTGGACCATGGATTGTGAAATCCACCTATGCTCAAAAGGTTTCTTCATTGTCAATTTTTCATCATCTGAAGATAGAGATACCATACTTAAGGAGGGGCCATGGTTCTGGGGATCTACTGGACTCTTCATCACACCATGGTTCTCGGAATTTGATGCCAACACTATGGAGGTGACCAGAATTCCAGTTTGGGTCCGGCTTCACAACCTCCAGCTTCATTTCTAGCAGGAAAGTGTTCTTGGCGGCATTGGAAACATCCTCGGTAGATATATCAAAACTGATATACAACGTATGGAGGAGCGCATTTACACTTTTGCATGAGTCTGTGTGGAAGTGGATTTGAGCAAAGGTCTACCAGAGTTCATTATGTTGAATCATAAACAACAGCGATGGACACAACACCTAGATGATGAGAACACAGCATTTCAATGATGGATCTGCAGGAACACGGGACACCTACAAAACACTTGTCCAGCAGCCACAAGAGATTACAGGAGAAATAAGAAAATAGGAAAAGTTGCCAAAGGATGGAAATATCCATCAGAAGAGCCAGAAAAACAAGAGGAAGAGGAAGAACCCATCCCACAAGATAGTAAACTGACAGATACTACTTTGGGCGCACAAGAACAAGAAATGCAAGAACCCATTGATGCCACTACCATGACACAGCCAAATATGGATATTGGGCCACCAGACAGTGGGGGAAATAAAAGACTACATACCTCAGACACATCAGACTATGATAAGGATAATGGAGCACATACGGAAGATAACCAGCTCATCCTTATATCGACCACGCCAACACAAGGTGCTTGGCGGAAGGTTGAAAAGAAAAAAGGGAGGAAAGCCTAATTTTCTATCATTATATTATATCTACGGCATACTTGTTTGTCTTGATTGACACTTACCAACTCATGTAACATGTCATTTTTCTTTTATAATAAAATTACGAATTTTTCCTTTGTGAAAAAAAAAACCGTATGTGTTTAAATAAATGAACTTGTGTCTAATTCATGTAAATATTTCATGTCAATTCCTAAGAATGTTTTATATGTACCATGTGGTAGTACATACCATGATGTACTCAATCTATGTAAATATTATTTCAAAATGTAATATAACTTGGTCCAACGTTGCTATGGAGAGAACATGAAAAGGGCTATGGTTTCCCTAGCAGGGAAGAGGAAAGGATGCCAAGCAAAGGGCTATATAACAATGAGCATCAATCACCATGCATATTCTTGAGGATAGTGTTTTCCTTGATTTCATTGCATTGTGGCCTATTAATCTCATCTAATCCAATCATTTTCGATTCTCATTGAGTTGCATTCCTAACCCACAAAAAATAAACTTAAAATTTATCAATGACCATTAATTCCTTCTTAATCATGACATTGAGTGGAGCCTCTATTGATTAATCATGGGCCATCCAAAAACATAACCTCCTATATTTAATAAATGTAACCGTTTGGATTCACGTCAACACTCCCTTTCCCATGTTGAGGGTATCCTACTTATGCCAAAGGAATTGGTAAACCAATAGTCTAAACATTATACTTTTTGAATTTTTCCTAAGTACCTTTTTCTCATAACTTTCAACCAAAATGTACATATAAATTTAAATGAATTGTTGGTTTCACAAATGAGTTGTTGAGATTGCACAAGTCAGGTGTGATAGGTTTTTTGAAGGTATCGATTTGTTAATGTATTCAAAAATTTAATTTAAGTAATGAAAATTAAAACCTAACCAACCACTACTTAGTCAATTTTTGATGATGTACTATAAAAGTTTTAAAAAGTATAATGTTTAGAATTGTTCATTTCTAAAGGGCCTATTATTCTCCAAGTTTTCATCATTTTCTAATGCCATATGGAACATTTGCATATATTTTTGTCAATACTTGGTGGAAGCAAGGATATTCTGCTCGATTTATCTTGTTGTTGCTAGATTGTTTGCGAGTTTACAATATTAATGAATGTTGTCTACAAATTCTTACTTTGTATTGATATAATTATGATGGTTTGTCTATGATTGGTGGTAGTTAACCTATTTGTTTAAAAAAATTATAAAGTGACAACTAAATATGAAATTTATATTTTATGAAAAAGGCTCACATAGATGGCTCTCAACTTACAAAAAAATTTCAATCCCTATATTGCTAATCCCACTAATGAAAATGGAATGAATACGTTTGGTTTCTTCTTGGAATACTTCTAATGATTCTCCTTCTAAATGATGTAATGTTTCCTTTATATGAATATTAAGGGATGAATATACAGTATTTTCTTCTATGTTGAAAGATACAACCCCTATTAAGGCAAGGAGTAGTATTGGCATGTGTCCATTGGGTACTTGAGTGAGTAATGTAGCTCATAAGTAAGAATTTTCCAATATCTATTATTCTTGGATGATCATCTCTAGGTGTTGTTATTTTCTCCTTGTTGATCAGATTATAGGAGTATACCAATGCTTATACTCTAGCTTTGGCCCCCCAGATCTATTTAATTAAATTATGTATAAATTGTAAATAAGTCATTATGATGAGAGTAAAACCATATGAGCTTAAATAAATGAACATATGTGAAAGTCAAGTAAATATTTCATGCTAATTCCTAGTGTATAGCACAAGGCCAAGGCCCAACTCGTGAGTGTTTAGGAATATAATTGTGCTAAACATGTTTTCTATGTACCATGTGGTTGTACTTTCAAAGATGTACTCAAGATATGTAAATACTATTTCAAAATGTAATATAAATTGGTCCAATGTGGCTATGAAGAGAACATGAAAAGGGCTATGGAGATAACTAGTTGGGAAGAGGAAAGGAGGCCCAAGGGTAGGGGTTTATAACAACACGAGCATAAAAAAACATGCATCTTCCAAAGGATAATGTTTTCTGTGATCTCATTACACAATGGCCTATTCATCTCATCCAATCCAATGAGTTTCAATTCTCATTGAGTTTTATTTCCAAACCACTAAAAATGAACTTAAAATATATTGATGGCCCTCAACTCCTTAATTGTGGCATTTAGTGAAGCCTCTATTTATTATTCATGGACCATCCAAAAACTTGACCTCTTATATTTGATAATTGTAACCATTTGGATTCATGCTAGAACTCCCTTTCCCATGTTGAGGGTATCCTACTTAAACCAGAGGAATTTTTAAAGAAATATTCTAAACATTTTACTTTTTGAATTTTTCTTGAGTATTATTTTCTCATTACTTTTACCCAAAACCTAGCTAGAAATTTAAACGAATTGTTGGGTTTTTTGTAACCCTCGAGACAGTTCCTAGCTGAAAAGGACTAGTGGCCATGACATCTACAAGATTGATAAAAAAAATTAAAATATGTGGTCATGGGAATAGACCATGAGAATAACAATGAGTGATATAATTATGAATCCTATATTGACAACCAAATTGGCCAATATAACTAAGGACTGCTGAGCTTAGGGTTCCAAGAAATTATTAGAAGTAGATGGAGGAAAAATTCTTAATCACTAAGGCATTTAAGAATCTCATTCTTTTTCCTTTTAGAGGAAATTATGCAAAGAAACAGAAAGATTGGTGAATGCTTGGTATGGTGGAGTTCCCATCAAGGGATTCAAACCAAAAATATGAGTACCATTATTTCCACATAAATTTTAAAACTTGATTTGAATCAACTTGGTGCTTCATTACACTCATATCAGTCGAATACACACATTAATTAATGATAAAATCATAAGAAGAAAACATTTCTACAATTACCCCAATAACTAGAATCAAATCTGGTATTTATTTTTCAGTTTCAGAGAGATGCCCTCATTACATATCATCTGAGCTTCAAATTTTGAACCCCCTACTTTGCCTCATTTCTGATCTTTTATTTCTCCCATACATGCCTAATTGTCTTGATCAATTTCAAAAATTGATTCTTGAAACAATTATAACACTGTTCCTTTCTAAAGTGGTTGGAAATAATAAAATTACAAGAAATATTAATTTAATATCATATATATTATATATATTATATTAAATATGACCCCTTGTTCAAAATAAAACTTCAGCCCTGTTTAAAAAAAAATCACAATACAAACATATATGGGGCTTTTTAATTAAAACACAAGTATTATATGCGTGTAGGTTTGATATTTGTCACTCCCCATGTGGAGATGATCTAGATGTATGGAGACCTTGGTGGCAGTGGAAAACTATGTACGGGTCCTAACTTCATTGTGCATATACCAGCCTAGATCCATCTTAACTCCAGATCTATCAAGCACTAAGAGGGGTGTTAGTCATCAGTAATTTTTTCTATTTTACAGATGACTGAATTCTTGTCATATATTTCTAAAAACAATATTCATGAATATTGTGATTTTTAGAAATCTCTCTACCTTCATTAGCCTTAAGATAATTTTTTCACTGTTTCACTATTCTATCATGTCATGGTCATATTACCACTCCCAAAAGACCCCTCATGGGCTCATACCACACATCTTCATCCTTTTTTCCCTCCTATGACCATAGCACTCTATTTTTCCTTTGCCTCACCCCTCCACTTGCCACCTAGGGTGACTGACCAACTTACTCCTTCTTATGTTCCCAGATGCCTCAAGCATTGATGGTATCAAAACTATCTCTATAGGATCTTTAGATAAATAAAGTACATTGGATTTTGGATCTTCAATACATCAAATTGCTAAAAAATTTGTTTTTCATACTTGAGGACCCTAAGCCAAGCTTTCTGTCAAAGGACAAGTCTAAAGAGCCTCCCACTAAGTCACTAGGTTTCATAGGTTGTAGGGTTGTCTTTGGTATTTTAAAATCATTGTTTTCCATGTGTTAAGAAGTTGAATCAATGGGAAAGAAGGTCAAAATCTGTTGGTCCAAGATAGATTAGAAAAACCTTCAATGATGAACCCCTTATGAAGTTCAAAATATGTAAAGGACAGATGTCCAAAAAATGTCAAGGTGGCTATCAGCAAGAAAGTTGGTAAGGTAAGAGGCTTGCTCCTCATTAGAAGATATACTCAAGCAAATGGAAGAGGATGCAGCCTATGTTCAAGGAAAATAAGGGTTTCTAGGACTGATTAGACCAGCAATGTGCCAAGAAAATATCAATGCAGAAAATCACAAGGATGGAGGCACACTAGCATAACCAAGCATCAATTGAAGAAATTAGAAATTATAAATGAAGAAGGGAAAAAGGTGAGGCGAACTAAACAAAAATGAATGAACTTGAAAGGGCTATAGAGAACTTAGAAGACAACACTAATTATTTTTCTCTAACAGCCCCAAAACCTAAGGTTTTGGAAAGATAGGCAAAGAAGGTGAAATGAAGATAATGAGCCTCTATGATGACAGCAGAAAGAGAGTTTGAAGAAGCTATTTATGGTGACCTACAGGGTTTGTCAAGGTAAATATATCACTAACTCAAAGGGAAAAAATTCATGAAAGAGTATCAGTATAAGGAAGGTCAAGCCTTCATTTTCAGTCATTTTCCCTCAAATGGTCAAAGGAATAAAAACACAGGGTTGAGTTTCAAGATAGAAAACCAAGCTAAGCATGAGTTTACTATTATGTAATTGAGAGGGTCAAAAACCAAGAAACATCAAAGGAGGGAAAAATTAGTATGACATGGCACGTAAAAATCAGAAGTGGCCAAAAAGATATGGCATACATAGTTTTGAAGAAAACAATTCTTATCAGAGATAGGTTTATTATGCCTCAAGAAAGTCAGTGAGAAGATAAAAACCATCTTTCAGGGTACCCACACTTAGAAATGTCAAAAGAGATGAAAACATGATTTTAGTTTCACAGTGCAAGGAAAAGGAGGTTTTAACAGCGCCAAGACCCTCAAGGCTAAAGAAGGACCATTTCATTTCTCTAGCAAGCTTACATCAAGAGAGAAAGGAGCTACTTAAAGGTTTTCCGATTCACCTACACAACAAATCAAAAAGTTAGTAAAAGTGACCAAGTGGCTAAAAACATTAGCAAAGAGGGTTTTTGATCTTAATTTATCTTCCTAAGGGTATAAAGGATCATGTTGCTCTCCTCCCACCTCACTTTACATTTTAAAGGAGAAACAAAAATTCGAGGGATAATTTATGAAGTTTCAGAAGAAAATCAGGCAAGGTTTCTTGGTGCTGCACTTTGGAGCAGGCGCTGCGCTTAGGGGAGGTTTCGCAGTGTAAAAATTCTTCATCAGCGGTTGTCATTGATGTCAACCCAAGAAGCACCAGGGGATAAACTAATATTGCATGGGAATTTTGACCTACCAAATTAATATATTCTGGGTAAATAATGATTTTGATGGTTTCTACTTGTTGAGATGTTTCTGTTGATATATGGCACGCCATGTAATTCTTCACGGTTTGAGAGATATTCATGTTTGAATTTTGTACCCCTAGTTAGTGGGCTAAAACCCCATGGGGTTGGGGCATGGGTCATTGAAAATTCATAATTAATATTTTTAAGCTCCCAAATCCTCCCACGTTCAATTACAGAAGCCTCTCAACTTAGCTATCATATAATTGTGTGATCTTCATTTCTCCTTATGCAAGGATTACTTATCCGAAACAGTCATCGGTGGAATTTTCGCTCTAGAGTTTTTTTATACGAAGGTTCGTGCTTCAAATTTTTATGAAAATCCGAAGTCTTGAGGAAGTGCCCAGAAAATTTCGATCAAGGTGCACACATTTTTGGAGATATGATCTGTGGTTTTTGGTGTGCTCCTGAAACTCATCTGAAAGAAGTGACCTTGGTAAAATCGTTATAACTCTCTCTCTAAGTATAAAATTTAAATCTCGTAAAAAGTAGAATATATTGCACACTTTGTAGTTGTCGCTCTATCAATTTTGGAACAAAATGAATAAACAATGAGACGTGGCATGCATTACAAGTACACTCTGCTGAAACAATCCATATTTAAGGCATTATGAGAGATTGGGTATAAATCTCTCTTGAAGAATCAAAATTGGGTCAGAACTGTGGCATTGGAAATATGACTCAGAGGAATACTACAGGAAATAAAATCAAATATTGAGGATATGAAATAATAGAGATACACCAGATTTAATATCGAGCTCCTAGAAGGAAAAGAAAAAGCTAGATCATGTGTTGTCAAGGGTTGCAAAGGACCAAAATTTCTAGGGCAACAAGGCAAAGCAAGGTGCAACAGAGGGTAGCATGAAAAGAGCAATGAAAAAGGTGCATAACAGCAGTAAGAAGTTCATCATATGAAGTCTTCAAGTGGGCAACACTGCATACAATCATTGTAAAGGTATATTTGTACTAAGTCATTGTAAATACATTATTGTAAAAATTTTTCTAGTGTCTATCTGCCAAGAATTGAAGAGGCAATGTTGAGAGGTCCAGGATCATCATTAGGTGGTTGTGTCAAAGTTGGGGTTATGGTCTAGTATATATTCTTCTTCTACATCATTCTATATCATTGTAAAGTGGACCATTTTCCCTAGTACGGGAGTCCATTCTTATTTTATTCTTCTATAGGGTGGTAGGGTGGTACTAGGGTGAGTTGTAGCTCATTGGGTGTTGGGGCATCCTTTCAGTTGACTACTAAAGAATCTCGGGTGTTGGAGCGTCTATCCAGTGGGAGCTGGAGAAGAATGATTTTCTAGATTCTAGGAAGTTGGAGCTTCATTTTCAATTGGAGTTGAATATTAAAGAATTATTAGAAAAGCATTAGGTGGTTTTTGTCTCGGAGTGAGTTTCCACCTTAAAAAATATGTGCATTTGTGTTCCTCTTATTTGCTACTATCGTTGTACAAACACTGATAATAATTGAAGATTAACTAATGCTCTAATGGAAAGGAATATTGATTCACCCCCCCCCCCCCCTCAGTATTTCCAAAAATTGGTATCAGAGCTTGGTTCCTTCAATAGCAGTTTAACAGCTGGAAGGAGGTCATGGAGCATACCAAGAATGGTGTACCTTTATTCAATGAAAATAATTATGCACTCTGGAAAGGAAGAATGGAGGTCTATCTCTTGGTGCAAGGTTACGAAGTATGGGACATTGTTCAAAATGGATTTACATCAACTACGGATGAACAAGGTAAGAAGAATTTGGTAAATGATGCAAAAGAAAAGAACATTATTATGAGTGGACTTATTGAATCTTCTTATCATAAGGTGTTGGGTTGTAAAACTGCCAAAAATGTATGGGACAAGCTTGAGAATATATATGCAGGTGACTCAAATATAAAAGAAGCAAAGCTTCAAATCTATAGAGCAAAATTTGAGCAACTCAGAATGAAAGAATATTGCAACATTGCTGCATACTTCCAATACGTTGATGAAATAACCAATAATATAGAAGGATTGGGAGAGCCAGTTGACGAGAAGACTATTATACGGAAGATTCTTAGAACCTTACCAGGGAAATTCAACCTAGAGGTATCGATCTTAGAATACAGTGCACATCTGGACAAACTCAGCAAAGAGGAATTACATGGAGTTCTCATAGCATATGAAATGAGACTTGATAAAGAAGAGGGTACTTCACATCTAGAAACTGTGTTCATTGCATCTAAGAAAACCAATAAGGATAAACAACCTTCAATTGAAAAGACATGCACCTAGAGTTGTGAAGAAAAGGGAGATGATGAAGAAGGTCTTTCAGATGAAGAATATGCTTACTTCACGAGAAAACTAAAAATTGGTAAGGGACAATTCAAAGGTAAACTTCCATTGATATGTTTTTGTTGAAGATTGCAACAAGAAACAGTGAAGGAGGCATCCTAAAACATCTTTCCTGATCCTAGTTGGAAAGTGATCACCTAAACTAGCTGGAGGCCACACAGGTGATTTTTGTCGCAAAGTCTATTTTTAGACTATGCCTATTTTTAGACATATGGAGCATGGTCTAGGAGTTGCGGGATGCTCTTCTTGGATGATTGGTCAAGTTGGTAAAAATAGATGGACAGTTATTTTTAGACATACAGGTCGAAGTCTATTTTTAGACTGCCTGTCTAAAAATAGGTCAGTCAAATATTATTAACCCTTAATAATATTTGGACTATAAACATTTTCTTTTCCTCTTGGAGCACTTCAGTTCGAGCTACAGATGTGGCACATGCAGCTGGCAGAAGAAAATTCGAATTTCCTATGGGTTAGTTGAGATATTGCATGTTTGACTTCAGTTAGAACTCATGTGGCAGAGTTTGGTGGAGTTGATGAGACAGTTGGTGGAGTTGTGTTCGATTTAACTTAGTTGAACTAGTTGTATTTAGTCTAACTGAAAAATACACTAGTGATGAGTGGTGTGAATTAATTATTAATTAATTCACTAATTATTAACTCAGAAATCAACTAAAGAACACATCAGTTAACTGCAATGCATGGACAGTTCAGTGGAGACCAGTGTTAGAGGTGGGTGAAAGGGTGAGTGTGACTATCAGTTGTGACTACAATTGTGCATGAGATTTGCACACACATTGATGGAGATTGCCAATGAGGATTGCGCAATTAAAGCCAAGGGAATTCGAATTCATTCAATTCATTCTCTCATCTTGGATTGCGCAGTAGAGGCAGGAAAACAGTGGAGGAGTTTTGAACCCGTGACTTGTTCAAAACTGAGCTAGTTTGTGTGTAACTTTTGGAGACAGTACTGAGTAATTGTGAGGAGTATTGTACTGATATTGTTACATGATTCTTCTTCATTATAATATACAGACAGTAGGGGGTTTTCAGCTGTAAGCTTTCCCCGGTATACATACTGTGTTATATGTGTTGAATTTCTATGTGCGCATGTGAATGTTTTCAATACCGCTTGTTGTTTTTATTTCCGCATGTGATGATTAATGTGTAGAAGAGATTATGTGTTATGTATGAAGCTCAAATAGTATGTTACCAGGATAATATTGGTGAATAACTCAGAAAATTATTCAAATTTCTATAGTTTTAGCTGTAATGAGGTTGGGCATTTTGCAGCAAAATGTCCAAATAGAAGTAATGGCAACTCAAAAGGAAAGAAAGGCTTTAAGAAATTCAACAAGCAAGGATCCAAAAGGAACTTTCTCTCTAAAGAAAATAGCTCATCATCCGATGAAGACAATGACAATGAAGAAGAAGAAAATGAGAGAGTATTGTTGATGGCCAAGCGCAATAAACCCAAGCACAATAAACAAGAGGTATCAAACAATGAAGAAGAAGGATGGACCATAGAATAATTTTATGAGGAAGCAATCAAGCTTATAAAATATCTCAAGGTAGAGAAGATCCGTTCCAATACTCTTAAAGAACAAGTTCAAGGTCTCAAAATTGAAGTTGAAGAACACAAATGCATTAAAGAGTCACTTCAAAAGAAGTTGGAAGAAAGCAACCAAGAAAGGGAATAATTAGAAGCTGAAGTAGTCTCGCTGCGTGAGGAACTGAAGAAAGGAAAAACTTTCCAAAAATATGCCAACAGCTCAAGGGCATTGGAAGAACTCATCAACAATCAACGATCTTACAACGAAAAAACTGGTATCGGTTACAAAGAAGAAGAAGTAGGACCTTCTACAACAAAATACAATGAACCTATGAGATCTGACATGCATGTAGACTTCATTGGACAAGATTTGCAAGAACAGCCTTGGAAGACAATTCCTTGATGAAAATTTCCATCCAGGTACCAACATATTTTTTATGGCTACTGTTATTCATGTGGAAAATTTGTTCATAAAGCTGTATAATGTCGCACATACCCTAGGAACGAATACAATTGCAGGAGATCTGTCAAATATGAACCTCCCAGGGCTCAGCGAAACATCAATAGATTTGAACGTTTAAGAAATAATATTGAATGTTACAAATGTCGAACACATAGCCAAAGACTGTAGACTTGAAAATCCTCCAGAGGAATCTTCGAAGCCACAGAACAAACGAACATGGAAGAAGAAGAAGATTGATAATTGTGCTCTAGCTTTCAAGGCTCAAAAGAACAAAGATGTGTGGTATTTTGATAGCGGTTGCTCAATGCATATAACTGGAGATAGAAATAAATTTGTATCTCCAAAAGAGAAGAAGGATGGAACTGTGTCTTTTGGAAATGATGGATCTTCAAATGTTATAGGATCAGGTACTGTCACTCTCGGAAGTAAAGATTCTCTAGCCAAGAATGTTCTATTGGTTGAAAACATGAATCACAATCTACTCAGTGTTGGAAAAATATGTGATCAAGGACACACAATACTATTCAACTCCACGAAATGTGAAATCAGGAAAGGCGTGTATGGTGAAATTGTGACTACATCAAGTCGAGCTCCAAATGACATATATGTTCTGGATGAAGCAACTAAAGCATGTCTAATAGCTAAAGAGGATGATACAATAATTGGTAGCAATGATGATCGACTAAGTAAGAAGTTTGCTACAAAGGTGCAAAGTGATTTCAAGATGTCTTTACTTGGTGAGCTGACATACTTCTTAGGGTTTCAAATATCTCAACAAGAGAAAGGAATATTTATATGTCAAGCCAAGTACATCAAGGAAATTCTCAAGAAATTTAAAATGGAAGATTGCAAACCCATCCTTACTCCAATGGTAACAGGTTGCAAATTGAGCATAGATGACTCATCTAAGGATGTGGATCAAAGGTTGTACAAATCTATGATAGTATTCTTGTATATGTAACAACCTCCCGACCAGATGTTATGCAAGCAGTTGGAAAAGTAGCAAGATTCCAAGTAGCACCAAAACAGTCACATATTAAATATTCACCAGCATTGGAATATCTTCGCCAGAAGCTTGGGATTCACCCAAGTTCTCATTAGATTTTCCTTTTTCAGAATATAAAGGGGGAGTGGAAGTAGATTACAGGTCTGCAGGATGGTTGTGTGTCAGGGGGAGTGGAAGTGGGTACAGGTCCGCAGGATGTTTGCGTTTTAGGGGGAGTTACCCTTTTCCATTAATGTCAAAGGGGGAGAGAATGTTGTAGGAAGAGGTGTCATGATCGCAGGGGGAGTACTTGTGTTGCCATTAATGCCAAAGGGGGAGATTGTTGATCAACGGTTTTCATTGATGTCAACCCAAGTAGCACTAGGGGCTAACCTAATATTGGATGGGAATTTTTACCCACAAAATTAATATATTCTGGGTCAATAATGCTTTTTATGGTTTCTACTTGTCGAGATGTTTCCATTGATATATGGCACGCCATGTAATTCTTCACAGTTTGAGAGATATTCATGTTTGAAGTTTGTACCCCCAGTTAGTGGGCTAAAACCCCATGGGGTTGGGGCATGGGTCATTGAAAATTCATAATTAAATATTTTTAAGCTTGTAAAATCCCTCCCACGTTAACTTGTTGAAGCCCCTCTCAACTTAAGCATTTATATAAATTGTGATCTTCATTTCCTCCTTATGTAAGGGATTTCGCCATCTGAAACAGGTCATCGTGGAATTTTCGCTCTAACGTTTTTTCTACAAAGTTTTAGAAGCTGAAATTTTTATGAGGTGAAGCTAAAATCCTGAGGAAGCTTCTGCAAAAAATTTAGAACAAGGTACGAAATTTTTTTGGAGATATGATCTGTGGAAGTCAGGGTTTTTGCAGGCTCCTGAAATTCATCTCAAAGAAGTGACCTTGGTAAAATCGTCATAACTCTCTCTCTGAGTATCAGATTTAAATTCAATAAAATGTGGTAGATATTTCACAGTCTATAGTTTTTTCTCTATCAATTTTAGAGCCAAATGAAAAAATAGTTACACGTGGCATGCCATAGAAGTGTGCTCTTCTGAAACAGTCCATAATTATGGCATTGTGAGAGATTGGGTATAACTCTCTCTTGAAGAATCCAAATTGGGTCAGACCTATGGAATTGGAAAGATGACTCGGAGGACTACTATAGGACCAAAAATTAGATATTAAGGATCTGATATAACAGAGATACACCAGATTCAATATCAAGATCCCAGAAGGCAAGAAAAAGCTAGATCATGTGTTGTCAAGGGTTGCAAAGGACCAAAATTTCTAGGGAAGCAAAGCAAAGCAAGGTGCAGCAGAGGATAGCATGAAAAGAGCATCAACCAAGGTGCATAATAGTAGCAAGAAGTTCATCCTATGAAGTCTTCAAGTGGGCAGGACTGCATACAATCATTGTACTAAGTCATTGTAAATACATTATTGTAAAATTTGTATTAGTGTCTATCTGCCAAGGGTTGAAGAGGCAGTGTTGGGAGGTCTAGGATCATCATTAGGTGGTTGTGTCAAATTTGGGGTTATGGTCTAGTATATATTCTTCTTCTACATCATTTTATATCATTGTAAAGTGGACCATTTTTCCTGGTACAGGAGTCCATTCTTATTTTATTCTTCTATAGGGTGCTAGGGTGGTGCTAGGGTGAGTTGTAGCTCATTGGGTGTTGGGGCATCCATTCAGTTGACTACTGAAGAATCTCGGGCGTTGGAGCATCCATCCAGTGGGATATGGATAAGAATGCTTTTCTAGATTCTAGGAAGTTGGAGCTTCATTTTATTTTGGAGTTGAATATTAAAGAATTATTAGAAATGCATTAGGTGGTTTTTGTCCCGGAGTGGGTTTCCACCTTAAAAAATGTGTGCATTTGTGTTCCTCTTGTTTGCTACTATCATTTTACAAACACTGATAATAATTGAAGATTAACTAATGCTCTAATTGAAGGGAATATTGATTCACCCCCCCTCTTAGTATTTCCAACAAAAATACATTGCGCTGCACATACAAGGCGACACTCTATGCCTATAGGTGGACGCTACTCATTGGCCTAGAAATGGCCCGATGGGCACATAAGGCATGCAACGCTGTGCTCAGGGAGCCTAGTAGGCCTACACGTAGGCGATGTTGTGCCTAGGAGGACTCGACCTGCTCAGAACAGGTTCGGCGCTGCGCTTAAGGAGGACCTGACAGGCCCATTTCTGCTCGGCACTGTGCCCAGGAGATTGGCAGGCCTGCATGAAGCGTGCAGCGTTGTGCCCAGGATACTGGTAAGCCTGCACGTGGGCAGGCACTGCTCTTAGGCCTAAAACCCTCCTCCCCCCTACAAAATTGTCAAAAACACAACGGAGCCACCTCCAAGATGCCTTCAAAAGCATGCAAACAAGTTAAAGGTTGGTAGATGCTGCTTTTCCTTTCCCTCCAAGTGATTTTGTTGGTTTAATGCTTAAAGGAAATTGAATAAACCCTAGTGGCTATAAACCCTAACACACACCTCCATCACACTCACTTTCAAGAGCTGCCCTTCACCATGATTTCAGTTCACTCTTCCTACCTATTTTCACAAGCAGGCCTAATTTTTTCTAAAGGAAACCCTAGTGACCATTTCAGGGGAAGAAGGGAGTGGCAGCAGTGAAGGAGGAAAATTTCCTATGAGGAAAAAGCACAAGGGTGGGAAGGTTAAAAAATTTGAGCCCCAAGACACAGTCGAGATTACTATCTCCCCCATGATTCTCACATGCCTTCAAAATGAGGGGTGTTTTCAGTTTTATGAAAGAATCAAACAAGTGAAAAATCACCCAGAGCTCACAAGGTTATTCATTCTTAACCTACATAACAAACAGTCAAGCCTTGTAGGGGTAGATTTTGAACTATCAACAGATGCTATTTCTAGTGCTACAGGTATACCTGATGTTGGTGAAAAGTGGTTCAAGAGAGAAATGTTGGACATGAGCTATTATGAGCCATTTATCCAACCTAGGTACAAAGAGGGCTGTAAAACCATTTTTCCTTTCTCACACTGGCTGGATAGGTATGTACCCTTGATGAGGGTTATCATGAAATACTTTACCTGTGATGGGAGATACTCTAGGCTCTTCTCCTACCATATCATATTACTCATGCATTTTACCAGGGTCAGGATGCTTCATTTGCCCTATTACCTCTATAGGAGTATTGAAAAGATGTCTTATGTTGTACGGAGGAGGAATCATTCCCAACAAATGCAGATTTTGTTCCATCACTCCTTGATCAAGATGGTTGTTCTACATCAACTGGAGAAAAAATGCATACCTTGGGAGGTGTTCATAGCTCATGAAGTATTCACAAGCCCACAACCCCATCATCAGCCCAACATGCCATCATCATCTCATCCTCCTCCCTCTACTCTTCCATCACCTCCTACTAACAATACCTCATCCTCTACACATATATCCCCTCCTCAAGGAAACCTCCCTTCCTCATCTTCTTATGATGCATCAGTTGAAGAAGGAAGTGGCAGTGAACATTCAAGCCAAAATGAGGGTGAGGATGACAATGAGTCAAGCTAAAATGAAGATGAGGGAGATGATGAGTTGAGCCCACAAGAAGCAGACAACGTGGAAACAAAGGAGGGTGATGACAATGAAGAAAATGAAGAAGCTGACAGTGGGAATGGATCAAACATTGATGAACAAAAAGTCAGCAATGAATCAGAGGCCATGGAGGTGGATGATGACGCAAAAGAGGTAAGTGATGAAGAAAGCAACAATCATAATGAGAATGTTAAGGATAATGATGAAGGTAAAGAGGTAAGCAACAATCCAGGTGATGGAAAAGAAGACATAGAGACAAATGATGCCAGCCATGAGGAGGAGGAGAAAGACATGTGTTTGCTACCTCTAAAAGGCAAGGGCCCATGACTTCCACTCCTATTAGGCCAAAGGAAAAAATCAAAGATAAAGGCAAAGGGAAGATGAAGGAAGAAAGGGAATCCCAACACGATGTAGAACATGAATTTGACCTCATTGAACTTGACAGTGACAAGGAGGATAAAAAGAGGGCCAATAGCATACTACTTCAAAGAAAGAATGCAGATATTAAAGACCTACAAAGGAGCCTTGGCATGGCAAGATATTTTATTGATTATTACAAGGATGAGCACAAGCATATGAAGAAGGTGAAGAGGGACCTTGACCTCCAAAAGAAAATGACCAAGCACTATCCCTTGAAAAACAGACTTGCTTGTGTCGAGCTCAAAGAGGCCCTCACTGAAATTCAAGCACTCAAATGGGAAAAGGACAAAGAAAACCTTGGTATTTTTGCGGAAGCTTCTCTACAGGCTTCTCAAACCCCATGAGGGAGACATCCACCAATTTTGAGGAATTTTTGACAAATTTTAGTTTTTTACAGATTTGGAGGCGTCTAAGCGCAACACCCCTGGTGCTACGCTTTCATCTTAGGCATACTCAAGAGGAAATATTTGCATTTTTTGAATCCTCAGCTCAAATATAGCATGCTCACCAAATTTTAGAGCATTTGGAGCATTTTTGGTCCCTCAAAACACTAACAAACACCTCACTTTTCACCTTTCTGCCTTATTTTTAGGCCTTGCGCTGCGCCTAGAGCAGATTTGGGAAATTTACTTTTTGGAAAGGTTAGTGAAGCCAAATTAGAAATAAAAGGGCCATTTTGGAAATTAGACTCAACAGGCTTTCCAACGAGCCATCACGGAGCCAATTCAGACATCGGGAAGGCCATCAAAATTTCGCTACAAGTGGACCCATTTTTCGTGTGCATGCGCTACGCTCTGAGGTGCCACCTTGCAAAAAAGTCAAGGAAACACACTGAAAGACATTTTTGAGATTTTTTGGGGAAATCACTCTAGAATTGGTTGAAGAGTTATGTTTATGTTATCTTTAATTTATTATATTAGATATTATTTGCCTTGGGCCTTGCATGGCCTCTTTGGACATAAATGACATTTATGATGTATTTATGGTTTCTAGAAGCCTCTTAGGGTTTCCACCTCCTCATTTGATAGATAAATAGAGCAAGGATGTCCTATGTAGTTGGTTGGCATTTGATGACTCTTAAGAGAAATACATGGTGTTTTGGAGATTGAAGAAGAAATTGGTGTCATGGAATTTGTGAATGGCTTGTTTTGATTGATAAAGGAGAAGGCTTGCTTGCAGGATCCATGAGCATGGTTAATGGTGATGTGCTTCTATTCAGTTGTTGCTTTCTTATGTATCATTGTGTTTCATCATTCTATATTGCAGTAGGAAAAATATTTTAGACTAAGATTTTTTTTCAAAGGCACCTTATCTTTGTTTGTTCTTCACTTCTTCTATGTTTTCCATTGCTAGGTCAGTTTAGAGAATTCTTAGCTACTTTATAGACCCACCCAAGCTTGTTTATCTTATCAATGGTTCAATACAGTAGATATCAAAGATTTTTTATGGTCAGCTCTTCTTGTTTGATGTCACTAAAACATTGTTCTTAAGATCTTTCTTTGAAGTATCACTAATTAGGCTTTGCCAAAGAGGCTATGTTTCGATCATACCCTTTGTTCATTCTTGAAAGGTTGCTTTGGAGGTCTTTATGGCTATGATCAATGATTTTTAGGAGTTTCCTCTTCATTGATTAATGTTATATGTTTATCTTAAATGTTTTTCTAACATTGAAAGTGAAATTACTATAAGTTAAATGAGTTTCTCTCCTTCAATTGTTCACTGGATTGTTTGTCTTGAATGCTTATTTACTTAAGTTTAATCAAAGAGTTATTGCTTTGCTCTGTCTTATGATTACTTCTTTATGCTAAATAGTGTTGAAAGCCCTTCTTGTTAAAGTATTTGACAATGGACTCTTAAATTCCCTTTGCCCTACTTTGTTCACAAACTTGATGTTAATTCCATCTCACACAAACCTTGAAAATCCATTTGACCATGTTAGATTTGCCCTGTGATGCACTTTCTTTCATTGTTGAGATATCCATGAATTTTTATAGACTCCATAGCCCAATGACTTGAATATTTCTTCACTCCATATATTCTACTTGATCATCTACCCAACCAAATCAAACAAACAAACCCTAAACTTAAAAACTAGCCTAAAATCGAACCCTAAAAGGAAACAAGTTCACATCCTTTGCAGAAAATAGTGAGAGCCCTCTCTGAGTCAAGGAAGGCTAGGTCTTAGGACTCCAAAGACTGGTTTGATGTTACCCTTATACATTTTCCCTTGCCAATCTGAAAAATTATGTGGACCTAAAATAATGGCGATCACGGTGGGACCTTATGAGTTAATTACAATCTAAATATTACTTAGGACTTCAAAAACCCTTGTTAAACACTATCTATTTATTTATCACCAAATCACTGCCTAACATAAATGGAAATCAAGGTGAGAGCTTTTTGATTTAGTGACAATATAAGTACTCCTTAGAACTTCATAAACCCTTATCAAATCATAGAGAACTCAAACTGTTAGCCAAATAGTAGAATCTAACTATCTCAACATCCTAGCAAAATGATGACTCAACTAGAGGACATTGATAGAAACCTTAGGGCTACATAAAAGAACTCAGAAAACCCCAAAAAAAATCCCTAGGTTGTTTTTTTTTGTCAATTATTGGTGGTGGACCATAAATACATATCCTTAAAACAACAAAAACATCCACTTTCCGACTCCACTAGCCTCTAGTAGACCTACTACTTCGCTAGTTCTCATTAGACTTCCCTAGGATTGTGTCAAAATCGGCCCTTAGAATTTTAGAGGCCTAGTCACACACTGTGTGAGTTTAGCAAACACTAAGAGAGGCCAACCTTTCGAAAATAGTCCTAAAATTTTAGCCTCTCCACATTTTGAGTTTGAAATCTGGCTTCACAAAGGATCAATACCAGATCTCATTTGGACCCAAACCCTCCTACTATAGTTGATGATCCAGAAAAAATTTTGTGGCAAACTTCCAAAACTGAAGATTCAACTACTATTAGGACCATTCATAGAGAAAGTTCTGTCCCTGAACATTTTACAGCCTTGTAAGATCCCCAATTTGACTTACACCATACAAGAAACCTTTTGAGAAACAATTCACAAAGTGGGATTGACCAGACTGACCTTGAACCCATAGATTTGCAATTGAGCTCAAGTATAGAAGCCTCTCCTTCCATTCCTCCTGAATTTCAGCTTCTCCATCACTTTGGCTCTTTTCATACCAAGTTTTCTCAAAATCAGCTTGCTGGTCCAAGTACCTCCACCACCCCCATCCACACTACCACTGTGAAAACCACTCCACTTCATCCTCCACCTCCTCTCACAAACCCTCCCCTTGTAAATACTCCTTGGATTCCATTATATCCCATCATGGCAGCTTAGTATGACCCCTTAGCACTACCACAACCTCTAATGCCTTTGCCAAATGACTACCAATCCAAAATCCCTCACTTTACCAGAGTTGAATCTACCACTGCCCAACATCATGTAGATAGGATGAATGATGCCTTTAACTACCAAGAGATAGAAGAGGACACCATAAAAAGGAGGGTTTTTGCCCAAGCCTAGGAGGAGAAGCCAAAAAATGGTTCAAAATCTTGACTCCTAACAGCATACATGATCTCCCTTCCCTTTACCAAACATTCACAAACAAGTGGGAGATTAAGAAAAATCCTCTCCAAATCCTCTCAGAGTATAAAAACCTCAAGAGAAATGTTGAGGAAAGTGTCCAAGACTATTACACTAGGTTCAACAATGTATACAATGCTCTCCCACCTCACATGAAACCCCCACAAGGTCTAACACTAGTGAAATTTCCAGAAGGCTTTGATCTAGACATGACCTACCAATTGAGAGAGAGAGAGATCCCACAAATTGAGAAGAAATTCAAAAGGGGGTTCTGAGTGCAGAAGCCAACTTGAATGAAAAGAGGGCTAGGATGAGGTCAGAAAAGAGGGTTACCTACAAAGATGAAACTATGGCCTCAAACTCTTCATCTGATGCCAAAATTGGCAGCCTAGTTAGAAGAATGGAGAGGATGATGGAAAGGATAAACTTGAGTGAAAGAGCACCTCCATGAGAAAACCAAGAAAATCCCCAAAACAGAAATAGGAATCCAAATTTCATAAGAAACCCTCCCCAAAACAGACAAAGAGACAATGACCAACAAATCAGGCCTCCTTTCCAAGACAATTATGTAGATGAAGAGGGAAGAGAGACTGAAGAACCTAAAGAAAACCATGTAAACTTGATAGGTTATGACAATGAGGGTGATGTTTTTCTACTGAAGAAGAACAAGGATTTTTCTCCTTAGATCAAACTAAAACAAACTATGAGGAGTCTGATGACTACAAACTAGGATTTGAGAATGCCATAATGGAAGTCCATAGGCAATATGACCTTAGGAGAAAAAATAACCAAGATGCCTCCAAGAAAAACAAATTAGACACTAATGTTAGGAAGACCCCTAAAAACCCTCCTAAGAAGACAGCAGATAATACAAATACCATGTCTAAGAAGACTGATCCAAACAAAGGCAAAATCAGCCAGCCAAGTGGTGACCCAAGCTTCCCTAGTACCTCAACTAGTGGCCCTAAGAAAATTCTGTTGTCTAAAGCCCCAAATCAGAATCAACAAATTAAAAGTGTAGAAAAGTTCATGGCTAATAAAACTGATGTAAATATGCCCAAACCACAAATACCTTTCAGTTTTGAAGGAGAGATTTCCAAAATCAAGATAACCATAACTCTCACTAAACTAGTAACCCAAGATGTGTATAGGTCCCAAGTCTTGAAATTTTTGAACATAGGGAACGATACTGACACTCTAAAATTGACTAATGACAAACCAGAGCTGTTTTTTGGACCTAAAGTAGAGGTAAAATACCAAGAAGGAGTTGTCCCTCCTTTCTATGTTGGCTTAAAAATACATGACAAAATCTTACATAATGCCATGCTAGACTCTGGTGCCTCTCACAACCTCATGGAAAAGGTAGTGATGGAGAGATTAGGCCTAGAAATTAATAAACCTTACAAAGACCTGTATTCTTTTGATTCAAGCATAGTCAAATGTTTGGGTCTGATCAAGGATCTATGTGTCAATATGGCACAAACCCTTGCTAAGGGCCTACTCATGGACATAGTAGTTGCTGACATTCCCCCAAAGTATGGTATGATTTTATCTAGATCATGTGGAGCCAAAATTCAAGGGAGCCTCCAAATGGACTTGTCTTATGCTACCATCCTGGTCTCTAACCAAACAAGGAGATTGTACCTAGAATCTCACATGACATATATGGTAAGCAGCCTAGATAGGCCAAAAAAAACCCTATTTATTCCATCCATTCAAACCTTGACTCATTTATCTTGTATAATGAAGAGGAAATAAACGAACAAGTAAATGAAAATGACAAAGAGATACGCCCACCAGAATAGTGAAATCTATCCTCAAATGAAGAACATAACACCCAAAACACTAACAACCCTGAACAACAACATGATGGCGAGTATGAACTGGAAACACTTTGGAACATGAGATTTGATGTCTCTTATGGAAAAGCTAGTTTAGGAGCTGGTGTCTGGATACATAACACAAATGAAGGCCATTCCTACAAGCTAGATTTCCAATGCACTAACAACATTGCAGAGTATGAGGCTCTCCTCCTTGGTTTACATTTTCTTAAAAACATAGGAGACAAGAAGATCTCAGTCCAAGGAGATTCAGAGCTGATCATTAGGCAAATAAAAGGGGAGTATTTAGCCAAGAATCCTAGGCTAAGATAGTATAGGAATACTGCCCTAGACCTCCTAAAAACCTTTGAGAAATATGAACTCACTTTCATCCCTAGAGCCCAAAAAAACCTTGTGAATGAGCTTGTCTTTGCTACCAGCAATTGCCTAATACCCCATACAAATGAACAATACACTGTTAACGTAAAAAACCGGCCTACAGTACCTGACAACATAAACTATTGGCAAGTTTTCGAGGGTGATAAACAAATTTATGACTTTCTGCAATCTAAGAATGAATTTACAACACCAAAACCCAGTTTAAGGCATGAAGAGGATTTTTTTGATGAAGAACAAGCCCAAAAAACAGAGTTGTCTTATACTGCTGATATAAATCTGCTTGAACATCCTTATAAGCCACAATTGTTTGAAAATCTAGATCAAAGAGACCTTGAGGTTTTACAATTTAAAGATGATACATTACCAAGGGGCCTTACACCATTAGAGGATTTGTTTGATTTTAATGATGTGGCTAAAAAACAAAAGATAGAATCCATGGAGACTAATGTAGAAGAATATAACATAGGCAGCATGAAGGAACCCAAAATGATCAAGCTATCCAAAACTCTTCCTCCTCACATAAAATAGAAATATATTGAGTTTTTAAAAGAGTTAAAGATGTGTTTGCATGGGGATATGAGGACTTGAAGTCCTATGACACAAGAATTATTCAACATAAAATTCCTCTCAAGGAAAATAAAAAACCATTCAAACAAAAATTGAGAAGAATAAACCTCGTTCTAGTACCTTTAGTGGGGAAAGAGATTAGAAAGATGTATGCTGTTGGGATCATAGTCCCTCTTAGGTACTCAGAATGGGTTTCAAACCTTGTTTCAGTTAGGAAGAAGACATGGGAGATTAGGATTTGCATTGAATTTATAAATTCGAACAAGGCCTCCCTAAAAGATGACTATCCCTTGTCTAAAATGGATCACATACTTCAAAGGGTAGTTGTTTCTAAGAGAATATCGCTGCTTGATTGATTTTTGGATTACAATTAGGTATTAGTACTTCCAAGTGATCAACATCAGACTGCTTTCACTACACCTTGGGGTGCATTAATTTATGTCAAAATTCCCTATGGGTTAATGAATGCAGGGGCCACTTTTCAAAGGGCCATGGACATATCTTTTTCAGAAGGCATAGGTTACTTCATAGTCATATACCTTGATGACATCACTGTCTATTTTAAGACTAATGAAGAACACGTATTCCACTTGAGAAAGGTCTTTGAAAAGTGTAGGAAATATGGCCTATCTACGAATCCTAAGAAAACATTGTTTGGCCTTCAGGAAGGTAAGCTCCTAGGCCACATCATCTCTGAAGAGGGAATCAAAATAGACCCCAAAAGGATCAAAGGTATATTGCAAATCAGCCATCCTAGAAACATTAAGGAGCTGCAATATTTCATTGGAAAGATCAACTTCCTAAGAAGGTTCATCCCCAACCTTGCTGAACTCCTAAGGAATATTACAAACATGCTTAGAAAAGATATAAGAGTTAAGTGGACCTTGGAAGCTAAACAATCCTTTGAACTGGTAAAACAAGCACTCACCCAAACACTGGTTCTAATCAGTCCTGACTTTACCAAGGACTTCTACATTTTCTCATTAGCACCCAAACACACCATTACTGCAGTGATGTTGTAAAAGAACACAATGGGGAAAGAACAACCCATAGCCTTATTCAGTAAGGCATTAAGAGATGCGCCCTTAAAATATAACATCATGGAGAAACAAGCCTTTGCCTTGATTAAAGCATTGAAAGATTTATGAGTCTACATTTTACACTCTCATATCATTGCTTTTGTTCCACATACAGTTGTGAAGGACATTCTAAATAAGGACCCTGATGGTAAAAGGGGTAAATGGATTGCTATTATCTTAGAATATGATTTAGAAATTAGACCCACTAAGTTGATCAAAGGAGAAGGACTAGGAAAACTCATGGCTGAATCAAATTTCAAAGCACTAGACATGAATATGGTTAATGTATTATAGGAAAAAGAACATTTCACTGCTCCCCACATTGAATAAGTATTTCTGAATTCATCTTGGTATGACGATATCCTATATGTGCTTTTTGACCTTAATGCTCCTCCTACTTTATCTGTAATGTTCCCATTTTAGCACATGGCTAAATGGAACATTAAAATTTTGCTTATATCATATTGCAGCTAAATAAATGGGTAAAAGGACCCATTCTTATTAAAGACATGAATAAAATCCCTCATGATGTGAAAGGGATCATTAGAGTAGCTTCATTTTTCACCCTCAAGTGTGAAAAGGGGAAAATGCATGAAGACAAGGTCATGTGTTGGAACGGGGTCTCCTAACAAGCTCCAAAACTGGTCCATTTTGATTAATTTTGATTATATTTAGTATAGCACAGGGGTTTTGGGGTAGATCAAAGCCCCAAATGCATTGTAATGGGTCAAAGGGTAAACTAGGGGTCTGAAAACCATGGGTTGTGGACCATAGGAAAGTCGAAGCTAGATTGTTATAAATAGATATGTATTTTGTATCAAAAAGGATAAGAATTGATGAGATATTGATGCGATCTATTTCTTAAGTTGTTTGTTTGGGTTTTGGGGAATGGACTCCTACTGGCTATGTGTGCGGAGATCCTAGTCCAGCTATGTGTGGACCCTGCTACTGTGTGCACAGGTTGGGAAGGGAATTGTAAGGAAAGATTGATCAATGAATGAATGCGAAGGATTATTAGAGATCTGAATCTGTGAGTACTGTTGTATGAATTGCTGATAATTGTTGTGTTATGTGTTTTTTGTCTTTCCGCTGCGAAGATCTTTGTACTAAATGATTGGATCTAGATATGCCCTGCTCTGTTTATATCATACTGTGTTGATGCTATAGAAAGTATATACTTCTAAATCTAGTGCAGGTGCATGCAAATAGATACATACTTAACCCTACGAAGAACCAGGTAATATGAGAATTACATAATAGAACGCAGCTCTGCTTGCCTTACCCTTCCTTTCTGAGGGTGTGGAAACCTGGTTCCAACACCCACCCATACTACTTCGGGTGAGACTGTGACCTGCGAAAGTAGGTCACTGCTGAAAGGGCTAGTAGTATAGGGGTTTGTTGGCAAACCTTGCACACCGAACCTAGGTCAGGACCCCTCAAGCCAAAAAATGGTTTCGTTGCTGGGACTGGAAGGAGTCTAAGAAACGGGATCGGGTAATGGCATTAGAGATCTAACATGGGATTTAATGAGTGATATTCTGGGTGAAAGCGCAACACGAAGCGATAAGAACTATCAAAACAGTCGAGAAAAGGATCACTTTGCTCATAGTCCGCCGAAACCTACACAAGGTCCATCAGCTGCCCCAATGTTAGGGCCCCAGGAAGATAAACCAAAGGAGCCAATGGCGGCACACTTAAAGTTACCTACCTTTAAGGGAGTAGCCAATTAGGACATGGAACGATTCTGGTTCGTGGCCGATTCGGTATGGACCGTGCAACGGGTGGTAAGCGATACTATGAAGAGAGCGCAGCTATTCCTGGCTTTCAAAGAGAGGGTGTTGGACTGGTATGTGTGGTATATATATCTCAAAACGAGAGCGCAACGCTTCAAAATATTAAGGATTCCCTAAAACAACAATTCCGAAAGCCGAAATCCTATTCCCGGCTCGTAGCGGAAGTAAAAGACTTCAAGCAAGGAATGTCTGAGTCAGTGTGGGAGGCCGATAAACGGTTTAAGAATGTGGTTAGGGAAGGTGAGTTCAAGTACGATGACAAAAAACACGCGGAATGGTTCATCGCTATGCTGCTACCTCACTTACGCATACCCATGGGCCACCAGACCTTCGAATCGCAGGAAAATGCCTTGGAAGCTTCCATGAAACTTGAAGCTGCACCTAAGGATGACACGAGGGAAGGAGTGCATCTAATTTAGGAGTAGCTCAGAGCCATGCACATGGAAATACAAAGCTTATGGATGGAATGGGGAAAAGGAGTCAGCACAGACCTCTGGTGCGAAGATTTCCGGGTAGCAGGACTACATGATACGGCCCAATGTCCTCGGATAAATAGGGGTGAATTGAAGCAAAAATGGTGCAAGTCCTACCGATCTATAGGGCACAATGAGAAAAATTGTTGCACATATGACTTGTTGGTAGATCGGGGAAACTTCTATAGGGTACAATCCAATCCCGACTCTCCGAGATATCCTGCGACCTTTGGTGGCTCTCCTGCGAGGGGTAGGGGGGGCGGGGAGGGAGTGTAGAATGAGGACGGGGCTAACTGATCTGCTACAACTGTGGAGAGGTAGGGAACCTTTCCAGGGACTACCCAAATCCCACTAGGCAACCCTGTAAATATTGTCAGCAACTGGACCATGAGATCGAGGACTACCTGATCTTTCTAACCAAAATGAAGGACAGACAGTCTACCCCCACACAAAATATACAGAGAGTCAAAACGAAGCTAAGGAGCGAAGATCCCAATATAAGAGTCATAATACACAGCATGGTCACCTAGGAAGCAAGGAATGAGCTTACTGCTCAGAAGGAACCAAATCCCAAGAAGCAGGAGTCGCTGGAAGCCCCCGCAGCCACCAGTGCACCTCCAGACAGAAGAGGAGGCTGAAATATTGTTAAGAGCATGCTTGAAGCTACTACGCAACCCATAGGCTGGAGAAAATCTTCAAGTATTGCCACAGGGCTGTGCAGCCCAGCCCAGCACAGCGGCTGAGGTTAAGGAAGTACACAAATTACACAGCTACAAAAGGCACACCGGGAGATAAATGCGATTGGCTACGTAGATTGTTGACTATGAGATAGATCAGGTTATTCTTGATCTTGGATCTGATGCGAACGTCTTACCAAAACAGGCATGGCAATGAATGGGAGAACCTAAATTAGACTAGTCCACCATCCAGCTTCGAATGGCGAATCAACAGAAGATCATCCCTCTGGGAAGGTTACCAAAATTTGTGGTCGATATCGCAGGAGTAAAGGTCCTCGCTGACTTTGAGGTCATAGAAATCGTGGAAGATACGAATCCCTATCCTGCCCTCCTAGGACTAGACTGGGCTATCGACATAGGGGTGGTCATTGATCCAAAAAAATGTAGCATGGTGTTTGAGAAGAATGGTACACATGTAATAGTACCACTGGATCCGCTAAGGGTATGCGGTATACAGAACCGGCATATGAAGAGGAGGAACTCAATCACATCTACAAGATGACAGCACAGGATGAAGACTAGGGTGACCCTACAATAGGCGGAGTATTCGATTGGGAGAAAAACATGGAGTACTTTTCTGACCCGGATGAAGAACTTGAGAGTTGGCAGACCCGGCTACACAATGTCTCAGCACTACGATTCCCTCGGGTTGCAAGGACCCTCTACTACATTACTTCGGAGGTAAGGGACCTTCCCCACTTTGATGAGTCTAGTACTGTCCAGGACTTCTAAAGAACATTAGAGGCTAGGGTGCCAAAATATTGGCCGCTCTGGGCACTCAATCTAGCACTACGTGGCACGCCTGCATGCTGGTGGGATACCCACAAGAAAGCATTTCTGGACTGGGAGACATGTCAGGATAGGATGGTGATGCGGTTCGCTCCTCCCGCTAATGTGCGCACCAAGATATTCCTGGGACCCGGGGATCCCTGCGTGCATCTGCATACTTGGACAACTAAATGGGGCGACTAAACCCCAGAAGAATGGATCCATATATTTATACATGCCCTGGGTCCTATCCCTGCTACTTGGTACTTAGACGTAGAGTTACATCAGCGGACCCACCACTGGGAAATATTAAAAGAGGACTTTATTGGAACGTTTAGACTTATTGGGGGAATAGAGATGCTTGACGAAGTCCTGCAAGACATTGATGCATTCATCTTTAAGGAGCCTCACCCACACACCCCACTAGCCGTTCTAACATGGGAGGCCCAGATGCAAGACATAGTCAACTGCCGGAGCTTGGTGATTAACGAAGAAGAGGATAACCCGCAGAATGTCTTTGTTCCGGAATCTGAAGGGGAACATACCGTTATTAGACCATTGCTCTAGGATTTTGATGTAACGCAACCTCTCCGGCTACACGAAGTTAATATTGGGATAGAATAACACCCTAAGCTGGCTAAAATTGGGGACTATTGGGATGAAGGCACCGTGCGCAAAATTGTCGAACTACTTACGGAGTACCAGAACTTATTCCCTACAAAGTTTTCTGAGCTCAAAGGAATCACTGGGGACCTCAGCATTATGCACATCACTCTGAAGCCTTAGGCGCGGCCCGTCAAGCAGCGATCCTACCAGTTGAATCTTAAGTATAAGAAAAAGGTCAAAGAAGAGTTGGAAAAAATGTTGGCCGCGGGTATCACTGAACCAGTTGAACAGTCAGATTGGGTAAGCCCTATGGTCGTTCAGGAGAAAAAAAAAAAATGGGAAATATGCATCTGTGTGGACCTACGAAAGCTTAACGACACCTCCGTTCATGACCCTTTCCCTACTCCCTTCTCCGATGAAATCCTTGATAGCATGGGTGGACAGGAGGCCTATTCCTTCACTGATGGATTCTCGGGATACCACTAGATCAAAAAGTTCCTTCTAGTATACGGTCATGCCCCTTGGTCTTAAGAACGCACCTGCTATCTTTTCAAGGGTCGTGGTGGTTGTGTTCAAAGAATTTATTCATAAGTTTCTGGAGATTTACTTTGATGACTAGACGGTTTTTGGCTTAGTGAAAGAACATGTCTCGAACCTGGGATTAATGTTGGATGTGTGTTGGAAGCACCAGATCTCCTTGAATATCAAAAAGTGTATTTTTTGTGTACCTTTCGGAGTCTTTCTTGGACACATAGTCTGTCGGCAGGGACTGATGGTTGATCATGCGAAGATAACCGTAATTATCAACCTGACAACCCCCACAACAGAGAAATAGCTACATTCCATTCTTGGTCACACGGGCTATTACAGAAAATTCATTCAAGGATATGCTCTGATCACAGCACCCATGGAACAACTACTAAAAAAAGATGTCCCTTTTTTATGGAATGATGAATGTCAAAAGAGCTTAGAACTGCTAAAATAGAAGATGATTTATGCGCCCATACTGATATTCCTTGACTGGTCAAAAGAATTTCATGCACATGTCGATCCGTCAGGCATTGCCCTAGGCATGGTCCTCACGTAGCCTGGCGAAGGAGATATTGATCACCCAGTTGCCTTTTCTAGTCACAAACTCTCGAGCGCCGAAAGAAATTACTCTACCACTGAGCGTGAAGGACTGGCTATGGTGTACGTGCTACAAAAATATCGACACTATCTACTGGGTGGACACTTTAATATGTTCATAGACCATTCAGCTTTGAAATACCTGGTCAACAATCCTGTGTTGGGGGGGAAGATTTGTTGTTGGTTGTTGCTATTTCAGGAATATGATTTTGAAAACATCGTTAAGCCTGGGAGGTTGAATGCAGGCCCGGATCATCTGTCTCGTATTGATACAAGGGAAGAACCTACTAACCTGGATGAAGGCTTACTCGATGCGTAGCTATTTACCATTAATATGGTTGATGCTCACTTTGTTGATATCATTGAGTTCCTTACTACGGGCGTAGCCCCTGCTGTGTATTCGGTACAACAGAAGGAGTTGGTCACCCAGGCTGCAGCCTTTACTATCATCGCAAGATAGCTATACAAGCTAGGCTCTGATGAGATACTCCGCAGATATGTATTGGAACATGAACGACCCACCGTCCTCACAGAAGCACATGATGGATTCGCAGGTGGCTACTACACAGGAAAGGCTATGGCACAAAGATTTTGAGGGCTGGCTTATGGTGGCCTACCCTACATCAGGATTTTTACACGTATTGTAGATCGTGTGATACATGCCAGCGAACTAGCCGACCCTCACAACGAGATGATATGCCATAATAGCCTCAAATGGCCCTACAAGATTTTTATAAATGGGCCATTGACTTTATAGGACCTATCAATCCACCAGGCAAGAAAACAGGCGCGCGCTACATTATCACTGCCACTGATTACGTCACACGATGGGTTGAGGCACAAGAAGTAAAATATTGTATTGATGATACTGCTGCGAACTTCATCTTTGAGCAGATTCTGACCACGTTTGGTTGCCCAAAGATCCTAATGAGCGACATAGGTACGCATTTTGTTAACCAAATGATTCAAGCTTTGAATGAGGAATTCCGGATCCACCATGCCAAGAGTACACCATATCATCCCCGGGCTAATGGGGCAGTTGAATCTTTTAACAAAATTTTAGAGCAGGCATTAACAAAGGTTTGTAATGCCGATCGTAGTGACTGGGATGTTCACATCCCCTCAATTCTATGGACATATCGAATGACCTGCAAAAAGCTAACTGCCATGACACCCTTCCGAATGGTCTATGGCAAGGAGGCCATCATGCCCATAAAATACATTGTTCCTAGCCTAAGCATCGTAGCATTCACGAATATGGCAAACTCCGATATCATAGAAGAACGTCTGGCGCAACTGGTGGCTTTGGAGGAAGATCGGTTTATTTCTCAGTTTCACCAGTAGGTTCAAAAGGCTCGAGATAAAGCATGGCATGATCGACACATTCGCTAGAAGACATTCATCGAAGGTGATCTCGTCCTTTTATACGATAGCCAATTTTTGAAACATCCAGGAAAATTCCGGCATCACTAGCTTGGTCCCTACATAGTTAAAGAGGTTACGAATGGCGAAGCCATCCAGTTAGATATCCTGCGTGGTGACCTCATTCCTAACTTTGTCAATGGTAACTATACCAGGCTGCAGACTATGTGGCCGCACCAGTGCAGTGACTCGGGATGAGCCACAAGATTGTGTTGGGGGACTGTTGGAACAGGGTCTCCGAACAAGCTATGAAATTGGTCCATTTTGATTACTTTTGATTATATTTAGTATAGTATAGGGGTTTTGGGGCGGGTGTTTGGTCAATTTAGTGTGTCCTAAATTGCTAACATAAATTATCAACTAGGGATTCGTAAGCTGACGAAGTGTGGCGCACTATATGTGCAAGATAACCTATCTCTTACTTTTGTCGTTTTTGGATTTTTATTGATCTTGGTTGGTTTCCTAATGTGAGATGGAAATTCTAAAAGACAAGTATGGTTATGAATATTCAAGGCAATGATGTCCTTTATAATGATTTACCAAACTTCAAAAGAATTTTAAAACACACAATGACAAAATTAATTCCTAAAAGGAAATGAAAATTGCATCACTATTCTAATCAAGCAAATAGTGAACTATTGATCATGAAACTCATTATCCTTGCTGCTGTCTAAACACAAAAGAAACTGTACTCAAAGAAAAGATTGCAAGTAAAGTAAAACTAAAATCAACTTACATCAACTCATATTCTGACCCCTCACCATTAGTCTAGCTATGGCTTTCGGAGGTAATCATAAACAACTTGAGCAATCTGATATCTAATTTGCAGAAAAAGAAACTAATATAAAACTACACACTCATACTTCAATCCCTCACCATCAGTCCAGTTGTGGCTTTCGGAGGTAACTGAAAATGACATGAGCAATTTAATATATCTAACTTGCAGAAAGTAAACTAATATCAAACTACACACTCATACTTCAATCCCTCACCATCAATCCAGCTGTGGCTTTCGGAGGTAACTGAAAATGACATGAGCAATTTAATATATCTAACTTGTAGAAAGTAAACTAATATCAAACTACACACTCATACTTCAATCCCTCACCATCAGTCCAGCTGTGGCTTTCGGAGGTAACTGAAAATGTCATGAGCAATTTAGTATATCTAACTTGTAGAAAGTAAACTAATATCAAACTACACACTCATACTTCAATCCCTCACCATCAGTCCAGCTGTGGCTTTCGGAGGTAACTGAAAATGACATGAGCAGCTTAATATCTAAATCTAACTACTAAAGCAAATGTGAAAGACTGAAATAAACAAAACAGTGCTGGAATTAAACAAAAACTAAGAAAAAGAAATCAGCAGAAGGACAATACTGATTCCATGTCATTAGTCATAAGATATGCAAATGCCGAGACTGCCATGAAAAATTATGCTAAAAGCTATGATTTCAAAAAGCAATCTAAGTAAAGAAATATGAAAAAACAGAATTGAAAGCAACTTATCTAGAAAACATGTAAAAGGCTCCTTGGATAGCAGGGGCCCTCTGCTACCAATTTGGTGAAGTCCTTTAGCTCCTTAAAGTTGTAATCAAAACAGCATCAAAGAACTGAATTTCTCTATTAAAAAGAACTCACAAATCTACATCCCATTCCATCTTGAACTTTGTTACAAAAGACTTCTCTACTACTTTTTCATTACTTCCTCATTACCTATGATAGGAGAAAGCTTATCCTATTTATACAAAATATGAGGAGTCATCTCATTAATGGGAGTCCATGAATCTCTCCCTCCATCTCTAGAGTTACAATCAAAATAGGAAATGATAAGACACATGTCTTTCTAGAGTTTCAACACAACTTTGAGGAATGAGACACATATCCTCTTAGAGTTTCAATACAACAAGGAAGTGAGACACATATCCTCTTAGAGTTTCAATACAACAAGGAAGTGAGACACATATCCTCTTGATTCCATAATCTTCTCCAACCAAATTCGAATTTGGCCTTAGAGTGCCACATAAGGGTCTTCTAGAAGTCTCCTTTTGACCTACACATGTCACAAAACTCATAACATATATATAGATATATGAAACTATGTTAATTTTCTAGTTTCTAATCATAAATTCACTTAAAATACATAAAATAAATAACTTTGGAAAACAAGGATCCTAACCCATATATTTATGAAAATGGTTACTTGATGTAGGGTTTTAGGTCAAATGGCTATGAAATAAGAGATAAATGGTTATGACATAATGAAAATATGTATGAATATGGAGAACACTTTTGAGACTCAACATACCCCCCAACTGAAGTTGTTGCATGTTCTCATGCAACTATTGCAATGATTCATTTGTCCATGAGTTGATCTTTTATGAATTTTGACTCATATAGATTCATTCCAAACTTTGCTTCTTGATATTTTCCTTTTTGGCAAAGTATAATACATTTTATTGCAACACATATTTTTTTTTATTTTTTTTTCAATGGTTGGTTCTTGTGTGACAACCATTTTTTTTTTTTTGAAGCATTGGTTCTTGTGTAACAATGCTTTATTTTATTTGTTACATCAAAGTTCATGAAAACATTTAGAATCAATTACTTCATCAATGAATTGATCATTTGCAAGGCATATAATCTTTTGGATCATGTTGCAACAATAGTTGGTTGGAAAGTATATGTGGGTGAAAACGAAATGAAAATGTGTGATAGTGTATGACATGTGGATATGAAATGATGTCCCTTCCCCCCAACTAAAGATATGACAATGTGAAAAAGGGAGTGAGGAATTTTTCCAAAGTTACAATTTTAGCATTCTAATGAATTACATGACTAAAAATTAGAAAACAACATACCTTCACTTACCTTAAATGTGGATGAGTTGTGTATGTGTGGTGGCTGCAAAATTATGATCATATTCTTCTTCAAGTGGCTGAACAAGAGGAGTCATGGATAAAGAGATGAGATGACTTTTTATTGCTCCTACTAAAACTTGCTGAATCTGCTCCAAAATGCTGAAAATAATAGTCTTCATGTCTTCAAAACTCATTGGCACAATTCCTACTATGTGAAAAGATGTTCTGGTGTCGAACATAGTAGGAAATTGTTGAATTAGTGGCCATTAATGGATGCCACTAGTCAACACGAGAACTCTCACCATTGATGACAATGAGAGTCAAGATGCCCAAACACATCTTGCTAGGTACGAATGATTTTGCTGATGTCGAGTCACCTAGAAGATCTAACGAACAAGAGACATTAATGTATTCCCATTGTTTGTCAGCATGAGAACTTGCCATTAAGGCATGCAAGCCTCAAGGTGTTTTTACAAAGAACTTCGACTCAAAGGACTATGGACTCAATAATTTTCATTGAAGCAGGGCTTATTTGCGGAATGAAAATGACAAGAAATGGAAAATGAAAATGGAAGATGGCAATGGAGAGTAGAAATGGAAAATGGGCAATAAGCATGTGAATGAGAAATGGCAATGGGCAATAAGCATGTGAATGAGCCTCTTGCTTTTATTTGTGGTTATGAATGGACAAAAAGAAATGGAAAGTGGATGTGAATGTAAATGGAAAATGTGAAGTGAAATGAGGTGAATGGTTTATTATGAGGTATGGATGTGATGGAGACAATAGTATCTGAAAGTTTTTCAAGTATTTGGATCTGATTTTGCATCAGCATATTTCCTCTTTGTTGCTGATCATCCTCTTATGAAACAAATTGGTCTCTTAGAAAGACACCATTCTCTTGTAGTCATTTGTCCTTCCTCCTGGAACCTGCAAAAAAAACTAATACTTCTTCTGCAATGGAATGTAAGATTATCAAAGGGAGAGAGGTGATCAATCTCTCTAGTTATGATATTTACACACAAAACTAAGAATTTGTATTAATGAAACAAGTTCTCAAAAGAAAAATCAAAAGAATTTATACATGTTTTGGAATTAGTGCCTCAAGTTGAATGTAGCTTCTTTTCAGCAATTTATTTCATTATTTTCCATTTCAAACTCTAATGATGGATTTCTCATTGTATAGATCTTGCTGAGACCTTTCCAACAATACTTAAATCATCAAAATCTGATTTTGTATGAGAAAGTTAGGCTGATTTGAACAATGAGGTTTTTCAGCTGCGGAATTGTAGAACAGCTGCGGAATTGCACTTTAGCTACGGAATTGGAGAACAGCTGCGGAATTGGACTTTAGCTGCGGAATTGGAGAACAGCTGCGGAATTGGACTTTAGCTGCAGAACGTCGACGGTTTCTGTAGCTAAAAATCTTGAATAAAAAGTTAGCCATTCATCCTTCATCATCAGTCCAAAATTAATCAATACCTTCAGAAAAAGTGAGGAAATAACTTATTCATTTCATTGATTCATTTTTTATTTATTTATTTATTTTTTAACAACAAAAGAGAAATGCAATTTTTTTTAAGTTTCAACAAATGATGCTAAATAAAGCAAACTCAGATACATTGACCAATCGTGACCTTGCAATGACCATAGAATGGTAAGTGAAGATCACATAAGATGAAAAATAATATACTGGTAAGCATTGAAGAACATAAAGGGCATGCTTGCTATTTCAAAATAAAATCTTTCATCTCTTCAAAATTTATTTTTTTGTATCTGTTTGATCCTTGAGGACTATCACAATCAGTAACCGTTCAGGACCACCCCCCTCAGTTGGAATTCCAATTGCAGCAGTTTCCAATACTCTTCCATCCACGCCATTACAGACACATTCAATCTCAATTGAGCTTACCTTCATCTACACGACCATGTGCTCGATAATATCCTCCTGTAGTTTGCTCAATTCATCCCCATGCCCTCTTAATGTCTTTCCATAATGATGTGGCACCCCTTTGAAATAAACATTATAATAGTTGGCGTTTAATAATGTCGTTGAAGCACCAAAATTGCTGGGCAGATGATAAAGGGGATGTGAAATCCAACATTCAGAAAACAAAGTCGAATTGAATTCAAAAATGAGTGGAATGTGGATTGAATGCCATGATAAGAATTTTATTTTGATTAGAATTCTTCTTCTTGGATTTAGAAAACCGGATTATTAATGCAGAGTGCCGTTTTCAAATTCTTCACTCAGAAAAACCGTTTTTCCTCACGCGGCAGGCAAAAATGGCCTTCAAAGAACCAAGAAATTCTCACAGACCGCCACGAATTTTGTAAAACGATTTTTGGGTTATCTAATTGACCACGTTGGCGAAAAAACCCGTGTTTTATTTTTTCAAAATTCATCCTCACTCGTTCATAAAATGCGTTTCAAAATGACGTGTCAAAAACAGTTGCGTTTTTCTGGCTTCTGCTTCAGCAACAAAAATCAATTTCGAATTTGATTGTTGTCTGTGCTGTAGATGGATTTCTAAATCAGATCTGAACTTGAATAACACATTGTCTAGTCCTGGTAAGTCTCACTTCTTTCTCAGAAGCTATCTTCACATATACAGCGAGGTGGCTGATCATCGTGGGATGGTATGCTCCACTGGGAAATTTGCATAACCATAAACGATTAGTAGCCAGCAGGATGCAGCTGGACTTGCAATGTACATTAATTTTGGTGTGAAGGCGGCCCCCGATATCTCATTCACTAAAGAGTTTGATTCACATTGACTCGTACAAAGCATAAGTTTTTGTTATCATTTTAAAACTATGAATGTAGATGTCTACAGCAAAGTAAAGTGGAGATACACCAAGGTACTGAGATATGTTATTGAAACAGCGTTGGACTCGCATGACAATCTCTTGGCAGTATCACCTGTCGCTCTAATCCTTGCTAAAATCCTGTAGTCGGTATGACGCTTGCAAAAGCCAATTCACTGCACCAAAATGATTGTCATGCCATTGAATTTTTTTTTTTTATTTGAAATATTCTATCGCTCTTCACAAGATTTTGCTTTGAGCCCAGGCTCGGAGTTAGCGTCTAGTTCGTCCTCTCTATCTTGTCATGGGCCATGTTATGGCATCTGTTGATTTATTTTGATTTTTTTTTATTTGTTTTGTTAATAAAATTACATGTTATATTTTTTTATTTTTATTTTTAAATTAAAAATACACATGTATATTTTATTAAACAAAATGATTTTTTTTTATTTGTTTTGTTAATAAAATTACACATGTTGTATTTTGAAAAATTAAAAATATGCATATGTAATTTACTAAACAAAACAATTTATTGAATTTTTTTTTTTTTTTTTAATGATTTGTTATTAAAATTATATATATATTTTTCAAAAATAAAAATATACATATATATCTTAGTAACAAAACAATTTAATTTAAATTTTTTTTTTTTTTTTCATTTTTTTTTTTAATTGATTTGTTTAATAAAATTATGTATGTTATATTTTCAAAAATTTAAAAATACACATATATATTCATTAAACAAAACAATTTATTGAAATCAAAGTTTTTCATGAAAACAATTTTTTTTTTTTTTAAATTGTTGAATCAATTGAAATGATGAAGTTTTATTTTGTCTCCTTTTTTTTTTTCTTTTTCACATAACAATTCTTTTTCTGATCCTCCAGATCACACAAAGTGCAAGAGGAGAGCATACTAAAGAATTATTAATTTTTTTTTTTACATAACAATCATTTTTCTGATCCTCCAGATCACACAAAGTGCAGGAGGAGAGCATACTCAAGAATTATTAATTTTTTTAGATGTAAGAAATAAGGCTACCTAGTTACACTTCCTCGGCAACGGCGCCAAAATGTTTGGTCAATTTAGTGTGTCCTAAATTGCTAACATAAATTATCAACCAGGGATTCGTAAGCTGACGAAGTGTGGTGCACTATATGTGCAAGATAACATATCTCTTACTTTTTGTTGTTTTTGGATTTTTATGAAATTCTAAAAGACAAGTATGGAGACAAATATTCAAGACAATGATGTCCTTCTAATGGTTTTCCAAACTTCAAAAGAATTTTAAAACACACAATGACAAAATTAATTCCTAAAAGGAAATGAAAATTGCATCACTATTTTAATCAAGCAAACAGTGAACTATTGATCATGAAACTCATTATCCTTGCTGCTATCTAAACACAAAAGAAACTGTACTCAAAGAAAAGATTGCAAGTAAAGTAAAACTAAAATCAAATTACATCAACTCATATTCTGACCCCTCACCATTAGTCTAGCTATGGCTTTCGAAGGTAATCGTAAACAACTTGAGAAATCTAATATCTAATTTGCAGAAAAAGAAACTAATATCAAACTACACACTCATACTTCAATCCCTCAACATCAGTCCAGCTGTGGCTTTCGGAGGTAACTGAAAATGAAATGAGCAATTTAATATATCTAACTTGCAGAAAGTAAACTAATATCAAACTACACACTCATACTTCAATCCCTCACCATCAGTCCAGCTGTGGCTTTCGGAGGTAACTGAAAATGACATGAGAAATTTAATATATCTAACTTGCAGAAAGTAAAATAATATCAAACTACACACTCATACTTCAATCCCTCACCATCAGTCCAGCTGTGGCTTTCAGAGGTAACTGAAAATGACATGAGCAATTTAATATATCTAACTTGCAGAAAGTAAACTAATATCAAACTATACACTCATACTTCAATCCCTCACCATCAGTCCAGCTGTGGCTTTCGGAGGTAACTGAAAATGACATGAGCAGCTTAATATCTAAATCTAACTACTAAAGCAAATGTGAAAGACTGAAATAAACAAAACAGTGCTGGAATTAAACAAAAACTAAGAAAAAGAAATCAGCAAAAGGACAATATTGATTCCATGTCATTAGTCATAAGATATGCAAATGCCCGGGCTGCCATGAAAAATTATGCTAAAAGCTATGATTTCAAAAAGCAATCTAAGTAAAGAAATATGACAAAACAGAATTGAAAGCAACTTATCTAGAAAACATGTAAAAGCCTCCTTGGATAGCAGGGGCCCTCTGCTACCAATTTGGTGAAGTCCTTCAGCTCCTTAAAGTTGTAATCAAAATAGCATCAAAGAACTGAATTTCTCTATTAAAAAGAACTCACAAATCTACATCTCATTCCATCTTGAACTTTGTTACAAAAGACTTCTCTACTACTTTTTCATTACTTCCTCATTACCTATGATAGGAGAAAGCTTCTCCTATTTATACAAAATATGAGGAGTCATCTCATTAATGGGAGACCATGAATCTCTCTCTCCATCTCTAGAGTTACAATCAAAATAGGAAATGATAAGACACATGTCTTTCTAGAGTTTCAACACAACTTGAGGAATGAGACACATATCCTCTTAGAGTTTCAATACAACAAGGAAGTGAGACACATATCCTCTTGATCCCATAATCTTCTCCAACCAAATTCGAATTTGGCCTTAAAGTGCCACATAAGGGTCTTCTAGAAGTCTCCTTTTGACCTACACATGTCACAAAACTCATAACACATATATAGATATATGAAACTATGTTAATTTTCTAGTTTCTAATCATAAATTCACTTAAAATACATAAAATAAATAACTTTGGAAAACAAGGATCCTAACCCATATATTTATGAAAATGGTTACTTGATGTAGGGTTTTAGGTCAAATGGCTATGAAATAAGAGCTAAATGGTTATGACATAATGAAAATATGTATGAATATGGAGAACACTTTTGAGACTCAACAGCGGGTCAAAGCCCCAAACGCATTGTAATGGGTCAAATGGTAAAGTAGGGGTCCAAAAACCATGGGTTGCGGACCATAGGAAATTTGAAGCTAGATTGTTATAAATATAGATGTATTTTGTATCGAAAAGGATAGGAATTGATGAGATATTGATGCGATCTGTTGCTTAAGCTATGTTTTTGGGTTTTGGGGAAGGGAATCCTACTAGTTGTGTGCATGGAGATCCTAGTCTAGCTGTGTGTAGACCCTGCTATTGTGTGCGCAGGTTGGGAAGGGAATTGTAAGGAAAGATTGATGAATGAATGAATGCGAAGGATTATTAGAGATCTGAATCTGAGTATTGTTGTATGAATTGGGGATAATTTCTGTGTTATGTATTTTCTGTCTTTCCGCTGCAAAGATCTGTGTACTGAATGATTGGATCTAGATATGTTCTGCTCTGTTTATATCATACTGTGTTGATGCTATAGAAAGTATATAGTTATAGATCTAGTGCACGTGGATGCAAATAGATACATACTTAACCCTACGAAGAACCAGGTATTCTGAGAGTTACAGAACAGAACGCAGCTCTGCTTGCCTTACCCTTCATTTATCAGGGTGCGGAAACCTGGTTCTAGCAACCACCCATACTACTTCGTGTGAGACTATGACCTGCGAAAGTAGGTCACTGCCGAAAGGGCTAGTAGTATAGGGGTTTGTTGGCAAACCTTACACACCGAACTTGCGTCAGGACCCCTCAAGCCAACATCATGTTTGACCAAGTCAATAATGCTACCATAGGAGGAGTGGATCACTTTATGAGATAGAACAGTGTGAATGAGGAAGAGGATATTTTGTGGAGGAAACCCTAATGGATGGGGCCCATGGAGAGAGAGATTTCATTTGTTTAAAAGAAGGGCAAGGCAACCATTGTTTCTCATTCTTGTATTTTTCATCTCAATTGTCAAGTGAGACAATTGTGCATTCTTTGTTGTTTAAAAAGAATTGCCGGGAGGAATTCCTATTTAGGATTCTTTCCCCTTATTGAGAGGCCTCTTGAGGGATTGCTCAGATTTTCCTCACATCTAGGCTTGAGGCCAAGAATCCTCCATCAAGACAGTGTTATTTTTGTAGCAGAGTAATGTTGTGTTGCTGGGTGTTGCAGTGAGGGTTCACTACATCACCTCCATCAGCTATTTTTAGAGGAGGAGCCTCTCTTTCCTTTGAGATATCAGATTGGAGATATTCTAGAGCTTATTGCAGACTTTGGCATCAAGGCCAAGAATTTCTCTTCACCAACAGTGCAGTCCCTTCTCTAGACTGCATTATTTCTGAGTGTGTTTGCAGTGGAGACTTGCTCCATATCTTTGGAGGGTTAGATCTTAGGGGAGAGGATCAGCCTTTCATTCTAGAGATCCATTGGAGGAGATCTTGTCATTGATTGTAGCATCTTCAGTCTTCTCCATTTTTTTCTAGTTCTTGAGTTGCTGCAGCTACCCAGCAACTCCGACATTTCTGCAGAATTTCCATTTTGTGTATCTTTCAGCCAATCCCTTTGAGGATTGTGTATTGTATGTTTCCAGGGGTTGAGATCTTGCTCCCCCTTCTTATTTGAGCTATTCATTGTCATATCTATACATTATTGAAATTTTGAAGCAGTTCTACCTCATGGGTTGTGCAGTCATAGCCAGGGCCTCTTTTATATAGTAGTATTTCTCCATATTTCATGTACATGTTTCATTGAGGCTGCATTGCCTAGCTTGAGAGATCATTTCCTCAAGATCTTATATACATTTTCTTCTGCTATAATCTAATGTAATGGTTATGTGGATCTTCCGGAATTTTGGTTTTAATGCATTCATTGCTATTTCCATCTCATGTTTATGAATTGCTAATCTCCACATTGGTAATATCTTGAGATATTACCAATAGTGTAACTGTTCTTAATTTGGGAACATTACAGTGGTATCAAAGCAAGATCTCTGGCTCAGCCTGTAAGTCTTAGCCAAAGAAGATCAAGATGATGAAAAAGATGAGTTTACTCTCATATATTTTCAGATCCGGAGAGAGCCTCTCCAAGGAGGTTAAGAAGAATGAAGAAGGACAAGTGGAAGGACCATGCACTTCCTATTCTCACCGAAGAGAAGGCATGAAGTATGAAGAACACTTGGAATTCGATATTCTAATTGAGTACCTGGCTGAATACTAAGCTAAACCTAGACCCTTCCAAGAGACTCTAGTTTTTCCACAATTTATTCAGCAGAAAGAAGAAATAATACCCCACAGCTATGGGATGATTACAGGCAATAGATTTCTATTGTCCACATTTGATGGATCACTCACATGTGCAGAAAAGGTTTGGGTAGAGAAGCTAGAGGTTTTCTTCTTGCTACATCCTGTAGTAGATAGAGAGGCTGTAGAAGTTACAGCACTGCACCTTGAAGGTGAAGAAAAGAATTGGTGGATCAACCATCTAAGCCATACAAGGGTTTCTACTCTTGTTGAGTTTTCTCAAAGATTGATCGGGAGGTTTGGAAAAAGGAAGGAGGAGCCCTCACCACCAGTTATTGAGTCATGTACCAGTGCTGTTGAGACCATGGAGGAGTAGCCTTCACCTTCAGCAGTTTGGGAGGCCAACACTTATCAGGAGGAAACCCTTGCAGCACTGCAAGGAGCTTCCAATTTTCACCAAGGTATGATTGAAAATCCATCTCTTGTCATTTCAGCAAACACTTTGTATGGGTCTATATCATTGCATGGAGTTGATCTAGAGCAGCAGAATAACACTGTGCTAAGCAATGATGGAGGAAGGAGGAATCATTCCTCATGTGAGCATTCATAGAGCAGCTTCATTCAGGAAGCCATGAAGGAAGCAGTGAGAAGGAGTAAACATCTAGAGATAAGAAAATATTTCTGCTCTCTAGATGACACTCTCTCAATGAGCATGCCACAACTCAAAGAGAGACTTCTACTGGCAGCAGATCCAACACCTCTTTGGTTTTGAAAGGCCATGCATGAGGAGGAGATCTCCCAGAGAGATTTCAGTGGAGGTGCACTCCCACACATCATGGAGTGCAAGGATCTTCAATAGTTTGAGGAGGTACTTCCCTTCTCTTAGGAGCAGATAGTAGATGGAGGACATCTTCGGATGGATAACATCTCTCATGACTGTGTTGGACAACTCTTGAGCCATGCACACCATGATGGGAGGTTTTTGCCTACCACCTATTTGAGTCCTCATAGGGTCAAATTGATCCTTGGGAAGTTTGCATTTCAAGATCCCATGAGATGCAGGAATCTGATTTGGGATGATGGTAGCCCTCATGGAAGGAGTACCAAGATGAAAAATGGAAGAAGACATCAAAAATCGGTTGAGTGGATGTGGATGGCGAGCAAGAAGCTGGTAAGCTACTTGCAGATTTATGATACCGAGCAGCAGGAGGCTTGGCTGCACTGGTTACTCTTGAAGGAGTTTGGCCATCACTTGGAATACTCTCTTTCCAAGGGTATGAGGATGGAAGGAATGTGGTAGGATGCTGGCACCATGGAGAATCAAAGAGTATGGGTGCATAGTGATGATACAACACTCATATCATTCACTATGTCTTTATCACATATCTTGCATGATGAGAACATGAGGAAGCAACAAGGACATTTGTTGTTGGGGTTATTCTTGGGAGAGCAAGAGAAGATTTGCTCTCATTTCTTGTATGATGTTGCAGGAGTGGAAGATGGCACTATCATGGTTCAAAGGCGATACTCTTTGACCTTTGATGATCAGGAATTACTTCCACCTCGGGAGAGATTCCATATTTGCAGCAACATTGTTGGAGGGCTGCCCATCTATGTTGAGGAAACTGAGGGCAACTGCACTATGCTACCTAGAGATTATCTAGTGCCTCATGTAGATGAAGGAGGAGCTCTTTCTCTAGATAGAGGGATTCTTGCATCTTTGCAAGGAAGTCCCCAGGATCTCATGGATGGAGATCAAGGAAAGTTTAATGTTCTATCTGTGCCATTGTTGAGGAGGTGTAAAACCGGGGAGACACAAGGAGGAAGTAGGGAGAAGACCCAAAATCATGAGATGAGAAGTACACATCCCTATTCAGTTCTATAGGTTGAAGCACCTAGGGAGGTGATTGGATTGTGTAGTGGAAGCATGGACATATTTTTTCATTCATATATGCAGTCACCAATTGATGATGATGTCTCACTGCATGGAGACATTTTTCCAGGGAGACCATTGGATTAGTAGATGATGAGAGATGCTTCACATGTTGAGGCACCATTCAATGATTTCAGAGGAATGGAGACCTTGGGGGATAGCTTCACAGTGTTGAGAGTCTTGGGAAGAATTAATGAGGAGAGAAACTTTCTCTCAAAATCATTTGTACCCACTCTCATTTCAAATTCTACACTGTGGCAGAAGCAGCAGGGGAAGGATAGTAGCCTTCCAACTTGCATCTTTGACATGGGAGATGTCAAATAAGGAGATGACCATATGACAGATGTCCTTCATGAGGAACCATCAGCGCTATCACTATGGAAGATAGATCCATGTTGGAGCTCAGGGTTGTTGGTGGAGTATTCCTAGGATCATCTTATTTGCATGATATTGACAGATCAGCATGCGAGGAGATGCAGAGATCATGTGCAGATGGAGGAGATACATAACTCTTTGGAGGAGTTAGCACAACCACCTCTTTTCTCTTTGAGGATGAGAGGGGACTCATCTTTGAGCCATTCTATTTGCATGAGCAAAACTTATGGTAAGGGTATTGTTTATTTGTATGATGACTTATATATTCATCCCTTAACCATATATGTACAGGATGTTGCTCCAAGGAGGGGAATTATTTTCTCTAGACCCCATGGTCTACTTGAGGCCATGAGCACTATTGGTGACCACTCCCTAGGAGGACTTAGGGAGGAAATGTATTTTTGAGGATATACTCACCTTGCACCATACATCATGCACTTTCTCCATACATTTGAGGAGAGTAGAACAACAAGAAAGTGGTTGAGAGACCACACTTTTTATCATACTCTTTTGCAGGTGAGGGTCAAACTGCATTGGTTACAATTGAGGGACCATTTTCCTTCTCCCTTGCCACACATGACAACAAACATGGTTCTCGTTATGGTTCATTATGTTTCTTTTGTCTTTGTATTTGTTGAGAGCATGATTGGGGGAATGACACATTGGTTGGATGTGTCCCTTGGGGGAGAGATCTCCCACATTATTTGCATTACATGTTCTAATGGGAGCATGAGAGGACATGAGGACATTACATCAAAACACTTTTTTCCATTTGAGGTGGGCCATATGCTTGATTGGATGTCATATGATGATGACTTCCAACTCATCACATATGAGATGGATTGGGACAGCATGTTTCATAATGCTGGAGAAGAGATCCTTAGAGGTCTAGTCTTCATTTTTCCACCTGAGGGAAACATTGTTGCAACCCAATATCAGCATATACTCTACACTTATCCTAAGTGGAGAGGAGGACAGTGTGGGGTAGGCTATTTTTTCTACCAAGATCAGATTTTCAGCCCACCTACATTGCAGGAGCCAAAGGTGCAAGATGATTGTCAGGAGTTGCCATGTTGGGGGGTAACTCATTTTTTATGGATGATTGCTTGAGGGATGGAGGATATACATGAGGTAGATCTTACTCAACATATTTCCGACTCCATGCCTTGGGTGGAGATTCTTCAGTTCTATCCTTACAGTTTCTTGAGGACAAGCAACATTTGGGAGGGGAGGACTGTAATGTTCCCATTTTAGCACATGGCTAAATGGAACATTAAAATTTTTCTTTTATCATATTGCAATTAAATAAATGGGTAAAAGGACCCATTCTTATTAAATACATGAATAAAATCCCTCATGATGTGAAAGGGATCATCAGAGTAGCTTCATTTTGCACCCTCAAGTGTGAAAAGGGGCAAATGCATGAAGACAAGGTCATGTTTGACCATGTCAACAGCGCTGCCATAGGAGGAGTGGATCACTTTATGAGACAGCGCAGTGTGAATGAGGAAGAAGATATTTTTTGGAGGAAACCCTAATGGATGGGGCCCATGGAGAGAGAGCTTTCACTTGTTTAAAAGGAGGGCAAGGCAACAATTTTTTCTCATGCTTGTATTGTTCATCTCAATTGTCAAGTGAGACAATTGTGCATTCTTTTCTGTTTAGCAAAAATTGCCAGGAGGAATTCATGTTTAGGATTCTTTCCCCTTCTTGAGAGGTCTCTTGAGGGATCTCTCAAATTTTCCTCATATCCAAGCTTGAGGCCAAGCATCCTCCATCAAGACATTGTTATTTCTACAGCAAAGTAATGTTGTGTTGCTGTGTGTTGCAGTGAGGGTTCACTACAACACCTCCATCAACTATTTTTAGAAGAGGAGCCTCTCTTTCCTTTGAGATATCAGATTGGAGATATTCCGGAGCTTATTGTAGACTTTGGCATCAAGGCCAAGCATTTCTCTTCACCAACAGCGCAATCCCTTCTCTAGACTGTGTTATTTCTGAGTGTGTTTGTAGTGGAGACTTGCTCCACATGTTTGGAGGGTTAGATCTTAGGTGAGAGGATCAACCTTTCATTCTATAGATCCATTGGAGGAGATATTTTCATTGATTGCAACATCTTCAATATTCTCCATTTGTTTCCAGTTCTTGAGTTTCTGCAGCTACCCAACAACTCCGGCATTTCTGCAGAATTGCCATTTTGTGTATCTTTCAGCCAATCCCTTTGAGGATTGTGTATTGTATGTTTCTAGGGGTTGTGATCTTTCTCCCCCTTCTTATTTGAGCTATTCATTGTAATATCTATACATTATTTACATTTTGCAACAGTTTTTCCTCATGGATTGTGCAGTCATAACAATATTTCTCCATATTTCATGTACATGTTTCATTGAGGCTGCATTGCCTAGCTTGAGAGATCATTTTCTCAAGATATTATATACATTTGCTGTTGCTATAATCTAATTTAATGGTTATGTGGATCTTCTGGCATTTTGGTTTTAATGCATTCACTGCTATTTCCAACTCATGTTTATGAATTGTTGATCTCCACATTGGTAATATACTGAGATATTCCCAATAGTGTAGCTGTTATTAATTTGGGAACATTACATTATCCAAGACAAAAGATATATTCTTGAAACAAAAATCTTTAAATTTCTGCATTTTTTATGGAGCTTTGTATTGGAAGAATTATGTTGGCATATTTCTTAAATGTTTGCTTGAAGATTATGTAGATAAAATCATGCATGTGCTGCATGAGGGAGAGTGTGGAGGTCACCTCTACTAGAAAACCACAGCTAAAAAAATCCTTAGAGCTGTCTACTATTGGCCCACCCTTTTCCTTGACACCCACAAACTGGTTATGACCTACCATAAGTGCCAATTTTTTTATGGCAAGAGAAAACTTCTACCTTTTCCCTTGCATTTTATTAGTGTTGAAGCTCCTTTTCAACAATGGGGTTTGGACTTCATTGGAGAGATCCACCCCACCTCATCTGCCCAACATAAATGGATCCTCACTACCACTGAATATTTGACCAAGTGGATAGAGGCCATCCCTTCTAGGAATGCCACAGACTCAGTCATTATCAAATTCCTTGAGACCAACATCTTGTCCAAATTTGGTTGTCCTAGAAAGATAATTACCAATAATGATATTGCCTTTAAATCAAAAAGGATGGTTGACTTTTTCTATAAGTATCATATCACACTGGGGTATTCCACAGCTTATTACCCTAAAGGTAATGGGCTAGCTGAGTCCTCCAACAAAATTCTGGTGAACATTATCAAGAAGCTCCTGGAACAGAACCAAAAATCATGCAACGGTAAGCTAGTACATGCATTATGGGCTGATAAAATAACCACTAAGAAATCAATCAGTATGTCTCCTTATCAGCTAGTATATGGCATGGATGCAGTTTTCCCAATATCCTTGGGAGTTCCGTCATGAATCTCCTCCAAAAAGTGCAGTCAGAAGAGAATGACATGCAAAGAAGGTTGAACCAAACCATCCATTTGCAGCAGTCAAGGGAAGAAGTTTACAAAAGGACTCAAGCAGTGCAAGAAAACATAAAGAAGATCTTTGACAGAATAACCAAGGCAAATGATTTCCATATTGGAGACATAGTACTGAAATGGGATTCTAGGAGGGAAGACAAAGGAAAACATGGAAAATTTGAAAATTTGTGGAAAGGTCCTCATATCATTCATTCAGTTAGAGGTAACAATGCTTTATTTCTACAAGAGTTGGATGGAGTAGAGGTGTTCGGGGGTCCTATCAATGGCAAGATGCTCAAACACTATTTTTTTCAAAGTTCCTAAGTTTGAAGTTTTCATTCATTGTATTTAACATTTATTGATAGAAATCATAAAAACCAAAACACAAAAGAAAAAAAAGAAGAAGAAGGAAAAACAGGGTAGATTTGAAAAAGGTACAGCCCCATACCCAAAAAAAAAATAGTAATACTGAAAGTGTGCAAGCCTAAATGCCACTACATGTTCAAAAATAAGGTTTTGTTCTATCATCTAGCCTAATCATGACTGAACATTTTTTCAATTTGTTGTTGATAGGTTAGTGAAACAGAACTTGTCAAAAAATCTAAACTTAACTTGTTAGTAGGAATAGATTAGGAAGAAAAGATATTTGTTCTCCATGTTCAAATCTGAACCAAAGAGAAATATGGGGAGGCTTAACAAATGATCAATCACATCCCTCATAATTTCTAGTTTCGTTTGTACAAAAATAATGGCTGTGTTCAGCTTTTCCCAATGCCATAGCCCATGGTGAATCAGATTTCCTAATCCTAGTTCAAACCATGTTTTCAATTTCATGTCAATAGCTTAAAGAATGAAGTCTGTCATATAGCCTAATCTTGACAGATAAATAGTCTAGGTAGAGAATAAAATAGTTCACTAACAAAATCTAAACTCTTCAAAGTAATAAGGGTAGAAGTATATAGTTTGTTTTTTCTTTCAAAAGAGAAGAATGTCGAGGGTTTGCCAGTTTAAGTGCACCCAAGGAAGAAAAAATGCTAGGCAAAGTAGGCTGGGTAGGTAGAGATGAGGTTAAAGTAATCATGTTTTTTAGATTCTTGAGATCATAACTTTAAGAGAAACATCAACAAATGAAAGAAGAAAAATCTACCCAATGGATGAGGCACCGGTCTTCATAAAACTCAGAGATTTGATATCTGAAGTTTTCGACACCTCCTGAAAAGGAGCTTCCCTCCCCAAGTGGAGCCACTATTAGTCATCGACAATTTTTTATATTTTATAGAGGACTAAATGCTTGCCCTAGATTTCTAAAAACAAGATTCATGAATATTGTGAGTTTTAGAAATGTCACTACCTTCATTATTCTTATCATAATTTTTTCACTGTTTCACTATTCTATCATGTCATGGTCATCTTACCACTCCCAAAAGACCCTTCATGGGCTCATGTCACTCATCTTCATCTTGTTTTCCCTCCTATGACCACAACACTCTATTTTTCCTTTGCCTCGCCCCTCCACTTGCCACCTAGGGTCACCAATCAACTTACTCGTTCTCATGTTCCCAGATGCCTCAAGAATTGATGGTCTCAAAACTATCTCTATAGGCTCTTTAGATAAATCAAGTACATTGGATTTTGGATCTTCAATACATCAAATTGCCAAAAAATCTATTTTTCATACTTGATGACCCGAAGCCAAGCTCTTAGTCAAAGGACAAGTCTAAAGAGCTTCCCACTAGGTCACTAGGTTTCATAGGTTGTAGTGTTGTCTTTGGATTTTAAAATCATTGTTTTCCATGTGCTAATAAGCTGAATCAAATGGGAAAGAAGGTCAGCAGTTGTTGGTCCAAGACATATCAGAAAAAAACTTTAAGGAATAACCCCTTAGAAAGTTCAAATTATGCAAAGGACAGTTGTCCATGTTTGACATTTCTGCAGGAGTGTCAAGGTGGCTATCAGCAAGAATGTTTGTAAGGTAAGAGGCTTGCTCCTCATTAGAAGATATACTCAAGAAAATGGAAGAGGATGCAGCATATGTTCAAGGAAAATTATGGTTTCTAGGACTGATTAGACCAGCAATGTGCCAAGAAAATATCAATGCACAAAATCACAAGGATGGAGGCACACCAACATAACTAAGCATGAATTGAAGATTTTTAGAAAATATAAATGAAGAAGGGAAAAAGGTGAGGTGAACTAAACAAAAATGAATGAAATTGAAAGGGCTATAGAGAACTTATAAGACAACACTAATGATTTTTCTCTAACATCCCCAAAACCTAAGGTTTTGGAAAGATACGCAAAGAAGTTGAAATAAAGATAATGAGCCTCCATGATGACAATAGAAAGAGAGTTTGAAGAAGCTATTGAGGGTGACCTCCAGGGTTTGTCAAGGTAAGTATCTCACTACCTCAAAGGGAAAGAATGCATGAAAGAGTATCAGTATAGGGAAGGTCAAGCCTTCATTTTCAGTCATTTTCCCTCAAATGGTCAAAGGAACAAAAACACAGGGTTGAGTTTCAAGATAGAAAACCAAGTTGAGCATGAGTTTATTGTTATGTAACTGAGAGGGTCAAAAACCAAGAAACATCAAAGGAGGGAAAAATCAGTATGACATGGCACCTGCCTATCAGAAGTGGCCAAAAATAGATGGCATACATAGATATGAAGAAAACAATTATGATCATAGATAGGTTTATTATGCCTCAAGAAAGTCAGTGAGAAGAGAAAAACCATCTCTCAGGTCACCCACCCTCAGAAATGTCAAAAGAGATAAAAGCATGATTTTTGTTTCATAGTGCAAGGAAAAATAGGTTTTAACAGTTCCAAGACCCTCAAGGCTAAAGAAGGACCATTTCATTTCTCCAACAAGCTTACATCAAGAGAAAAAGAAGCTATTTTAAGGTTTTTCGATTCACCTACACAGCAAATCAAAAATTCAGTAAAAGTGACTAAGTGGCTGAAAACATTATCAAAGAGGTTTTTTTATTTTAATTTATCTTCCTAAGGGTATAAAGGACCATGTTGCTCTCCTCCCACCTCATTTTTCATTTTAATGGAGCAACAAACATTCAAGGGAGAATTTCTGAAGTTTCAGAAGAAAATCGGGCAAGGTTTCTTGGTGCTACGCATTGGAGCAGGTGTTGTGTTTAGAGCACCTACCGCTGCACTTAGGGAAGGTTTCACAGTGTAAAAATACACTGAACTGTGCATACAAGGCAACACGCTGCGCTTATAGGCGAGTGCTACTCGTTCACCTAGAAATGGCCCAACATGCATAGAAGGCTTGCAGTGCTGTGCTCAGGGAGCTTGGAAAGCCTGCACGCGGGTAGCGCTACACTTAGGATGACCCGACCCACCCAGAATAGGTTTGGCACTCCGCTTAAGGAGGACCCGACAGGCCCATTTCTGCCCGGTGCTACACCCAAGAGACCGGCAAGCCTGCACAAAGCATACAATGCTATGCCCAGGAGACCAGAAGGCCTGTACAGTGGTAGGCTCTGCGCTAGGCCTGAAACCCTCCTTCCAGTTGCAAAATTGCGAAAAACACAAGGGAGCCACCTCCAAGCTGCCTTCAAAAGCCTACAAACAAGTTAAATGTTGGTAGATGATGCTTTTCCTTTCCCTCCAAGTGATTTTGTTGGTTTAATGCTTAAAGTAAATTGACTAAACCCTAGTGGCTATAAACCCTAACCCACACCTCCATCACACTCACCTTCAAGAGCTACCCTTCGCCATCATTACAGTTCACTCTTCCTACCTATTATCACAAGTAGACCTAAGTTTGTCTAAAGGCAGCCCTAGTCACCATGTCAAGGGAAGAAGGGAGCGTCAGCAGTGAAGGAGGCCAAGTGCTTATGAGGCAAAATCACAACGGTGGGAAGGTTAACAGATTTGAGCCCCAAGACACAGTGGAGATTACTACCTCCCACATGATGATCACATGCTTTAAAAATGTGGGGTGTTTTCAGTTTTGTGAAAGGATCAAACAAGTGAAAAATCACCCAGAGCTCACAAGGCTATTCATTCTTAACCTACATAACAAACAATCAAGCCTTGCAGGGTTAGATCTTGAACTATTAGCAGATGCTATTTCTAGTGCTACAGGTATACTTGATGTTGGTGAAAAGTGGTTCAAGAGAGAAGAGTTGGACATGAGCTATTATGAGCCATTTATCAAACCTAGGTACAAAGAGGGTTGCAAAACCATTTTTCCTTTCTCACACTTGCTAGATAGGTATGCACCCTTGATGAGGGTCATTATGAAATACTTTACCTATGAGGTGAGATACTCTAGGCTCTACTCCTACCATATCAGATTACTCATGCATTTTACCAAGTTCAAGATGCTTCATTTGTTCTATAACCTCTATAGGATTATTGACAAGATGTCTTATGTTGTCCAGAGGAGGAATCATTCCCAACAAATGTAGAGTTTGTTCCATCACTCCTTGATCAAGATTGTTGTTCTACATTAGCTGGAGCAAAAATGCATACCTTGGGAGGTGTCCATAGCCGATGACGTATTCACAAGCCCACAGCCCCATCATCAGTCCAATTTTCCCTCATCATCTCATCCTCCTCCTCTACTCCACCATCACTTCCTACTGACCATACATCATCCTCTACACATATATCCCATCCTCAAGGAAACCTTCCCTCCTCATCTTCTCCTGATGCATCAGGTGAAGAAGGAAGTGGCAGTGAACAGTCAAGCCAAAATGCGGGTGAGGATGACAATGAGTCAAGCCAAAATGAAGATGAGGGAGATGATGAGTTGAGCCAGCCTTGCAAAAAATTCAACAAAACACACTGAAAGATATTTTCGAGATTTTTTGGGAAAATCACTCCAGAATTAGTTGAAGAGTTATGTCTATGTTATCTTTCATTTATTAGCTTAGATATTATGTGCCTTGGGCCTTGCATGGCCTCTTTGGACATACATGACATTTATGGTGTATTTATTTTTTCTAGAAGCCCCTTAGGGTTTCAACCGCCTCATTTGCTAGATAAATAGAGCAAGGAGGTCCTATGTAGTTGGTTGGAATTTGATGACTCTTGAGAGAAATACATGGTGTTTTGGAGATTGAAGAAGAAATTGGTGTTATGGAATTTGTGAATGGCTTGTTTTGATTGATGAAGGAGAAGGCTTGCTTGCAGGATCCCTGAGCATGGTTAATGGTGACGTGCTTCTATTCAACTCTTGTTTTCTTATATATCATTGTGTTTCATCATTCTATATTGCAGTAGGAAAAATATTTTAGACTAAGAAATGTTTTTCAAAGGCACCTTATCTATGTTTGTTCTTCACTGCCTCTATGTTTTCCTCTGCTAGGTCAGTTTAGAGAATTCTTAGTTGCTCTCTAGACCCACCCAAGCTTGTTTATCTTATGAATGGTTCAATACAGTAGATATCAAAGATGTTTTATTGTTAGCCATGCTTGTTTGATGTCACTAAAGCATTTTTCCTAAGATCTTTCTTTGAAGTATCACTAATTAGGCTTTGCTAAAGAGGCTACGTTTCGATCATACCCTTTTTCCATTCTTGAAAGGTTGCTTTGGAGGTATTTATGGCTATGATCAATGATGTTTAGGAGTTCCCTCTTCATTTATTAATGTTATATGTTTATCTTAAATGTTTTTCTAACCTTGAAGGTGAAATCACTAGAAGTTAAATGAGTTTCTCGCCTTCTATAGTTCACTAGATTGTTTGTCTTAAATGCTTATTTACTTAAGTTTAATCAAATATTTATTGGTTTTCCCTGTCTTATGATTACTTATTTATGCTAAATAGTGTTGAAAGCCCTTCTTGTTAAATTATTTGACAAAGGATTCTTAACTTCCCTTTGCCCTACTTTGTTCACAAACTTGATGTTCATTCCATCTCACACAAACCTTGAAAATCCATTTGACCATGTTAGATTTTCCATGTGATGCACCCTGGTTCATTGTTGAGATATCCATGACTTTTTATAGAATTCATAGCCCAATGACTTGAAGATTTATTCACTCCATCTATTCTACTTGATCATCTACCCAACCAAAACAAACAAACAAATCCTAAATTTAACAACTAGCCTAAGATCAAACCCTAAAAGAAAACAAGTTCACAACCTTTACACAAAATAGAGAGAGCCCTCTCTGAGTCCAGGAAGGCTAGGTCCTAGGACTCCAAAGACTAGTTTGATGTTACCCTTGTACATTTTCCCTTGCCAATCTGACACATTACGAGACCTAACAAGGGGTCAAATCTCTCAAGGTGCAAATCTCATTTTTGAGTGCAAAAATTGAGGAAAGGTTTGCACCTCGAGAGATTTGATCCCTCAAGGTGCTTGATAGATCCAAAGTTAAGATAGATTTAGGATGGTTTCAGTCGTGCGCGAACAAGAAAAATATATCACTCATATGATTCATTTTATCAATAATATGTAGATACATTTAATAATAATATAACCATTTATAATATGCTAAATATGTCTGAGATCTATATGGTCATTTTAATTTTAAATTTTCTTAGTTACCTCACTTTGTTGAGATGATAAATATTGTAAAATAACTTTAATGATGAAAAATGATGAAATAAAAGTTTTGAATGCAAAGTGATAGTGTAATAGTGTTGAATGATAGAAAATGTGAATAATAAGAGTGTAATCAATTACAAATAGTCTTCATTGTGATCAATCTCAAACTATTTTCTTCTACTATTCTCATTGTCACCCTTGTTAGTTTTTTCATCTTTTCATATCAATTATATGAAAAGGATAGTTGAAATCGTAAACCATTTAAATATTTAGCTCGAATCATTGTAGTAAACAACATACCTTGTCGCACTTGCTCTCCAATATTAATAGGTTTAATTACTACAACAAAAAAATCAATTTACATTGTCAATAATATTTTGTTCTTACATTGAAATCAATGCCCACTATTAATACAATGACTTTAAAATTAATGTACCATCAGACATCCAATTACATCAAATCAAAAATCAACATATACACTAAAATCAATGCATATAATGCAAGAAATCAAATAATATTAGAAAACAACATCTACACTGAAATCAATGCATCTAATGCAAGTAATCAAATACGATTAGAAAACAACATATACACTCAAGTCAATGCATCTAGTGCAAGTAAGAAAAAAAGATTAGAAACCAACATCTACAGTGAAATCAATGCATCTAGTGCAAGTAATCAAATAGGACTAGAAATCACCATATACATAGAAATCAATGTATTTAGTGCAAACAATCAAATAGGATTAGAAATCATCTCCATTGAGATCAATACATCTAGTGCAAGCAATCAAATAGAAATAGAAATCATATCCATTGAAATCAATGCATCTAGTCCAAGAAATCAAATATAATTAGAAATCAACATCTACATTGAAAATAATGCATCTAGTGAAAAAAATAAAATAGGATTAGAAATAACCATCTACATTGAAATCATTGCATTTAGTGCAAGCAATAAAATAGGATTATAAATATACATTGAAATCAATGCATCTAGTGCAAGAAATCAAATATCATTAGAAATTAAAATCTACACTAAAATCAATGCATCTTGTGCAAGAAATCAAATAGGATTAGAACTCACCATCTATGCCGAAATCAATGCATCTAGTGCAAGAAATATTCTTCCCTCTCTCCTCCCTCCATCTCTCCTTATTTGTCTCTTTATCTCACCCTCGCAAACACACACACACTCTCACTCCATCTCTACCAATCTTTCTGTCCCTCCCTCCTTATCTCCATCTCTCTCTTATTTCTATTTACCTTCCATACTTATCTCTATCTCCCTCTGTCTCTCTTTATCAACCCCAAAACATACACTCTCTTTCTCCAATCTATATATCTATCACCACCTCCTCCTCTCCCTCTCTCTCTCTCTCCTCCCCTTCCCTCCTACTATCTTCTCTCCCTCTCTCTCCATATTCCTAATCACTCTCTCTCTCTCTCTCTCTCTCCACCTTTCTCTATCTATGTCTGTCTTCTTACCTCCCTCTCTCTCCCCCTCCATCTCCATATCTCTTTACCTACCTCTCTCCACTCTCTCACATCCTCTCTCTCTCTCTCTCTCTCTCTCTCTCTTCACCTTCCAGCTTTGTTACTATATGCCTCTCTCTCTCTCTCTCTCTCTCTCTCTCTTCACCTTCCAGCTTTGTTACTATATGCCTCTCTCTCTCTCCTTGTCTCCCCCCCTTCTCTCCATCTCTCCTTCTTTGTCTCTTAATACCCGCCCCCCCCCAAACATACAAACTCTCTCTCTATCTCTCCCTTGCCACTCCCTCTATCTCTCTCCACTTCTCACTTTCTATGTATTTCTTCTTCCCTCCCTCTCTCCCCTTCCAACTCCATCTCTATATCCCTCCCTCTCTTCTCCTATATCCCTCCCTCTCAAAACTCTCTTTCAAGTCCTATCTCTTGTCCTTCCTCTCTATCTCTATATATCTCTCCCCTACAATGCCCTCTTTTCCCCCATCACTCTCTTCCTCTCTCTCAATTCTTCTCTCTCGTCCTTCCTCTCTCTCCATTTCTCTTCTGTCTCCCTCTATCTTCTCCCCCGATCTCTCTCTCTCTCTCTCTCTCTCTCTCCATTAAATCCTCTCTCAATTTCTCTCTCTATTCCTATCTCTTCCTCCATCACTCTATATCTCTCTCCAAATATGTTACTATATCCATCCCTTTCTCCTTCTCCCCCCCCTTGTCTCCACGTCTCCTTCTATGTCTCTTTATCTCATCCCTAAACATACACACTCTCTCTCCATCTCTCCCTTGTCACTATCTCTCTCTCCACTTATCACTCTCTATATCTTTCTTCTTCCCTCCCTCTCTCCCCCTCCAACTCCATCTCTCTATGCCTCCCTTTCTCCTCATCCTCCTCTCATCCTTTCCCCTCTCTCCCTTTCTTTCCTAACTCCGTCTCTCTTCCCCATTCTCTGTCTCTGCCTCTCTCTACCCTCCAATTCTCTCTCATTCTCCCTCCCTATTTCCTTATCTCTCTCACACCTCCATATTTATCTCTCCCTCTCCCTCTCTTACCCTTCTCTACCTCTCTCACTCCACTCCCTCTCTCTCTGTGCATTCCTCCTCTCCCCTATCCTTAAGTTTATCTCCATCTCTCATTGTCACTCTCTCTATTTCTCCACGTCTACCATATCTTTGTTCTTCCCTCCCATATATATCTAGAGTTAATATGTATATCATGATATATTAATATATATTACACTCTAACAGATTTAATATTATATTAATCCAAAGTTATTAAATTTAATAATATTAATATTAATATTAATATTAGGGTTAATAATATTTTTTTCATGGTATTAATAATAATTTGGTCCATGGTATTTGGCCCATAGGCTTGGTATATAATTAGATGTTGATTTCTAATCTTATTTGATATATTTTTATTTATTTAACTTACCTCTTTATACCTCTTTTATATTTATTTATTTACCATACCTCTTTAATAGATATGGTATTTGGCACATAGACTTCACCTAAATAAAACTTTTTTTTTGAGTTTTTGTAAATATAAAGAGGTTTATGGAGTAAATATAAAATATGTTTATTTATTTATTATACCTCTATTTTATTTATATTTTTATTTATTTACCATACCTCTTTTATAGATATGGTATTTGGCACATAGGCTTCACCTAAATAAAACTTATTTTTTGAGTTTTTGTAAATATAAAGAGGTTTATGGAGTAAATATAAAAATAAGTTTTATTTATTTACTATACCTCTAGTTTTATTATATTTTTATTTATTTACCATACTTTTGGAGTAAGTGTAACAAGAGTTTTTTTGTTGTTGTAAGTTTAGTAGACCCTTTCTGTTTTCTATTAATAAAAAAACAATAGGTTACATCATATCAAAACTCGATGGCCTCAACCTGCCCGAAGGAAACTAGGTTTGTTGGCCACCTTAAAGAGTTATAAGCCAACCAATACTAAATTTTTTTTAATCCTTCTACTATTAGCTATGTCCAGTTTACTATCTCTTACATACTCTAACTTCGAATAGTAAATGCTATCCGCAATACGCATATGCAAAAACAAGAGAAAATACTATGTCAATCATCTGATGACTCAATTGATGCTGGGTCCTTTACACTAGAACCATGCATGCCCACCTGGTGAATGGTTTGCAGCTGAGGGTCTATGCAACCTACATGAACAATAACATGATGCTAAGAGACACAAATTTCTTTGATCCTCTCCTTATCTCTTGTAAAATTGAGGTGCCTTTTGGGTCTCCTCCAACTTCCTGTATGCTCATGATTGCCCTGGCCATAACGCATTTAAGCATCCAGTAGCTATGGAAGGACTAGTGGAATAGTGACAGTCTACTTCCTATGTTACCAGGGTCTTTTAGGAAATCCATCACTTCCTCCTGTATTTCTCCTTCCTCCTTGGTATTACAGTCTCTCTCCCATCCAAAGATAAGGTTTTAGACCTGCAACTGACTGCCTGTAGAATAGGCATCAAAGATGTTTTCCATTACTTCTTTGCCTAACTTTCTTCCTCTCTTGCTAGGGCCCACAATAGGCTTGGTTTGTTTCTATTTACCTTTGTTTTTAGCCTCCTTCTTGGTCGTCTATCCTTTAACCATATTTGCATGCAGTAGTAAGGACTATTTAAAAAACTAATAATGCTGTAGCAAGTACTTGCCCAGTGGTTGAGTAACACCTCTATAAAATTTATAGAAACCTGTATATTGTAGCATAATGTCCATAACTGTTTTATACAAACAATAGTGAAAATGACCGGCACTGTCAAGAGGGACATCCTGGAAATCAATAGATCAAGAGTCATCCACGTTTCACCTTCTCAGCAGTAGACTATAGAGAAGGGTGGTAGGATTGAAATTTTTTTTCTGGCAGGAATGCAAATGCATGGCGAGACGCATACACGTCAACTCCAGCATGTTGGCCACCTTCCAGGAAATATTTTTCCAATAGAAAGATGGAAATTCCTTAGCACCCAGAGATTATAGACCCACAAACATAAAATCCCCTCTTGAATCACAACTTTGACAACGTATGGAGAGAACTTCAACATAGTAAGCTAGAGGCCCATTGAAACTGAACTACAACCTCTGTAAAAAGAATTATATCTTTTAAGAACTAGCCTAGACCTTTGGACACAAAGATCAACCCACATCCCCAGGAGAGAACCGACCACATAACAAAATGAATTAAGGGGAACAGGTCCAAAATTCCAATTGCGTCGAGCATAATTGGTAGGGTAGTCATTCAGAGCCATGCACTGTAATTCATAATTATGGCACAAGAAAGATAAATCCCTGGCATTACATACAATTTTCGGGGTACAGGGAGACTCTAGAGCTGAATGCATGGGCCAAGGAGATTCAACAACTGAAGGCATGGAGCAAAGAAACGCAGAAACACAATGTAAGAGACTGAAACAGAGAGGCTCTAAAGAAAATGGACCTGAATCCTCCTGAGTCGAAGCCATGCAGATAAAATAAACAAAATTTGAATAGAGACTATATCGTTTAGAGTCTCGGCCATGCAAACCCACAATGGTTTTACAACCTTCACCTAAAACCAGACAATGAACTATGGAATTACAATTATACAACAAAGGAAACATCTTTTCACAGATACATTTATTGTAATAAACTAGAATAATTGTTAAGCTGACTGCGTCATACATCATTAGGAGACAAACCACATACTAGGTGACGGGGTGTGATCGCAACGCTCCAACCTTCTCCTGCACAACGTCTGCTCCTCCTTCCTCTGGATTCTACCAAAAAACGATACTGTCCTTTCCCTATTCTATCTTCATAAACCCCTTAACGTGCCTGCGATGTTTCCCATACAGTTCTAACATGGTTAGTTGGCCTCCACCATATACGTTGCCCATCATTATATTGTGTGAGTGGTAGTACTTCCCCTCTGTTCATCTGCCATCAATTATCCTCAAGTGCTTGTGTAGTACAGACCATCACGTGCTACCTCACGCCTACCATCTCTTGTGTGGCACCTCGATTAGGGATCCCGAGAAATCTCAATGTCTCTATCGACGATTATCTATTGAGGTTGTAATTCTCCTTCATGAGCCATATCTTCTTGGTTAATATCCAAATGCTCTCCCACATGAGTGCATCCCCAATTTTCCAGGTAGTCGAACACTTCATTCCTTGATCTGCGAACATGCGATGGAATGATGTAACCTATGTCAGAGATGATCATCCTGATTTCATGGATTAGGCATGTCGTTCTCCAGCTTTGGCTAATTTTCACCCATCATATCCCCTGATGCATCTTATGTAGAATCCCTGTCACCATAGCAGAATCCCCTTCTACTATGATACTGTGGTATCTTTCTCTTACTACTATTAGCAACCCTTGTTTTACTACCATTAGTTCCGCTTTTTTGTTTGTAGCGAACCCTAGGTCCATTGCATATATTCTACAAATAGAACCCTACAAATTTTGGAATATACCACCTGCTCCTGCCTGACCTGGGTTGCCTTTAGAGGCCCCATCATAGTTAAGTTTCAAAAACCCTTGTTGTGGAACCTCAAACTTGTCTTGTGGGTTTCTCCATGGTTGTTTTTATTTCCACAATGACTATGTCAACATTTGAGGTTTTAGGTTAAGCATAGTTAGGATACAAGCCTCATTTTCATTTTTTTTCCAGTCTTCTTCATCCCATTTCTCGGCTAGGATGGTCTCTCTAATATTATTGAAGATCAGTTTCCAGATTTCTTCTTTCTACCTATGCTCATCTCTAAATATTCTGTGGTTCCTTTCTTTCCAAATGCCCCATAGAAGAAACCCCATAGATAGCCTCCAAGCTCTGTTAAGGACTTCGCTACAATATCCCACTTTTCTAAAAGTTTCAATAGTATGTTTGATGTTTGTATTGTCCCTGTTGGTTTGTTGGAAGAGGGTGGAGATGTTCAGCCAAAGAGTTTCGGCCAGATCATAGGTATTCAACAAGTGTTCAATACTTTTGTCGTGCTTCCTACAAATTATGCATAACGACAGACCATGTATCCCTTTTTTTTGCAACTGATCCCAAGTAAGGATTTTACTGTGACTAACAAGCCAGATAAAATGTTTGATTTTCGGCCAATGTTTAGCCATCCAGAGAGGAATTGTTATACTATGTAAATTATTTTATTTTATGTAATATCCCTCTTGTATTGTGAACATTCCTTAGTACGATATCCCCATGTCAAAATAGCTTCTCTAGTTGCTGCTATCAATTTTCACTATAAAAAGAGGTTTAATTTATTTACCATACCTGTGTTTTATTTGAGGTTTTATTTATTTACCATACTTATGGTTTAATTATATTTTATTTATTTACCAAATCTCTTTTTTTAGTGTTCGTAAATCTCTTCATATTTTAAGTATATATTGTTTAAATTTTTTTTTTAAATGAATTTGTAATTGTTTATTTATATGGTTATGTAAGTTATTGTTTAAGCCAGCATTATTTAGATCTTAATTTTAAATTTTTTTAACTTTTTATTTTGGTGAACATCAATGAAATTTTATCAATACAAACAAACTTACACATCTCCCCCATACTGCATGTCTGCGCAATAATCAAAACCCTTCATGGTTTTATAAAACCAGAAACAATTTTGCACCACCATTATTCGTGGTTTTGGAAAAATGAGACAGCGATGGTGCAATAAATCTGGACTGTCCATTAATCGTACTGTCGGTTTTTCAATACCATTTTGTGACACCTTGAGTCTTGTTAAAATTTGGATATGTCCACCCGTCACAATTTGATGATCTGGAAAGTGAATATAGTAAACATTGCTTTCTTTTGGTACCTGCAGAAAAGTTAACTGATTTGCGTCGACTCTTGATGCTTCAAACTCTTCATCGAGGCAAGATCCACCAGATCATTATGATTTTTCAACGGATCCCACGTTGGTCAGTACTAGATTTCAGAGTTTTGGAATTTCCTTTAAAACCAAAACATGAACACCTTGAAGCCGAGAGAAATGCACTAGAAAAACATTATCGTCACTAAGTCGAGTGTCAACATGGTCACCTATCTCAAACTCCTCATAAAACTGCAACAAATTCATTAGTTGCGCAAAGAGCTTCTCTTTTCAGCTAACTGTTTGGTGAAAACCTAAGGTATGATATAATATAGCTGGTGCAACCATTACGGATATATATTGAATCAAGATAAGCATTGATAGTACCAACCATCCACACAAAGAATCTATGGTCCTTCAAAATATTAGCGGTCCTCTAGACTGACTCGAATCCAGAAAAACCAGAAGTGACAATCTCTGTTTGATCCACTGAGCACTTTCTCAAGGAGGATTCATACCCAAACAAAGGCAACTTCTGATCGTAGGATTCCAGTTTATAGAATGGCGTAGCAAACGTTGTAAGTAAAACTTTTCCCCCTTATATGATGCATGTCTCCATCTCTTTCAACAGTTACAAGAGACTCAAACCGTTGTTCAGCTGCCAGTAAAGCACCACATGCACTTGCCTTTTTCTTCACAAGTGCAGAAGCTTGAGCATCTCACCGGTCCCATGCATCCTTCAGTTTATCCAGCTAGGCTCAACATGCTTCCACTTGACTTGCAAAATCTTTTATTTCACCCCAAGAAAGGTGACCCTACCCTTTTGAATATCCATTTCAAGTGAGACTTAACATTCAATGATTTCTTCAACATTTTCATAGTAGGTTCTATCGAAGTTCTCATAAAAAATTCCATCGCATTTCAATGTCAGCCAATTGTTGAGGTGCCGCATCAACAACTCGTATTTTTTGTGAAAGTGAACCAAATGGTATTTTTTGTGAAAGTGAACCAAATGCCTCCATAATTGTAGGGTTGTGGGAAATAATTGATCTTATTGATTCTGGAATTGCACATCCAACTAGGTGACCCACTAGTCTATGAATTGTAGTTAAGCAACCTTGAAAGCTCAAAGTCCTATCTGCATCAACATAAGCCATTGTATCCCACCATCCTGATCCACGTCAGATTGATTTTGACTACTCATTCGCTGAACTTAATTCACAATTCCTAAAATAAGCTTGCTCTTCCAAATTAGGAAAACACCATTTCGAGTTTTGGTATCTTATATATTCTCCTGTGTTGAGATTTTCTGTTTTGAATAAAATAGGAAAAATCTCAGTAGGTGACAAAAATTAGGAATTTGTTGCTAGATTAGCTCCAGGTTGTTGGGAGGGAGTTAATGCATCCTAAATTTGATGTGAGAGGATTTATGAGGCAGTTAGATTCTCTTTGCTATATAACAGGTATCCATACGGATTGTTTGTAGGGGGTGTGAGAGTTTGTAATCTCCTGTTTGATTAATAAGATTGCCGATGCCTATGTTGTGTGGACGTAGCCCAGGAGGATTGGGTGAACCACGTTAATTCTGCTTGTCTCATGCTTTTTTGCTGTGTGTGTTAATTGTGTAATGTTTTCCGCTGTGATAACTCCAACAATTGGTATCGGAGCAAGTTGGAGGCGTGGCGCAGCTGGAGCGCGTGCTGAAGGTGGAGCACAAAGCGTGTTTTCAACCATGCGTTGCTGTGTTGCTGAGGAGGCTGTAGATCGACAGCGTGAGCCTGCGTGGAGATATTATCAAACCTTGCCGTGGACCTGCGTATTGTATTGATTGCTGGATCGGTGTGTATATTGTTTTATATTACTGCACACCTTGGCTTCTAACGGTTTTGCGTGCTGGTGCCGGAGGCATGGAGGTGCTGGTGCCGGATGCGTGGTGCTGTACCCATTGGAATTTGCGTGGAGGCTGTAGACCGACAGCGTAGCAGGCGCAGCGAGGAATTTATGACAGCGTCCTTCTGAGAATTACTATTACAACATCGCGGTGGACTCATGGGCGTAAACCCCCAGCACTGTGATTACAGGAATGGAGCATATGCAGAAGCAAAATCTGCGTTGAATTAGAGTACACACAGAACTCTGCGTTCTGATTGGTTCTCACGTTATATAAGCACTGGATCACACGTACAGCGTTTTATGGTGGAGGCCTGTGTTAGAAGGGTGTATCAATGTTGAATGGCGTTAAACCCAGCGTTAAGCAGTGACCCATTGTCAGAAGCTGCGTGCTTGAAGTTTGATTTGAAGGTTTTTTCATAAAATCGATATTTGAAATGGAGAGTCGATTGGAAGTTTTTTTAAAAAATGCTGGGTGAAGGGCATTTATAAATCGAGCGGGCCCGTTTCCAGAAAATGAAAGCGCAGGATGATGTTTGCGTGGTGTTGAGTTACAAATTTTGTGCTGTGTTTCTTGAGCACAGAGAACTTAAGCAGCACTGAACGGAGTTGATGATCCGAGTAGGAAAATGGCGTGAGGTTGGTTCAGCGTTAATGTTTTTTTTTCTTTTTCAAATGCCGTATTTCATTTCAACGTTTTTTGAAATGGGTTTAAAAATGATTTAAAACAAATCGATTTATATGAAGTGCTATATATATATGCAAATCGATATACATAATCGATGAGGGGCGTAAGGTTCTAATGAATCGATTTGTTTTGAGTGGATTGTAGAGCTTTTTATTAAATTCGATTTGGTATGTGTTTTTTAAACAAATCGATTTGTAATTGAAATACCATTGGCATATGCTATTAAAGAGGAAAAGCATTCTATAATGTGAAGGTTATATTTTTCTGTGAAGTCCAAAGGGCAGAAAGTTTATTTTTTAAAACAGCAAAGGCAATTGTACAATAAGGCATAGGCAGTGTTTTATTTATTAACTTTTTTAAAATTTGGAGATTCATTGTTTTAAGACGAGATGGCGAAAACTCAGAGTGCCCGTTTTGAGAACGATGTGATTGGAGCCTTGTTGTCTGAGGAGACGAGGAAGAGGTCGAATGCAGACACCTCTACATCAGAGGTAATGATGGCCAGAGGTCGCTCGAGAGAGAGACACTCCGGGGGAAAGCATAGCGACTCTCGTTCAAAGTCTAAAGGAAAGAAGACAAAGGTGAAGTGCTGGCATTGTGGGAAAGTTGGACACCTGAAGAAGGACTGCTGGAAGCGACAGCATCAAACTTCTAAAGCAGATTCTTCGACAGAGAAGAAGGAGGCAAATGCGACAGATACAGGTTCGGCATCTGGTTCAGGTATGAGCGACGAAGTATTATCTGTTAATATGTCAAATCATGATCAACATTGGTTGTTAGATTCCGGTGCATCAAACCACATGTGTATTCATAGAGAATGGTTTAAGATGTATAGATCAGTTAATGATGGAGTCGTGTACATGGGTAATGATGTTACTTGCAATATTGTTGGGATTGGAAGTATACAACTGCAAATGTTTGATGGCACAACTAAATTGTTAACAGATGTGAGACATGTTCCAGACTTAAGAAAAAATTTGATTTCTTTAGGAGCATTGGATACGAATGGATATAAAACTGTAATTCAAGGTGAAGTTATGAAAATCTACAAAGGTATTTTACTAGTAATGAAAGCTAAGAAAGTAGGAAATCTGTTTCAGTTAGAAGGAAGAACAGGGTCAGTTCATGTGTCTACGGTGTCTGAACATGACAGTAGTTCCATTCGCTTATGGCATCAAAGGTTGGGCCATATGAGCGAAAGAGGGTTAAAGATTTTGGCTGATCGCAAGTTACTTCCTAATCTAAAGTCTGGAAAGTTAGATTTCTGTAAGCATTGCTTGTTTGGAAAACAAAGTAAACAAAAATTTAAAACAGGAAAACATACTAGTAAAGGCATACTTGATTATATTCATTTAGATGTTTGGGGTCCAGCCCCTACAGCGTCATATGGTGGCTCGTCATATTTTGTGTCGTTCATTGATGACTTTTCTAGGAAGGTGTGGGTCTACATGTTGAAAAGAAAGTCTGATGTTTTTTCAATTTTCAAGCAGTGTAGAGCATTGGTAGAAAACAACACTGGTAGAACAATAAAATGTTTAAGAACTGACAATGGTGGTGAGTTTACTTCCAAGGAGTTTGACAGCTATTGCAAGGATGCAGGGATCGAGAGACATAAGACCACGGTTTATACTCCTCGGCAAAATGGAGTTGCTGAACGCATGAACAGGACTCTTCTAGAGAGAGCAAGGAGTATGCTGAGTAATGCCGGGTTGCAAAAGGAGTTGTGGACGGAAGCGGTGGCAACAGCTTGTTATGTGATAAACCGATCTCCATCGACGGCCATAGACTGCAAGATTCCGCAAGAGGTATGGAAAGGACACCCTTGTGACTATTCTAAACTCAGAGTGTTTGGTTGTGATGCATATGCTCTAGTGCCTAAACATCGGCGAACTAAGTTAGATCCAAAGTCTAAAAGGTATATCTTTGTTGGGTATGGTGTTGGAACAAAGGGATATAGATTGTGGGATCCTACTACCCGCAAAATCATCATCAACAGAGATGTAAAGTTTGATGAATCCTCTCTTGTACGGTTAGATGTAGATAGTAGATTGAAACAAGATGATGTATCTGATTTTCAGCACATTCAATTTGATAGCACTTCTAATGATAGTCATGATGACCATAGTTCAGATACTAGTAATGAACAGGTTTCAGAACATGAACAGGGTTCAGGTTTAGATCATGAACAGGTCTCAGATACTGGTCGGCAAGAAGTTCCTACAGGTGGTAGTCAGCCAATCGAGGAAGCACCAGAAACATCCTTAAGGAGGTCGACAAGAATCAAACGACCACCGAGAAGGTATGATGATTATGTTACTTCAGTTGCATTTACTGCTAATGACGATGAACCTCTGTGCTATCAGGAAGCAATAGAAGGTTCGAAAAGTGACAAGTGGAAAGCAGCTATGAAGGAAGAAATGATGGCCTTAGGTAAGAATGGCACATGGGATCTGGTTGAGCTTCCGAAAGACAGGAAAACTGTGGGGTGTAAATGGGTTTTCAAGCTGAAACGGGGTGTGAATGATACGGAGGACAGGTAAAAAGCGCGACTGGTTGCAAAAGGGTTTTCTCAGAAAGCTGGTATTGACTTTCATGAGATTTTTTCACCAGTGGTTAAAATTGTTTCAATTAGAATTGTGTTAGCATTAGTGGCTTTGCTTGATTTAGAGTTGCAGCAATTAGATGTTAAGACTGCATTTCTACATGGAGACTTAGATGAGGAAATTTATATGGAACAACCGGAAGGTTTGTTCAGCATCGCAATAAGAAATTTGTCTGCAGGCTCAAGAAGTCATTGTATGGTCTGAAGCAGTCGCCTCGACAGTGGTACAAGAAATTTGATTCTTTCATGTTGAGTCAAAAATATATAAGAAGTGAATATGATCATTGTGTTTACTTTAAGCAGTTAATTAATGGCATGTTCATTATCTTAGTGTTGTATGTTGACGATATGATTTTAGCAAGCAAAAGCATTGAAGAAATCAACAGGTTGAATACTCAGATGGCAAGGACATTTGATATGAAAGATCTAGGAGCAGCAAGACAGATTTTGGGCATGGAGATTTTCAGAGATAGGAGCAATGGTAAGTTGTGGCTATCACAACAAAAGTATATTGAGAAAATACTTGTGAGGTTTGGTATGAACAATGTGAAGCCTGTGTCAGTCCCTTTAGCTTCCCATTTTAAGCTTTCTTCGAGTTTATGTCCTAATACAGATGAAGAAAAGGATTATATGTCTCGAATTCCATATGCCAATGTAGTAGGGTGTTTAATGTATGCGATGGTTTGTACTCGACCAGATATTTCACATGCAGTTGGAGTTGTCAGCAGGTACATGGAAAATCCGGGTAAAGAACACTGGTTAGCAGTGAAATGGGTGCTTCGGTATTTGAGAGGCACAAGTAGTTATTGTATCACTTACAATAAGAGTAGTGAATTTGTTTGCGGGTATGTTGATTCTGATTTTGCAGGTGATTTGGATAAGAGAAGGTCAACTTCGGGGTACGTCTTTACTCTTGCAGGTGGAGCTATTAGCTGGATGTCAAAGCTACAAAACATTGTTGCTTTATCCACTACTGAAGCAGAATACATTGCTGCTTCGCATGCTTGCAAAGAGGCGGTTTGGTTGAAAGGTTTGCTTGGTGAATTTGGTAGGTTACAGGACAACATCAGGTTACTTTGTGATAGTCAAAGTGCAATACATTTGGCTAAGAATCCAGCCTATCATAGTAAATCAAAGCATATTCCAATAAAGTATCATTTTGTAAGACAGGTTATCACTGAAAGGGGAGTCTCTCTTGAAAAGGTGCATACAAAGAAGAATTGTGCAGACATGTTCACGAAACCAGTTTTGTTAGAGAAGCTACGCTGGTGTTTGGCTTCTCTTGGCTTGCAGAAAAGATAAAATAATAAAGAACAGGGCATCAGGCTAATTGTTGTCAAGGTGGAGATTGTTGAGATTTTCTGTTTTAAATAAAATAGGCAAAAATCTCAGTGTGTGACAACAATAGGAATTTGTTGCTAGGTTAGCTCCAGGTTGTTGGGAGGGAGTTAATGCATCCTAAATTTGATGTGAGAGGATTTATGAGGCAGTTAGATTCTCTTTGCTATATAACAGGTATCCATACGGATTGTTTGTAGGGGGTGTGAGAGTTTGTAATCTCATGTTTGATTAATAAGATTGCCGATGCCTATGTTGTGTGGACGTAGCCCAGGAGGATTGGGTGAACCACGTTAATTCTGCTTGTCTCATGCTTTTTTGCTGTGTGTGTTAATTGTGTAATGTTTTCCGCTGTGATAACTCCAACATCCTGGACCTACCATAATTCACTCTATCAAAAAATTGTAGGTATTGAATATCTTCCTTTAATCTCGCTATATAGAATTACTCTATCAAAGAATTGTAGGTATTGAATATCTTTCCTTTGATCTCGCTGTATAGAACTGTTGCAAAATGGTTAATACCTTTACCTTCCTTGGTTGCAAAGTTGCACTAGTTACATGCATATTTGTTTTGAAAACAAATATCCAACATCTATGACGCAACAATATTCCATAGCCTTTATATTTTTAGTCATACACAACGAAATTCAATGCGTTGTGCACATATGTTGTTACTTCGACCTGGCGTTGGGTTATTCTTTTGGTGCCTTCTATGGGTTATGGTGGACTTTGCTGCTTGGCTTGTGACTTGGAATTGGAAATCTCATGCCTTTCCTTCTATGGCTTGTGAGTTGGAAATCAAATTGGAAAGGACTTTGGTGCTTGGCTTGTGATTTGGTTCCTTCTATGGTTTGTGAGTTTGAAATATCCACAGGGACTGCACTGGGGGAGCAATACCATACCACGTGGGTTCACATTGAGGGATTTATATTAAGGAAAAAATGGCATAATATATTGGGGAATATATAGGGGGTAAAGGATTTTTATATTGACAGGTATAAAAAATGGAGCTCAAAGTTAATGAAAAAATATAAAGGGGTATAAAAAATGTTAATGATAAAATGGATACCTACAATATCTAGTGGAAGTAGGGGTATTTTAAATTGGGAAGGTGTATTGGGTTCATATTGATAGGGGGTTAAATAATGTGATTTTTAGGGGTATTTTCCAATATGTAGTCAAATTAAGGGTATTGTTTAATATGCCACGAACGCACGTGATAGGATAGAGGTTGATTGAGTGAAGCCCCCGTGGAAATATCGTTCCTTCTATGGGTTGTGAGTTGGAAATCAAATTGGAAAGGACTTTGGTGCTTGGCTTGTGATTTGGAAATCAAATGTCTTCTAATGGGTTAACGAGCTATGGTTGTCGATTGCTGGACTTCTTATACCCTCGTGCCTTCTATGGGTTATGGTTGTAGATTGGTGGACTTTGGTGCTTGGCTTGTGACCTGGAACTGGAAATCTCGTGCCTTTTATGAGTTATGTTGGACTTTGGTGCTTGGTTTTGAATTGGAAATCTCGTGCCTTCTATGGGTTATGGTTTCGATTGGTGGGCTTTTCTGCTGGGTGGCGCTGGATTATGGTGGAATTTGGTGCTTGGCTTGCCACTTCGAATTGGAAATCTCTTGCCTTCTATGGGTTATGGTTGTCGATTGGTGGATTCAATTTGGAGATTGGGATAACAATCCAATAATTTTAATAAAAATTAAAATTAAAATCAATCTTGACTTGGAGATTGAGATAAAAAGAAATAATTTTAATCAAAATAAAATCTTTTAAGAGAAAAAATAAAAATGAATTTGTCACGTGATATCATAGCCGCTAATGGAAATGTTGTCTTCCTTGTGAGATAGCAAACATTCCATGAGTTTTTCTTGAAAAATATTTATTATTTTTTCCTCGTCAGATTTTGCTACAATAGGTTTCAAAAATATGAGTTGTTAAAATTGCATAACTTAGGTGTGATAGGTTTCACAAATATGAGTTGTTAAAATTTCATAATTCAGGTGTGATAGGTTTTTCAAGGCATTGTTCCCTTAATGTATTCAAAAATATAATTTAAGAAATGAAAATTCCAATCTAACCAACCACTACATAGTCAAATTTCAATGATGATTATGCCCTATAGAACATTTCCATGTATCCTTGTTCTATAGCCTATTACAATCCACCACACATTACTTATATGAAGCATCCACAAATATTTGATTGGTGGATGTGTGATGAATCGTTGCATCAATTTTTCCCACATTTGACCTACTAAACTCTCCTTCTACTTAGTGCAATATGTTTCACAGTTTCTCTATTCAAACATTTAGGATTTGCGCATACTGTTGGTGAATAATGGAAAATTGGGCATTGCAAAGGGAATATATATAGGTGGGATTCATATTTTTCATATAAAATTATGTGTTTATAGTTAGAGGTGGTAGAGAGTTTTGTAATATTCTCAAGTGACAAGCCACAAAAATTAAATATGTAGCTTCAACGTATCAAAGTCGGTGCTTCCCACATGATTAAGGTACCAAAACCTATCAAAGTTAGTGCTTCCACTGTTTATCTCTACTCACTTCCTTCTACCTCAGCTTGTCCCTCCCACCTTCATTCTCTAGTCACATCCCCCTTCACCATCATGGTGAGGCGTCATCTAGTCAGACCATCCCACTATGGTAGAAGAAATAGAGATGGAGCTCCCCCTCTCCTGACTTCAGTCCTCCAAATATGCAAGGTAGTTGCGCATAATCCTTTGTCACGGAAACCATGGAAATATATAGGGATATCATCCTTGAATCCATCTTAAGAGAAATATCTTATGTAGAGAAGCAAGTTAGGCAAGTCCGCAGGTTCATCTTAAGCAATGAGAGAGCATAGATTGGATCCTTGGTGTAGGAAATTCCACGTAGATTTTCAACCTGTATTTGGCACAAAAAAACTCTCATGGCAATAGTTCTCATAGAAAGGGATGACAGTCAATAGGAAACTATCTTCTGAATTTCTCAGCTCTTGGAAAAAATGGACAAAATTAGTAGGAAGGTCACTCATGTGACTAAGTGAATCGCAAGCACAAACCCGTTAATGTTAGGTACCGATGGTGATCCTCAACTTCCATATCATGCGAAAAATACAACTTAATGAGAAGATTTATGGCTCATGATTGGGCTCATATTTTATCTTTCAATGTGGCGATGTCTTTAAGTTTATGTATTTCTCACTGTGTTAACATTTTTTCTTGTCTCATTTTATTAGCTCATCTAATCAAGAATAATATAACCAATATTAAAATTTTGAGTTTATGCCAGTGTGTTGAATGCGCTCAACCATACATAAGGTGGAAGTTTTCTTTACCAAAATGAAATGGAATACTATTTTCATTTGATGTATCAAAGCACCAAACTTGATCAAAATTAGATTAGTGGTCTTTAACATGAATCGATTTACAACCAACCACTTATAATTATTATAAAAGTGCTCTTTTATTTGGGATAAGAATTCTACCAAACTCTGTTATTCAATTTATAAAATGAATCATAACACAAATTATAACATAATTAAAATTTTATGAGCTCTATATCTTTTAAATATTTTTATAATTATTGACTTAATATTGAAATTCACTAGTTTGTAATATTGATCATTTGTATGGATATACTTTCGTGAGCTAATATTAAGGAGAACCATTATGACCCTTTCAGAGATGGGGTTTGCATTTTAAGCAAAAGAATTTTGAATTGACATTATTCATTTTCATAAAATTTCCATTCTTCTTTATTTTTCCTTCATGTTATTAGATATAACCTAGAGAGATAACCTTGCTCGGAAATTACATGGTCATAGTTAGAGCCATCATTAGTATACTATGGACAAAATATATTTCTTTTTAAATAGAATAATTTATAATTAGAAAGTACAATTATTTGCAATTATAGACTTTCAAAGTTTGAATACATATGAACTATTGGAAAATTTATTGTGGAAAGAGTGACTCATACATCCAATAGTGAGGAAGGATGTTTCAAACTCATTCCACGATTTTTTCAGAAACAACAACATTCAATAATAAGTAAAAATTAATTTTCTCTCAAATGTTTATGATTTAATAATATGTTAAATGAAAAAAATCACATTTAAATTTAAATATTGTAATCTCCAAATCATCAGAAACAAGATTAACCAAATTTAAATTAAAATGGATGATATTATTACAATCGATTTGAACCATTCTTATTACTTTGCCAACAAATAGAATCAATACACTTTTGGATTAAATATCTAAGAAGACTAAAAAATGCAATACTATTTTTGGATTTCATCAAAACTAATAATGATCCCAATATAAAACTCTCTCCCAAAGCGATAATATAATTGTTAGGATCATGAAACATTAATAAGTGATGTTGTCTAAATGCATCGTTTCTTGGACCCCACTAACACCTAAAGAAAAATTTACTTGGAGTATTTTCACCTTTAAATATGTTACATTAGAGATAATTACCATTGGAAAAACCACGGGTTCTCATAAACTTGTAACTCAAAAAATATTTCTAAATTAATCGATCCATGTTTACTTGAACCACCCTAAAAAATCCCTCTCCCCTCCTTAACTTCACTTAGGGAGAATAACCTAGTCCCAAACTTTCATTAACCATCTCACATGGGATCTCATATTTTTCCCCTCAAGTTAGCATACTAGTGCACCTGCCACCTTGGCACCTATCCATGTGGTCCACTCCACAACTTGATAACTCCATGTGCCATTGCATTACATGTATTCCTTAAAAACTTATTAAGGCCTTACAACAAGTTTTTCTCATTCGCAACATGTATGGTTGAACAACAAGTCTTACAACTTCATGGGGAAATACACCTTCCTTGGACCAAAATCCTTATAGTTCTCACACCGTTAATGTTATCACACCATTGTGGATCTCATCACACATTGACTCCTTCACTATCCTCGAGCCATTGACTCCATCTCCATTTTCTCATCCATAGGACCAACCTTTCTCTATATCGCTAGCTTTGTTGATCAAGGAAAATTTTAAGGATGGAAGTTTATCTTAAAGTTTAGAAACCTTCGTGAATATTACTAGTCCCTAATATGAAAACTATAAAATGTTTAAAGGTATTTTTGTAGAAATATTTATATTTCTAATTATTTTATATTAGTCTATATAAAGTTTTGACGATTTTTAAGGTAAAATAATTCTATACTATAAAATTTGGGTGAATCATTTTTAGAAAACATGAAAATTGGGAAATATTTTTTTTGGAAAAAGAATGCAAAATTAGCCCACCAGTTAATATTAGCCCCTAAAATTTCCCATGTTGTTGATGCATACCTTGACCTAACCTTTCAACACCATCTATACTCACTAGCTCTAACTTTGATATTCACCAGGCTTTGATACCAAATATTTGCATCACAAAATAGTGAGAGAAATGGTGGTGTCTAAGGAAACAATTTCTTGGACCCACTGGCCTCGAAGTAAAAATTTACCTCGATCTTTTTCACCTTTAAAGACATTGTTGTCTAAATACACTATTGTTGGAATCCTAGTGGGAACTAGAAAACAATTAACATGGAGTGTTTCCTCCTTTATATATGATATGTTAGAGATGAATACCATGGGGAAAAAAATGGTTTCTCATAAATTTGGAGCTCAAAAATATCGGTAATTTGATTGACTCAAGTTTACTTGAACCACCCTAACACTAATAAACTTGGCTTTGATCAACACACTTTGGTTTTTCCACGAGAGACTTGATATTATTATACAAGTATTTATATTTAATACTCAACTTTTCAACATATAATTTGGTTTATTATTCTCATTATTTACCCAATTTATCTTGTTGGAAACATTTGAGCACTATTGAGCGTGATCTATATATCATGTTTTTCCTTTTATTAATTCAATTATTGAATCACACATATGTTAGAAACAATTCATTAAACATGTGCATCAGATAAGCATAACTGGAAACCATAAGAAACAATATAAACCATATTAAGTGATGCACACAATAAATTATCAACACATGAGACCCAAGATGTCTGGTAGAAAACCTTTCACCAAGAAAAAAAATCACTCTTGTTGTTGTTGCTCTGCTGTGAATTTTCTATTATGTCAAGAAATTTATATTTTGCATATTGTGTTGAATCAAATTGTCATGGAAACTCAACCTCATATAAAAAATTCCAACTCCCATCGGCTAGGAGACGTGATACTATTGATCAACTCGGAATACTCTATTCTCTATGGATCTCTACAGACTACGATATGTTGAAATCCACCTGGATCAGTCAATCATTACCCCACTATAATTGGAATATCCAACCACCATTTGATTGAGAAACTTACTCCTTTCACAGAAGCTTTGATATCACTGCTCCACCTCCATGAAGTCACTGCTTCTCACCACCATGAATAAATCCTTTCATATATTTTCAAACTGGATCTGAAGACACTATGCTAAACTAGAAATCAAGTATGCATATATTCTCTCAACAAAAATATCTCATTATTAAATCAAAATAAAACAAAGCACAAAACATGTTCTCTCCAATAGAAAAATTGTGGCCGCACAAATCTGATATCAAATCCTCACATCAGAATGTAACTACTACATACTACAATTAGAAACATACAACACTAAGGCTATGCACCAAAAGTAATAGAAGATCCTACAAAGACAAGCGTGAGAGTCTCCACAAAAATTCTATCAAGCAACATACAACACTCTCCAATCAATCTCTACACCAACAACTCCAATTATGATATATTCTGTGGTATGATTCATATATACACATTATTCAGTCATTAACACTCATGGACTGGAGTATCTAGGCTCTACTCAAGGTTTGAAGCATCATATCACTATTCTACCTTCTCTCCCCTTATAGATACTACATCTAACTCCATCAATGCACAATCATCCATCAGACAGCTCCAAGATCAAGTATATAAATCATATAGGGCGAAATTGAGCTTGGGGTTGGGATCAAAGGTGAAAAAATTGGACCAAATAAATCCACTAAGGTCACTACTAGTTCACTAAGTTAATTCACATCATGAGAGGACCTTTTCAAACCATTTGTGACCTTTTTCACTAATTCTCAAAGCCTCTCAGTATTTGAAATCTAATTTTCTTTCGAATAGCGCAAAAAAATGTAGAGGAAATCTCACGAAATCCCATAGTCGCTCCCTTGACACTATATGAACTCAAATAGGGCTATAACCACTCCCTTGAGCCTGTATCCATGCGCCTGTAGGATTCCATCTGATCCCATAGGCTTATGTGCATGCAATTATGGTTAAAACTAAGGGAAACCAACATTCCTTAATCTTAGAACCTCTGCCACCTATTTCATCCTCTTCTCCAACATTTATAATAGCCTATATACCTCTGACGTGACCTCTGACACATCTGGAAGTAGACCAAACATTCCTTCCAAGTGTCCCTGTCATGTTGACCTAGAAGTGCCAACAAACAAGGTTGGAAAGTGTGCCAAAAATTCCTCCACTCTCGATCAGACCTCTGAACAAGTTGCAACACATCTGAAGCACCTCTACAACATCATCATCATCATCATCATTAAGCCATCACTCTGTAACAAGCCATATCCATGAAGAATAAGCATGAAGAGGTAGATGAAGACCTAGTTTACAACTCAAAAAGTGTGCCATGAACCATATTTAACACATGTAGATCATCTCATCACTTGTATCAGCATCATCAAACCATCATGACGTGTCCATCAATGCATATGCCAACACATTCCATCTCCTCCAATACCATCATGCTACCATCAAGCTCCATCATTTCCAACACATACCAACACATACCATGGTCCATAATTCTACATCATCATGAGGTTGACATAAGTGTATGACCTAAAGATCTCACATTAATGCCAAAAAAACCATCTCAATGTCAATACCTCAATTCCAACCAATAGGACCACCAAGTCAACATCCATCACATGAAAAGTAGACCATGACCATGACCATGTTGACATCAATGACAACAAACTCCCCCTTTAGCATTGATGTCAACCTCATCAAATTGTGAGGTTGATCGCTATACATCCAAATTCTCTCCCCCTTTGACATTAATGGAAAAGGGTCAACTCCATATGAATAGGTAGGAAGAATAGAAGTACATAATGTTAGTATGGAATCTTAACGAAAGTGTATGAAAAAATATCACTTTAGCTACACATGACAAACAACCTTAATAACATATGTGGTTGTCAAAATTCTTATATCTTCAATAGATAGTCGAAACAAATGCAAAATAAACCCAGTCTATGCAAATAAAGCAACTAAAAAAAAATGAAATAAGAGTTTCTCCAAAATATCCAATGGACAAGACAATAATTATAGATAATTTTTTGTATTATGTAACACCTGGGAAGAGAAATGATACATTCCCCCTCAATGGGATGGGTTCTTGGCTTTCCTCAAACGCTTCAGCTTCAGAGTTTCTCTCTCAATGGTGTAGAATACCCAAGAGGTGTAAAACTCAAAGGGAGCTCAGTAAGAAAAAAATAAAATAAAAATGGATCAAAGATAGACGATGATAAGAGGATCAAATTATGACCAAGATAAAAGGATCAAAGGTAAGAAGTGAATGGAAAACCCTCCTATTTATAACAAAATATTGAGTTATCCTTGATAATGGTGCATAACAAAATATTATTAACCAAAATCTAGATCTAACCGCTTAGAATATTTTATTATATTTTGTTGGAGGGAAAAGGAATTTAAATTGATTAAATCCCTTTATTTAGAAACAATAAACAAATAATATATTTATTAAATATTTCAAGGATGGGATCAAGGAATAGTTAAACAAATAATGATTTATTTTATGATTCCTTAATGATTTAGTCAAATTTAACAAGGAATATTAATTAAATCCTGATTTAATTAATTATTCCTAGAGAATAATAAGATAAATAATGATTTATCAAATTATTTCTCATTAATTGGGTTAAATATGACCAGGAATATTATTAAATAGAGGTTTAATTAATTATTCCTAGAGGATTATTCCTAGAGGAAAATAAAAAAAATAAGGATTTATTTAATTATTCCTCATGGGGTTTTCTGTCTGGACTAGAAATAACTTAATAAACTATGGTTTATTAAATTATTTCTTAGTGTGTTATCACCAAAAACTTGATTGGTTGCTGATCAGTTAACTTCAGTGTAACTATTTCAAACCAATATTGTGACTGAGGCTTAGCCTCCTCAATCTGAGAGGGCTCTCTCAAGGGTTAATGATATGGAATAAAGATATAGATGGATAACTCTATTTAGGAAATAAAATAGTTATGATGAATGTAGGATGAAAATATCAGAGCTTAATACCATTGGGCTATGGAGTCAATGAAAGGGATCTCAATAACAAGGCTTTCCTTGTGGAAACTGAGGCTTGTAAATATTTCAATGAAAGAACAAGACATACAGGAGATTTTCAATAGCTTGAGGTTCAAAGGAAGTCAGAGCATATGATACACGAATTCTGAGTAATGAGACATCAAGACATTGGAAGAAAACCTTTCAAAATATAGGACAAAAACTCATTGAAATATAATAAGAATCTCAGGTGAATAAAAGTTGTGTTGTTACTGTATATAGCAGAAACTCCAATAGCTTTACAATCAAATAGTCTTCTGAGATAAAATCTCCAACCTGATGAGTGTATATTGAAAATAATATCAGTACGTAGGCATTGTGCCTATGGAGTCAAAACTTTCAGTGATTCAGTGAGTTACTTGGCATGGAAGTTGAGGCTATTCAGAGTTTCTAGAAGTAGGACACATACAAATAAAACATGAGTATACACAGTCAATTCACATATAAAGGAAGTCAGAGCATCTCATAGATGAATTCTGAGTAATATAAGTTAAAGCCACTACAAGTGAGATACATAAGAGGTACAAATAGAATAGGAAAGCACTGAAAACTCCTTCAGAATCTCAAGTTGTTCAAGTAACAGATCTCTGTATTCGCTGAAACAGTTCATTGCAATAAGCTGCTATTTTTCCAAAAATCTTCCAACCCTTGAAAAATTCAACCCCATGGCCTTTAATAGACATGTTACCTCCTCATATGATCTACATCTAGGCTAGATACATCGAATATTTTCCTAATGACACCTTGCATAACCATAAAGCATCAACTTTAATGATAAACAGACACCTATCCTACTTGACAGTCCTATTTCAAATAGGACTCAAATTGCTCATTATTATCATTAAAAACCTTATCTACTAACATAAATCACATCTTTGAAAAGTATACATTCACATAGTCAAATTTATATGATGGGATTCATCACTTTATGATCACTAAACTAACCTCCTTAAAACTAGGAAAAAATACCCTGCTTTTTAGGCAAATGGTCTTCTACTTCTTCAAACACTTAGGATGTCCTTTAATATTCAATTCGTGGTCCTTGAATGTTAAATAATTTCTTGAATTTATCTTTAACCCTCCCATAACCTCCAGATGTCCAAAAACTGCTCCAAATCCGCTAAAAAGGTTGAAAGACAGTGCACTACGAAAGTAAGGTAGTTTCGTAGCGCTGCAAAACAAGCCTTTGTACTCCAAAAACTTGATTCTTTCCTCTTGAATCATTTTAATCACCCTCCAACACATATTTCATAGAAATTTAAGCTCGTAACTTAGCCTTTAACCCCTTAAATATTGATCAAAAGAAGCAAAAAAGGCAACTACAATAGTTTCGTAGCGCTTTTCTACTTTTTAAGCCTGGAGGCGCTACGAAACTGCTGAGTATGAAGATTTTTTCATAAATTTGTCAAATGAAAACTGTGGTTGCCCAAAAAATCAAAATATAACCTATATTCATCATCTACAAACCATACAAACCATAAAACAACTTCATTTTAGCTTCCTTGAGGCATTTCTTGCAGATTTCTCTTGTTTTTTTCTTGAAAAATAGGTCTTGGGAAAGAACCAATATCTCCTAATCCATGATGTAGTTTGAAAAAATGAAGGAGGTTTTTGTAGGCCATCATGTATTTAATAAAAACCTCTCTTTTTTTTTTGAAACACATCTCCTTCTGTCTATAAACTGCCTTTGAAAAACATGTGTAAAATAGGAAAACTCTATTTTCTGAAAATAGGGCTTCAAAGAAAGCCTTGTAGCTCCCAACTGATAACACCTGTGAGAAATGTGAGAGGATTTATTGTTATTTGATATATTTTTGAAAATAACCTCTCTCTGTTTCTTAAAATACCTTTCTGTTTTCTCATAAACCTCTTTTGAAGTTGACTGCTTAAAACTAGAAAACAGAGTTTTGCTTCATATTTCGTTACAAAACTTTCAGCAGTTTCGTAGTGCTTTTTGCATTTTTTACACTGAATGTGCTACTAAAGTTGGGATTCTTGGCTTATTAGGCAGTTTTGGCACAAAAAATTTGGGAAATGAAATGAATCCTAAAATGATAAATGATCTGACATGAAGGACTTTTAAAAATGAGTTTGTTTAAACCTTAGGGTAGGATCAAACTATAAAAAATTTAATGCTTCCCTTGGTCAAACTTAAAATGACTCCTAAAACCCTATTTTGAGCCATGAACATAGTTAATCTTGTCAAAATGATGTTTTGAATTTTTTGAGTGATAACATAGTGAAAGCAATTTTAGTATGGTAAAATTGGTCTTACATGGTGTATTTTGATCCATCTAATTATACATGGTTAGATGACCAAAAATTGCTGTAACAGATTCCCCCCTAACGTGAAAGAATTAGGAGCTAATCGTATGACCAAAGTAAGTTGTAAGAACACAATCACTAGACACTGAAGGGGAGTCATCGAGAGAGAGAGATACGTAGGCGAAGCGAAGCATGAGAGGATAATATCCCTAAGGGGGTGTTGTAGCCTCTACAACACCCTCCAAAAATCCACATTTTAAATTTTTTTCTTTTGGAGCCCCTTGAGCACAGAAAGAAGCTAAGTAAAATTTTGAAAATGTTAAGTCGCTAGGTCACAGTTTCTTTAGTTTTGGAAAATCGCGACCCCGCGACCCTGAGGTCGCAAGGTCGCACCTCCCTCAGACCAATACATAATGCGACCCCGCGACCTCATTAATGGCCCACACGCACGACCTATTTAATGGCCCACATTCATTCGAGTCTTTGGTTCGTACAAGGCTCCCCATGCTATGCCCCGATATGTTACAGATAAAATTCTCATTCAAGAAGTTTGTTTCTAGATGATGTCTGGTTTCTCTAAGGTCTTGACTAAGGGAAAAAAGAAGTCGTGGCCTACGCTGCCTCTCACTGTCGGTACCTACAAAGTCAAAGATTTCAGGGAGGTAGAGGTGAAAGTAGAAGAGATGAGAAGTTATCCCCTAGGGCCATTGGACCACCAGACATATGATCAAGACAGGATAGTCCCTGATCACTGTAAGGGGGCTAAGTTCAAATGGAACTGTCAGCACACTAAATGTCTGGGCGAAGATGAAAAAAGAAACTGGTATAACGCAGACAGGAAAATCACCCTGGGGGCATGGTCTGATCAAGAAGATCCAGATGACCTTACATTGGAGGAAAGAAGTCGTGAATTAGGAGGCGCTTCCTCTTCTCAGGCTAAGAAGGCTCGAACCAGTACTGGGCACAACACTACTACCCAGCAGAAAGAGCAGGAATCCAAAACCTAGCACGAAACAAAAAAGAAGATGAAAGAGGAAGAAGAAAAGTGCAAGAGAACCCTAAGGTCAAAGCAGAAGAAGAAGCAGGTAGAACAGGCCAGGAGAGAAAAGGAGGAATAGGAGGTAGAGGCTGAAGCAGAACAACAACTCAAAAGAGAGTTAGATCAAGTGGAGGTCGAACGCCAGAGGAAATCAGAATAGGAAGTGGCAGCGGAAGCTGAATGCAAGAGAAAAGCAGAATAGGTAGTAGTAGCAGCAGTCGAATGTAAGAGGAAATCCGAACAGGAAGCAGCAGCAGAAGTAGAGCAGTTGCGGAAAGAGGAAGAAGAAAAGAAAAGAAAAGAAGAGGAGGATAGAATACTAGAGAACATCGAGACATCTCCCCAAGGCGCAAAATCACAAACAGAGCTACAGCCCATCGAAGTGCCTATAGTCAATACGCGCGCTACACTCTCCGATGTGAGTTCCTACGAAGGGAAAGAAGAGGAAGTATTCAATATCACCAAGCTTACATACGATCAGTTCTCCTTCAAGATCCGACAGAAGAAAAGGAGGTGCCTGGCACGAAACCCTTCTACCTCATCCACAGTCGCAACGGAGAAAGACATAGTCCTAGACACTAGGAATAACCCAGTAATGATAGCATCAGTCGGCACAGCTTTCGACACGGCCACAGAGGAAAATGTAAATAGAATTAGCAGAGAGATCCTCTCTCTACAAAATAAGCTACAAGAAGCAGAGCAAAGGGAGGCAAGTGCAGAGCAGGAAAGGGTATCATTAAGGGAAGAGATTCAGCAGCTCCAAGACAAAACTACCCCTATCAACGAAGTATCGCTCACTATCCGAAAAGAGCTAGATGTATTAGAGGTCACCATGAGACAGGTCTATGGGGAAATGTTTACTATAAAACAAATAGTTGCCCCCATGGTAAGAGCCCAAGAAGAGACCAAGTAGAGGAGCGAGCAGCTGAAGGAGGCCTCAGCCACTTTGGATAGAATGATAGAATGGATAGGCCGGTACCCCCAGGCTCCCAAAAACTAGCCAAATAAATACTGGATCCATACACAAAATGCCAAGGTCTAGATCTAGATTAAAATGCAGTCTAAAGATAAGCTATCTAAGGACCTAGATAAGGTGATGGCTGCATATGAGCATTTGATCAGCGGCATCGATTCAATGCACACCCTACATCACATTCCATCGCTGGGTGCATTGGGCGAGGAGAAGACATGGGAACAGGTGGATCAGGAGATCCAAACATTTTTGCAACCCATCAAACAAGCCGCTGCCACTTCCGATCTTGCAGAATCACAGGACAACTTGAGGAAGTTCATTGTCACACCAGTCTGGATCTACACCAAACTGGCCTCCCTATCCAACCTGGTCACGCAGAAAAGAGAAAATTTAATTCCTAATGCTTTGGAGTGTCTGCATCAGCTGAGAGAAGAAGTTCCCTTGATTTCCCCTATAGCGACGGATTATCGTGCGTGGCAGAACTTTCTCAGAGAACAAAAAGTTGATGCCCCTGACCTCATGATCACACGCACATCCCCATGATCGGGTGGCAGTAGGTCGTAGGTCGCACTTGGTAATAGGTCGCAGGTCGCACTTTGTAGTCGAGTCGCAGGTCGCAACCCTCATTCAGGTTGCAGGGCAGCTCAACATTTGGGGAGGCGAAAAGTCAAGAAGCCTAAAGGGAAAGTTTTGGTCTATAAAACTTCCTTCGGGAAGATTTTAACAGATCTTTTGTTTGGGACTCGAGCTGAGTACACTGTATTACCAGGATTGAAAAATTTGAGCATGAATACAAGCATTTTGAAAAATCCCTTTGTGGATTTGGTGTTGACATATGTATGAGCACTATTGAGTATTATATTTTTAGTTTCTGAACATCTTTAGATTAAGGGAACTATATCTTCAATTCATATCACAATTGCATAGCAATTTGCTGAGTATATGTTAATGGTGGTTGAATTCATTTCACTTTCTTAACAAATGTTGTTTATTAGCATTTGTGTTATCATTTAAAAATTTTAGGAAGTGAAGGGTGTTCTTGCCATAAGGAATTGTTTCTTTTGTGGTCAGAACAATTTACAAGCATGACCCTAATGATGTGTTGTTAAGAACACTTCCTTTGATACTTATGATTTATTATTTCCTCTTGCTACTCATAGTGTTATATGTACATTTAATGCATCAATCATATGTCTTGTATCATTTGATTAAATGTGTATTCACTGGTTTATAGAGTTTAAGCGAGACCCAAAGAAAGGAGAAATCAGCGGTATCTGGACCCACACCACAGACGGGATCCCTATTCCAAACGGTTCAAGGTCTAAATGCGACTTTTTACCGAGGAGATTCCCTATGGTTGGTCGGACAGATTTTCCTGTCAATAGAATTGGTGCTAGAAGGAGGCCAGATGACAAGCTGAGCCCTTAGAGCCTGCAGTTAATCTCATATATGTAATGGCTCATCCCCAAATCATTCTCCGGAGATGTTTGTCGGATTTTTATGAGCCTCAATGTCTCATCCCTGATGAACTTATGTATGACTTGTCCCAGTTAAAATTTGATGGTGAAAACGGAGTGTCCATAACCCAACACCTTTTAGATTTCTGTGACTTTGGTGAGTGCTACGAAATTGACAATGAAGGTTTGATTTGCTTTCTTTTCTTCCTCACTCTCAAAGGTCATGCTAAGCAATGGTGCCGCACATTGCCAGAAGCTTCCATCGATTCGTTTGAAAAACTCACCAGTGAATTACAACAAGCTTTTCACAGGTTAAATTTTCAAAATTTATTAATAAATTTAAGTGACATCAGAATGGAACCTCAAGAATACAGATGAATTCTCTATCAGATTTTTCCATTATTGTTTCTAGTTCCCTGAAAAGGATGTTGATTAGAAATTTTTAAGTGAACAGTTCAGGTATGTGATCCTCGTTTCTGTTGAACAATTTCAAATAGCAACCCAGCCTGATCCTAGAACTCCCTATGACAACCCGCAAGTTGCCAGCTCTTCAGATTGCGTCCCTAATGCTTCCTTGTCCATCTCCCCGAGTCCAGACCACATTCAGGCCTCCAAGGAGAGTATTGCTATTTGTGATATTCTCGCTCCTCCTCCTGAGTTGTTGGGTAGTGGAGTTGTGACCTCGAAAGTTCTGAGCAAGGATAGACACTTGCATGAAGATAAAGCCTATTGTACTAGCTTTGAATCTTTCACGCACCCTATCAAATCAAAGCTTGAAAACCAGATGGGCCCAACATCTCTCGAGGTTCATGAAACCTAACGCGAGCCCACTCGATGTCTCCCTGCACACAGACCTAAATTTGATTCTCATACTGATTATGAATCGAATCTTATCCTGGATGAAGTTGATTCCCTTACAAGGCCTGCCAGATCATTGTTTTCTCTGAATGACACGGATGTGCGTATTGAAAAACCTTGTACGGTTAATACCCCTGCGGCTCAATCTTTTCGTTCATTATTCCCCAATTTATTTTTGATTCCACCACAGTAGTAATTTCTTCAAGACAGTCAAAATTTTCTTGTACTGGTATTGGCGACAATCAAAAGCACGTAGGTGGTGTTTCACAGTCACGTTACAAAGTGGATGAATCTCTTAGATCTGATCTTTTTCATCCGAAATCTTTAAACAACCAAAGTGTAACTCCTGGGGAGCCTAACATGCTAGGTACCCAACATGATCAAATTGATGGTTCCAGCGATCACATATTCACTCATAGCACCGAGGGCTGTCTCTTGTATCTCTTTGTCGACCATATGAAGATGCCAGAATTCGATAATCCACTTTATGAAGATTCGAGTACCCATCACCGAATCAGAGCACTTCTGGTTATTACCCCTAGTCATTTTGATCCTGACAAGACCCCTCAAACAACTCCAACTAGGGTTTCTCGGATTAGGGTTCCTGAAATGATGGTTCCCAAGTACCATGCTCCTCCCAGTATCACCTCGTCAGATATCATTTCATCTGGGTGGATTTTTCATTCTAGTGAGTTTTCCTTGAGCACATATCCCTGTCCCCCAACTGCTGGTGTGAAACAACCGATATACCCCAATTTATTCATTGGTAAGAAAACATCAACCATTGTCTCTAATCTTTCCAGTTGTTTCCCAGCCAGTACCAGTTGCAATCAGGAAAAAACATGAGATTTTTGGCAAATCCCTCAACCGCTCGAAAACCTTATGGTAAATTCACCCCATCCTGGAAAATCTAAAGAATCTGATACATTGGATTATCAATCTGTCAGTGTGCAAACATTTGGCTAAACTAATATAGAGCCCACTGATATCTTTCCAATCACTACAATTGATGAACACATCGATCGCCTGTTAATCTCGCCAAACAATCAACATTGGGAAGCCCCCGGTCTGAAGGTCCGGAGTTTTTTCAAGATGGTGAGGAATTTTACGCTCCACTAAACATGGATTCAGATCCTCATACCCTTGACCAAACCCATGAGCAACCCCGAACTGGGGTTTTCAAAACTAGGGTTTCTGCACTTGGATGCGCAAGCATCTATAATTCGCCTAGCACATGCTTATTGTTTCCATTTCATAAAACTGATCATCCTCAACACCATGATGAGGTTTCTGTCTAGTTCGATGAATCTTATCCAATGAATATACTCACAAACGAACAGTGGCTTACCTTCCTCCCGTCGGACCTAGGGTTGTGCATGAATCGGTTTGTGTAATTCATAAAAAATGTTGAGTTTCAAGAACATATTGCTGTGTATCAGGATGAGAGTGGAATTCAGCTTGCACAATATATTCTAGCATGTTCTTTGGTAAGTATCCATGATCTTCTTGCCGTTGCACATGCTCTTCAGGTAAGCTTTGTTGTTGCTGCACTTTTTTGGATGCTAGCTCTGATCCCGAGCATTGTTGTTGTTGCAGGATGGGAACTAATGTGGTGGCTACACTGGAAAGCTGATTTTACATAACCTAGCCGCATCATTGGTTAAACTAGGGTTTTAGGTGTAGGCTAGCTAGGACCTGTTAATAAAAAAAAATTAGTTCAAAGTTTAATTAGGTTTACTGGTGAAATTTTTTTTATTTATGATTTAAAAATGTGTGCTATTTTTCTTATGATTAGTATCTTAGGCATCATCATGTTACAATTGTTTTGCACTCATTTCTTTTTAGTTTGCTTGTTGTTGCATAAATAATCACTTCTTGTATTATCCCCCTTTTCCACTTAAAACTAGTTGATCATTCCCACACATGGAATTGCATTGCATCTTGAGCCTCGTCTATTACATTGCATCGCACATTCTCTTCCTCACATCATTTCCGCAGATTGGTGATATAGCTTTGAAAATCATCGACATATTACCTATCACTGCATGAACCCTCATTGAAACCCTACCATATTACAGACCCGGATAGACACACTACTGAAACTGGAGGAAGAGAGGCAAAAAACCCTTGAAAATTTCACCATCCACCAAAGTCAGATTAAGAGATGGTTTGATAAAAACATTTTGCAAAAAAAAAAAAAAAAAAAAATTATACTAAAACTCAATAAGGTGGAAGGCCTTGTAGGAGTCACACAATTGGCATACTGCACCAGGTTCTATGCTGATGGGAAGAACCTCCCGAAAGACACAAAGGTGGTGAAAGCTTGCCTATAATTAACACCCAAAGGTAGTACATGACCTAGCTTGAGCCACCAAGCATGGGTAGCTCACCTAGCAAGCTTGAAAGGGTGCCTGTGAAAATAAAGTTGGATACAGCAGCGACTAGATCGATAGGGAACAGAGTTAACTTTGGGTGACATCAGGATATCCAGGAAAAACCAAAGTCCTCATACAGACCAGGAGAAACCTCTCTTGCAAGTAAAATAAGTCGGGATCCCTCATCCGCCAGGAAAAATTGCCTCTCTCAAATAAGTGCCATGAGCACACCTAAATAAGTGCCTTAGGCACATTCAAAATAAGTGCAATAGCACACCCATAAAGGGTAAAGGATTGAGAAAGGCTTCCTGTGCAGAGAGGTAATGTGACGACTCTGCCGGGGTACTAACCAGGCTCGCTGGTAGTGGAGCAACGTTTATGACTCCTAGGCAGTGACTCCGCCGGGACCGCGAGGTTCACAGGCAGCGAAGCAACACAATGAGGACAAAATAATCATACCAAATCTTGTTGATACCTAAAGTTATCCAACCCTTTCAGTCCAGAAACCTGAATCAATGAAACTCGGTTAACCAGCACCTAAACAGGCTAGCGGACAAAGAAACCTCGCAAAGTGCCAAAGGCAAGGTAGTAGGGACCTCAAGATGAAAGGAACAGCTAGCAAAGGCCCCTCCCTCCACCACTAAGGCAAACCATCAGCAGAGGTTCTGGGTCCGAACAGTGAATCGCCATTTGTTGTAGCCTCTACAACACCCTCCAAAAATCCATCTTTTAAAATTTTTTATTTTTGGAGCCCCTTGAGCACAGAAAGAAGCTAAGTAAAAGTTTGAAAAATTTAAGTTGCTAGGTCACAGTTTCTTTAGTTTTGGAAAATCACAACCCCACGACCTTGTGACCCCGTGACCCCAAGGTCGCAAGGTCACAAGGTCGTGAGGTCACACCTCCCTCAGAGAACCACATAATGTGACCCCGCGACCTCATTAATGGCACGCACGCACGACCTTTTTATAAATAGAAGGGTCACTAGGTCACATTATATAGGTTCGGTAGATAGAAAGAAAATGAATTTGACAGGTCGACTGGAGCACGAATTTCCCGGGTAAGTTGCCGTTTTCCTCCTGTTGTTTCCTTTTATAATTCTCTTGCCTAATTTTCCCTACCTTAGTCTTTAAAGTGCCCTCTTTCTTGGCCCCTGTTTATCATTTGAGACTTAGGGCTCCCCCTTTTTTTCTCTAACATTTCCCCTGCTTGTATAACATTGTCACTGCTTCCCATCCAGACCCTTATGGCCTGTGTTTTGCCCCAAAAACTCTTCCCTTTCTCTGTCTTCGCCCACCTAGCCTTGTAAAGTTAGAGGGAAATTGACTTGACACGGCACACGCTAAAACCCCCGGCAAGCCCTAGTGCGACTTGCGACCCTTGCAACCCTGTGACCCCAGTTGCTGAGTCGCCAGGTTACATTCGTCCTCCGTTCTACTTTCACGTGACTTCACAACCTAACAACCCTACGACCCAGTCGCAGGTCGCAGAGTCGCACTCCCATCAATTTTCCTAGAGTTTGCGACCCAATGACCTCGCGACCTGGTCGCAAGGTCACACTTCCATTGGTCTTCCTAAAATTTGCGACCCAACGACTTCGCGACCTGGTCGCAAGGTCGCACTTCCATCGGTCTTCCTAAAATTTGCGACCCAGCGACCTTGCGACCTGGTCACAAGGTCGCCAGGTCGCAAAGTTGCAAACCCTTTAAGAGTTTCAACATCGTGACCTTAGAGACCCTGTAACCCAGTCGCAAGTCGCTAATTCAACCTTCCTGTGTCTCCAGTTGTAAAAACTAATAATTGTGCCTCGGGTTTTATTATCATGGCATCTTTCTTATCATGGGACTATTTCATGAACATGACAGGTGAATTCGAAGCCGACTTAGAGTGTGTCCCTGTCTCCTCAGATTCAAGCGACATGGGACCTCTAGTGCCCCGCAAAAAGAACAAGAGCCCAGTAGCAGAAGACATAGAGATGGATATACTGATGTCCCCGCCCCCGATCTACATGGACACTTTGTGCACATTTTCCAAAGGGGACAGCATGCGTTGGTATCAGGTGTACCAGGAATTCGCTAAGCCGGATTTCCCAGAGGACCTTCCTGACCGACAAGAATACATACAGGTTAAAAGGTCAAGGCTACATCATGTAGGTGCCCACCTCGCTATATTCCCATGCGCGGAGGTCATTAAATGGATTATACAAAACACTGACCCCAAAAAATTGGTAATCAGGGACTGTGAAGGCAAAGCTTTTGCGACTCTCAAAGGCTTGGATGCTCACGTTTACTATGCATTGCTCGAATGAGAGGAAGACTTCACAGAAGATTGGGCCATCACCCACACAATCCCCATAATAGACACTCTAAAAGGGAGGTGGGAGGAACCCAAAAAATTCAAGGCCAAGAAGGATCAAGAATATCCAGTGATAGGTCTTAGGAAGATGTATAAACTGGTAGCCACTATGCTTTGCAGATTATACGGGCATCCCGATGCCATCACTTTCAGTGGTATGTGGGTAACCCTAATGGAGTATGTCATGGTGCACGACACCCATTTCAACTGGGCTAGCATACTGGTGGCCTCTCTTCAGACAAACATATCCTCGACATTGGTACCAGATGATGGATATCCTTCTAAATTCTACATGGCCTCTTACTTGTTGGATGCTGTTTGTTTGAGGTGCCACTTTGAGGGATGGGTGCACAGATGGGATCCAAAGCAGGCATGCCCAATCCACCTAGAGACAAGGGTATTTTGGGATTCCAAGTACAAGCAGGACATAGAGCTGATATCTCAAGTCTTCATCCCGGCTCTATACAGAAAATTGTTCGGCCGGGACACTCCCTGCATGTCTTGGTGAGCCATGGAGACGTTAGGCAAGGTGACGCTCTGGTTCCCACTTTCCGAATACACATTCATTCGAGTCTTTGGTTCATACAAGGCTCCCCATTCTATGCCCCGATATGTTACAGATAAAATTCTCATTCAAGAATTATGTTTCCAAATGACGTCTGGTTTCTCTAAGATCCTGACTAAGGGAAAAAAGAAGCCATGGCCTACGCTGCCTCTCACTGTCAATACCTACATGGTCTAAGATTTCAGGGAGGTAGAGGCGGAAGCAGAAGAGATGAGAAGTTATCGCCTAGGGCCATTGGACCATCGGACATATGATCCAGAAAGGATAGTCCCTGGTCACTATAAGCGGGCTAAGTTCAAATGGAACTATCAGCACATTGAATGTCCGGGCGAAGATGAAAAAAGAAAATAGCATAACTCGGACAGGAAACTTGCCCCGAGGGCGTGGTGTGATCAAGAAGATCTAGATGACCTTACATTGGAGGAAAGAAGCCATGAATTAGGAGGCGCTTCCTCTTATTAGGCTAAGAAGGCTCGAACTAGTACAGGGCACAACACTACTGCCCAGCAGAAAGAGCAGGAAGCCAAAGCCTAGCACGAAACAGAAAAGAAGATGAAAGAGGAAGAAGAAAAGCGCAAGAGGACCCCGAGGTCAGAGTAGAAGAAGAAGCAAGAAGAAGAGGCCAAGAGAAAAAAGGAGGAACAGGGGGCAGAGGCTGAAGCAGAACAGAAACTCAAAAGAGAGTTAGATCAAGTTGAGGTCAAATGCCAGAGGACATCAGAACAGGAAGCAGCAAGGAAAGCTGAACGCAAGAGAAAATCAGAATAGGCAGCAGTATCAGCAGCAAAATGTAAGCGGAAATCTGAATAGGAAGCAACGATAGAAGTAGAGCGGTTGTGGAAAGAGGAAGAAGAAAAGAAAAGAAAAGAAGAGGAGGATAGAATACTAGAGAACATAGAGACATCTCCCGAAGGCGCAGAATAAAAAACAAAGCTATAGCCCATCGAAGTGCCTGTAGTTAGTATGCGTGCTACACTCTCCGATGTGAGTTCCTATGAAGGGAAAGAAGAGGAAGTATTCAATCTCACTAGGCTTACATACGATCAGTTCTCCTTCAAGATCCGATAGGAGAAAAGAAGATGCTTGGCACGAAACCCTTCGACCTCATCCACAGTCGCAATGAATGATAGCATTGGCCGGCACAACTTTCGCTACAGCCACAGAGGAAAATGTAAACAGAATGAGCAGAGAGATCCTCTCTCTAAAAAACAAGCTATAAGAAGCAGAGCAAAGGGAGGCAAGAACAGAGCAGGAGAGGGTAGCATTAAGGGAAGAGATTCAACAACTCCAAGACAAAACTTCCCCTATCAACGAAGTACCGCTCACCATCTGAAAGGAGCTGGATGTATTAGAGGTCACCATGATACAGGTCTATGGGGAAATGTTTACTATAAAACAAACAGTTGCCCCCTTGGCAAGAGCCCAAGCAAAGACCAAGAAGAGGAGTGAGCAGCTGAAGGAGGCTTCAGCTGCTTTAGATAGAATGATAGAATGGATAGGCCGATACCCCCAAGCTCCCAAAAACCTGCCAAAGAAAGACTGGATCCATACACAAGATGCCAAGGTCCAGATCCAGATTAAAATGCAGTCTAAAGATAAGCTGTGTAAGGACCTAGATAAGGTGATGGCCGCATACGAGCATCTGATCAGCGACATCGATTCAATGCACACCCTACATCACTTTCCATCGCTGGGTGCATTGGGCGAGGAGAAGACATGGGAACAGGTGGATCAAGAGATCCAGACATTTTTGCAACCCATCAAACAAGCCGCTACCACTTCCGATCTTGCAGCATCACAGGACAACTTGAGGAAGTTCATTGTCACACCAGTCTAGATCTACACCAAACTTCCCTCCCTATCCAACCTGGCCACGCAGAAAAGAGAAACTTTAATTCCTAATGCTTTGGAGTGTCTGCATCAGCTGAGAGAAGAAGTTCCCTTGATTTCCCCTATAGCGACGGATTATCATGCGTGGCAGAACTTTCTCAGAGAACAATAAGTTTATGCCCCTGACCTCACGATCACACACACATCCCCATGATTGGGTGGTAGTAGGTCGCAGGTTTCACTTTGCAGCTGAGTCACAGGTCGCAACCCTCATTCAGGTCACAGGGCAGCTCAACAGTTGGTGAGGCGGAAAGTCAGGAAGCCCAAAGGGAAAGTTTTGGTCTGTAAAACTTCCTTCGGGAAGATTTTAGCAGATCTTTTGTTTGGGACTCGAGCTAAGTACACTGTACTAATAGGATTATACAGTCTGAGCATGAATACAAACATTTTGAAAAATCCCTTTGTGGATCTGGTGTTGATATATGTATAAGCACTATTGAGTATTATATTTTCAGTTTCTGAATATCTTTAGATTAAGGGAACTGTATCTTCAATTCATATCACAATTGCATAACAGTTTGCTAAGTATATGTTAATGGTGGTTGAGTTTTTTGTGGATCAGTATCTACATATCCTTTTTATATTTCATTTTTGAAATTTTGAAAAGAAAATCTAAAAAAAATATATAAGAATTCGAAAATATGCTACAGTATGAAGTTTTTATACTTTAGCATAAAAAAGAGAGGAATGCAATGTATTTCCATTTTTATTCATATACATGGAGCGGGCCAACCTTAGGTTGATATATATATGTATTAAGGTTAAAGCTCGAGCAGCTTCCGGAGCGGAAGTCACAATCATGCAAAGAAGCGTATGGATATACAATTGCAGGGGGTCAATTCGCCCGTCGGTTATCAAATCCCGACCCCCCGCAGTTGACCGGTCAGATCTCAGAAATCTGGTGATCGACGGTTCTGATTAATTACGGGGGGTATGGGTAGGAATTCTTCGCCGTACTCACAGACCCCCGCATGACGTCATCTATCGAGGTGGAAAACAAGCTGTCATTCACTATTAACTGTCTTTCCACGTCACTCTTGCATTTATTATGGTTTCCGTAGTCCATAAAAGGGGTTCTTCCGTCCTATTGTGATTTATTTGTGACTGCTTGCCCTGTTTAACCGCATTCCGCCACCTTTGCACTACTCATTCCCTCGCGAATTGCTTTCGAATTCCTGTCATCCATGGCCAAGCGAACGTTATTGTCCGGTTCATCAAGTCTCAGTCCCCTCCTAGATAGCGAGAAAGATGTTTGTGATACAGTGTCATCTGTCAACCATCCTCTCCTTCATTACCAAGTAACCTTGAACACTGACAAGTCCCCTGTGTTCTCTGCCATGAAAAGTTCAGGTGTATTGTCTGCTTGTGTTCCAAAAACTCATTTCTTCCCCGAATTCATTTCTTGGTTAGTTGCGTCCATGTACCCTGGCAAGTGTTTTGTTATGAATTCTCAGTGGGAAAATATCCTGCAGGTTTCAACACAATTAATGTGTCAAGCATTATGTTTTCCAGAAGATGAGTCTCCATTGCAGTTTTCCGAAGATTCGTTGGTTCAGTATTTCTAAGAACTTTCAAATGAGGAGTTTAATCGCTGCATGTATTTTTTGATATCAAGTCCTGAGAAAACTCAATTTGAAGCAGGAAATTTCAGTTTGGAGGTATTCAATGTTCAGTACAGACCGGTTCTTAGCTGCATTACGGAAATCTTGGGAAGAGATGATGATCACGAAATTGATAAAGCAGTCTTGGGAATGTTCACTATGATGATGAAACTAGATGTGGTGCTAGACAACCCGTATTTTTGGCAAGAAGTAGTAAACTCCCAATTGATCGCTTTCCCTTTAACAGGTTTTTTCATATTTCCTTCATTGGTAGTCTACTTGTTTTTATATCAAAATGTTGAATAGTTCATGAGTGTTGGTTTGAATATAATGGATAGTAATAAAAATAAGCAGTCAGTTTTGCTTTGGACCGATATGGTTAGAAAAGAAGAGAACAAATCCAGTTTATTTGAATTTGCTGACCATTTCATGACTACTGCTTATAAAATTCTGAATGGAACTCTTCCCCCGTGATTTCTGCCAAAGGCCCAGGAGTTCTTACAGTTAGGACCTAATTGTAAGTTTGGAGACTGGTTTGTTTTTGAAGATTACTCTGAGATAAGGCTGTATGGCGTTAGCATTGAGCCCTATAGGCTCCCAACCTTTGTTCCCATGAGACTCTTTGCCCTGGAATTTATAAGGCAAAGTCTTAATGTAGATCAAGTTCATTTCCTGCCCATGAAGAAAGGATTAATGTACAAGTTGCCTATGAGTGTAGGCCCTTTTGTTGTTAACACAAGACAAGCTTTTGAAGAAGTATCAAAAATATTGGAAGGAACGCAGTTGTTGTTAGGAGAGAAATGGCCCTATGATCCACATGGGATAATTTCTCATAGGAGGGTTGAGAACGGTTATGCTGCTTTTACACATGTGAGTAAACCTGATATGGAGAAATTGGCTAATCCAGGAGGGCCAAGTTCGTCAAAGACCAGTATTCAAACACCTGCAATTTTGGAAAGAATGAGTAAAAGAGGTAGGGAGGATGTTATTGATATCGATGATGAGGAGCCCCGAGAGGAAAAAAGGACCAAACTAGCAGAGGACCATTCCTCCAATTCACCTGGTTTTACTCTCCAGGTCAATGAAGAACAAGATTGCCTTTCATCTCTTAGTAGACAGGAACTTCACTTGGAAAAAGCTTCCTCCATGAAGCAAGTGTTCACACAGATTGAAGAAAGGAACCAAAGGATAAAGGCTAATATAGAAGCACAAGCAGAGCACAATATACCTGCTGACCAAACTAGATTGCTGACTGTGATGGATTTGGAGAAAGATCAGTTTAAGATGGCTCTGTCACATCCGACAGGAATGTCCCTTGGACCTTCAGGCAGCTTTAAGGAGTTAAATATTGTCATGGATGTTAAAAAAATCCCCTTGTGGGACAAAATGAATCTTCACATGCAGACTGGTCAGCTGATTGTAAACGATTTGAGCAAGACCAATGCTACAGCAGTCAAGACTGAAAATATGCTGGCAAAGGTCATTAAACAATGCAAAATGGAGAAAGCAAATGCCAGGGCATTAACAACTCAGAATGAAGAGCTGAAGAAGATTATTATGAAAATCGGCATGGATCCAAATGATAAAGCCGCAGTTCAGAAGCTGATGAAAAGCGCAGAAGCGGAAATATCATCATTAAGGAAAATTTTGAAATTGCCAGCTACAGAGCACTCATTGGCAGCCGAAGTAGCTGAGGTTGAAAAGGAAAAAGAGGAATTGCGACAGAAGTTGATGAAGAAGGATGAAGAACTCAATAAGGTAAAGCAGACTGCTATAACCTTACAGAATCAAATCGAGAACCATACTTGTACTTTTGATTTTTCTGCAGGTGGAGCTGATCCTCAAGCCCAGGTTGTTCAGCTAAACACAGAATTAAAGATGGCGGAAAGAGATTGTAAACAAGCCCAGTCAGAATTGGCCACAGTTATCAAGATGATGCAAGGATGGGAAGGAAAAGCAAATGAGAACGAGCAGAAGCTACAGAAAGCTGAGGATGAAATCAAAGAGCTCAAGGAGAAATTAAAGGGAAATATTTCCCTTATCAAAGCTAAGGATCTCATCTGGAACGAGATCATTTCAGAAATGCAGTCAAAATGGGATTCCATGAATATAATTTCCAGAGAGAAAAACATTATTTCAGAGCATGAAAAGGAGCTGTTATCGGAGAAGCAGGCCGCTATTAAAAGATCAAATTGGGCCAAGAAATTCATAAATTTTATTAATGCCAAGACAGATGAAGAGTTGAAAGATATGGGGATACTGGATAGGTACTTCTATGCTGAAGAGGTAAACAAAATGATCATTAAAAATGACCTTCTAAAGGCCTCAGAGAAGCGGTTACAGGGAATTAAAGAGATGGTTAAGAAATTTGATATTTCGTTTGATAAGTTGACAAGAACAGGTTTGCCCTCATGCTGGAGGGAGGGAGGTGAGATTATGTCCTAGAAATTTTATGAGGATCAATTGATATTTGCAAAAAGCAGAGCAGATGGCCGACATGAGAAGACACAGATATTGAAGGGAGAAACAGTATTCAATTTCTTACAAAGGCATTTCCTTCTGTTGTGGATGGTGAAGACATTGTTCACAAGTAACCTCACTCACAGTCAAGTTGTTGCCTTCACTCTGGAATATCATCATTATAAGAACGCTCCGATAACTCAAGATAAACTCTGGAAGGAATGCAAGAAACTTTCTATTGACACGGAAAAAGGATTTCCAGCCAAACAGCCCCAAGTAGCCGTTCAGCCACAAGTAGTCATTGAGTCAGCCGCTATTCCAGGAACATCAGTTCCTTTAGATTAGGAGTTATTATCTTTTATTTTGTTTTAAGTGAAGTTGTGTAAATGTAATAAAATATTTCGGAGGCATGTACCTCCGCTACAGAGAGTAGTTAAGCAGTTACAGTTAGTTAGAATCAGTTTTATAACTGAAAACCATTTTGGTTCAGATTGTATTTAAAGACATCTTAAGGAAGAAAGAAGGTTCCGAGTTTTGGACCTTGAAGGCTAATTTTGTACTGAACAATATTGAATGAATGAAAAAGCTTTGCAAGTTTCCATTATTCCATTTGTGTTGAAGAGTTTTCTTGGTTTTCATTTCATTTTCATATCTGAGAATAAAGTAGAGTGATTAGAGCTGCAGGTCTCTTGATATTTATGTATCTAAGAGTTAATTATCCTTAATGGGTGCTCCTTTACTTTAGCTTATTTGTTATTCACTTCTTCAGGATTTTATTATGGCAGTTTCTGTTTTAAGCAGCATGACAAACTGAAATCCTTTTCTTTCTTTGTCTTCCATTTCGCTCACTTCAATATAAAGGGAACATGGCATTGCAGAACTTATAAAGATTTGATATTTGGGAAATATATTATTAATATTTGAAGGTTTAATAAACAGAGACAGAAATACACTTTGTGACATAATCTTTAATGTCTTGAGCACGGATTCCTGTACACAGCAAGGAATTGTTTCTCAAGGAACAACATTAATTGGCGCCGTTGCCGGGGAACGAAGAGTCGAAGTTCTTCCCTGGGTTTTGTTTTACATTTCCTCTGGTTGTTCAGAGAGGAGGAAATAGTACGCTGTGATTGTTTGAAAATAGCTCTGGCTCCCAAGAAACCTCACACGAGGTCAGACACCTCTCAGCAAACAGTTCCCGTTTTGTCAAATCCTGAGAAGCTTGTTTCAAAGAAGGGCCAGAAACCAAAAATATTAGTTACACCTGAAACCACACTGCTTGCACCTGGCAGCAGTTCACACGTTTTCTCATCCAAGAAAGCTTCCAAGAAACTCATTTTCTCAGAAGAAGAATCATCACCATCACCCATTCATTTTCAAGAACCCACATTAGAAGAGCAATCTTTGGAGTTTGTGTCTTTTCCTTTTATAGAAACTCAGTCACATACAACTTCCAGCTCTTCCGCGATTGTTCATAGTCTAATTCCCATATCAGTTGTTTCACCTCATTCATCTTTTCCCACAACTGGTATTCATTTTACCCCCGCTCAAGGAGCAGTTAACCCGGGCGTAAACATGGCAGTTCCTGCAGCACCTGCTTTCTTGATGAACAGATATGCACCTTTAAATCTACCACAACCATTGCATGATTTTCCTCAGGAGTATCTCAAGTTACTCCCCAGATTTACTGGTGAAGATGAAATAACTGCAGAACAGCACTTGCCCCTGTTTTGCACTTTTGCAGAGAATTTAAATGTTGAACATTTGAATGTTGTCATGAGACTTTTCGTTCAGTCTCTGAGTGGAGAGGCAAGGAAATGGTTCAAAGGATTACAGAATGGTTCCATTAATGATTGGGATGCCCTATAAAGACGTTTTATTGAGAGATGGGGCGAAAAAAGGGACCACGGCTATTCTTTGACAGAGTTTAATGCAATCAAGAAGAAATTCGATGAAAATATGAATGATTTTGTTAAAAGATTTAACAAATTGTATAATAGTTTTCCTGTTGAAATGAAACCCCCTCCTATTGGAGCAAGGGTTGTTTTTGCTGGTGCTTTTGAACCAGATTTCAGTTTCACGCTGAGGGAAAGGAGGTCCCCTACGTTGGAACAGATCCAAACTGATGCTTTGGAGATTGAAGCTAATATGTCCGCTGCTGGTAAAGTTTCAGATAAAGGAAAGGCTAAAGAAGAAGCCTCAGCTCAAGATCAGAGAATTGAAGACATGACTAAGTTCATAAAAAATCTTTCAAATAAATTGGTAAAGTTGGAAATAGATAGTAAGCCTACAAGACAAAATAGAGGGGTTTTTAATCCACAATTCAAAAAACAGCCCCTGCAAATTCTACAAAGGGAAAGAAAGGATCAAGATCAGGTGCAAGCACCTTTATACATAGAAGCAACCCCGTCCCGTTCAGCAGATGAGGATGATGAGAGAGAAGATGATGCTCGAATTTCTACTGTGTATATGGAAGACGATGAAACAGAAGAAGAGATCGAGGAAGAAGGGGAGAAGGAAGAGGAAGAAGTTGATCTCTCATTTGATCAAGAAGAAATGGATGATTACTGTAAACAATTCACAGATTTTATGCAATCCGAGTTGCATAAAAAGTATGATTTGAGGTCAAAAAAGAGGTTGAGGATGCAAGATAATGAAGAAAAGGAATCAGAAGTAGCACCTACTCCAGTGGCGACTCCATTACAGAAGGGAAAGCAGCAAGCTGAAACATCTTAGACGAAAGATAAAGATTCTAACATTTTGGAGAAGGTGGTTACGGTTTCTAATCAGAATCTAAATTCCAAAAAAGATCAAGAAGAACCTGAAAAGTTGACAAGATCAAATCAAACTTTCAGTTTGTCGAAAGAGTTAGAAAAAGTGAAAATACAAGTACCTCTTCTTGAACTCATAAAAACACCGGGTTACAAAAAAGAAATCGTTGAATTTATCAACCTGTCCCAACCTGACGAAGTGAGCGATACAGTGAATCTGGAAGAAGAAAAGCCAGTGGTGACGTTTGGACCTCATGTGGAAGAGGTAGATTCGTCTGTTCCTCCTTTTTATATATCTCTTCTCTTGCATGATTTTGTTTTGCACAATTGTATGCTAGATTCTGGCGCATCACACAATCTGATGCCATTGAGTGTGATGAAGGAGTTAAATTTACAAATCACCAAGCCATACAAAGATCTTTACTCTTTTGACTCGAAGAGGGTTAAGTGTGTAGGTCTCATTAAAGATATGGTTGTTTCATTCGCTCAAATCCCATCCAAAAGCATTATGATGGACGTTGTAGTGGCAGATATTCCAGCCAGGTTTGGTATGTTATTGTCTAGATCATGGGGGGCAAAGCTCAGAGGAGTTTTGAAACTGGACTTTACATATGCTATTATTCCCGTTTTCAATGGTGAAGAAAGAAGGTTGTATAGAGAGACTAGATTTCAAAAAACGGCTACCAAGAAAGATGCAAGTAATTCACCAATTTATGGCCAAGAGAAGGACGACCTGTCATGTTTCATGTTACAGGAGGATGCAGAATTTGCTGAGGAATCTCAGGGGAAGCTTGATTCGGCAATTGTACATAAGGAATTACATTCAGATAAGCCGTGGAAGTGTTATTTTGATGGAGCGTTTTCCAAAGAAGGTACTGGAGCGGGTTTCATCTTTGTTTCTCCGGACGGTAATTTGGTACCTTTTTCTTTCAAATTGGAGTTCGAATCTAATAATAATGTCGCAGAATATGAGGCATTAATTATTAGTTTGCAGACAGCTAAGCAGATGGGAATTAAATCTATGACTGTGTTTGGAGATTCATAGTTAATTATAAGACAGATCAAGAATTTATGCCAAACCAAACATCCCAGGCTACGAGCATACCAGAATGAAGTATGGGATCTGATTGAAAATTATTTCGAAGCATTCAATTTATAGTTTGTTCCAAGAGAAGAAAATAGATTGGCAGATTCATTGGCGGTTGTAGCAAGTACGTTCAAGCCTCCTATCAGCGTGAAACTAAGGTATGAAATAGAGATGAGGCATAGACCTTCGATTCCTGACAATATTAAACATTGGCAGGTCTTCGAAGATGATGAGCAGATTAAACAGTTCCTGTTGATGACTGAAGATTTTGAAGATCATCAGATTGATTTAGAAAGTGATGAAGATGAATTGACTGGAGAGACTCTTAAAAAGAAGATTGGTGGTCAAGAAATTATTCAGTTGAAAGATAACGTCTTTCCAAGAGGTTTAGTACCTCTTGAAAGATTGTTTGGGGCTAATGACGTTGCCGTGAATCAAAAGAAAGTGAACCAAGAGGAGCAGGTTGAAGATTGAAACTTGGGGACTCAACAAGAACCTAAAATGGTCAAACTATTCAAAGGGATCCCAAATAATTATAAAGAAAGGTATGTAGATTTGTTCAGACAATTTAAATATGTATTTGCTTGGTCGTATGATGATTTGAAAACATATGATAAAAGTATCATACAGCACAAAATCCCACTCAAGGATGGAGTAAAGTCACATAAACAGAAGCTTAGGCAGATTAATCCATTGCTGTTGGCTCCGATCGAAAAGGAAATAAAGAAGTTGCTGCAAGCCAAGATAATCGTCCCACTCAGGTATTCAGATTGGGTTTCTAATCTTGTACCCGTCCAAAATAAAAATGGAGAGATAAGGCTATGCGTAGATTTCAGGAATTTGAACAGGGCTTCATTAAAAGACAATTATCCTTTGCCGAAAATGGACTTTGTCTTACAGAAAGTGACCGGTGCTTATAGATTGTCTATGGTGGACGGATTTTCAGGGTATAACCAGGTAGCTGTGGAGAAGGAAGATCAGAATAAAACCGCCTTCACTACACCTTGGGGAACGTTCATGTACGCCAGGATGCCATTCGGCCTGATGAACGCAGGGGCCACATTCCAAAGGGCGATTGATATCGCATTTGTGGGAGACACGTTTGTGGTGGTTTATTTAGATGATGTCACAATTTTTTCGAAGTCTGATGAGGAACATTTACATCATTTACAGAAAGCCTTCATGAAGTGCAGAAAGTTTGGATTATCACTGAATCCTAAGAAGTCTTTGTTTGCCCTGGAGGAGGGTAAATTACTAGGCCACATCGTTTCAAAAGAAGGAGTGAAGATTGATCCGGCCAGAGTCGAAGCCATTCAGACAATTCCTCTGCCATGAAGTAAAAAAGATATTCAACGTTTTCTCGGAAAAATTAATTTCCTAAGGCGGTTTGTCCCTAATTATGCTGAAATCGTTAAAAATATTACAGACATGTTAAAAAAGAATGCTGAGGTAAAGTGGGACAAGGAAGCGAGGGAATATTTTCAGAGAATCAAAGAGGCTTTAAAGGAAGCACCTGTTTTAGTCAGTCCAGACTATTTGAAATCGTTTCAAATCTTTTTATTTGCTTCTCCCTCAACTATTGTAGTCGTATTATTGCAGAGAAATGAAGAAAAGCAGGAACAGCCAGTTGCATATTTCAGTAAAGTTCTCCGAGATGCAGAATTAAATTATAATATATTGGAGAAACAGGTGTACGCTCTGGTAAAAGCACTGAAAGCTTTCAGAACTTATGTCCTTCATTCTGAGATCCTAGCGTACGTTCCCAATTCAGCTGTGAAAGACGTGCTAGTACAAAGCGATGTGGAAGGTAAGAGAGGAAAATGGATTGCTAAAATTCAAGAGTATGATTTGGATGTAAAACCAACCAAGCTAGTTAAAGGATTGGGATTGGCCAAATTACTGACAGAATCCAACTTCCAAGCGTTGGGAATAAATTTGCTGGCCCCTGTAGAAGAAGCCAATGGAGAAACACGTGATAATCAGTCAAAGACAGCAATTAAGTATAAATTTCTCTGTTCAGAATGGTATAAGGATATTGTACATTATCTATGCTTTCTTTCATGTCCTCCTTCAATTAATAGAGCAAAATACAGGGCTCTGAAACTTAAGGCTCAGCCTTATGTTATAATCGAAGCAAAGTTATATTGGAAGGATCCAGTAGGTATGCTGTTGTTGTGTCTTACAGAGGAAGAAATTTCAGAAGTGATGAAAGAATATCATGAATGCTTGTGTGGAGGGCATTACAGCTGGAAGGTAACTGCTCACAAAATTTTCAAATCGGGTTTCTATTGGCCGACTGTGTTTTCTGATGTTTACAAAACAGTCAAAAGTTGTCAAAAATGCCAATTATTTGCAGAGAAGAAAAAGCTGGCTCCGCTAACTCTTCTCCCTGTTTTCGTTGAAGAACCCTTTAGACAATGGGGATTGGATTTCATCGGAGAAATCAATCCACCATCCAGTGGGCAGTTTAAATGGATTCTTACTGCTACAGATTATTTTATAAAGTGGGTGGAGGCAATTCCCACCAGGAAAGCAAATGATTTGGTTGTAATGAAGTTTTTGGAAGAGAATATTTTTAGCAGGTTTGGATGCCCAGTGAAGATTGTGACAGATAATGCTCAGGTTTTCAGTTCACTCAGGTTCATTAATTTTTGCCAAACTTACAATGTGACATTGTCTCACTCTACAGCTTACCATCCGCAGGGAAATGGATTAGCAGAATCCTCTAACAAAACATTGGTTAGAATTTTGAAGAAAACAATCAGTGAGAATCAAAATAATTGGGACACAAAGCTAGTTTTTTCCTTGTGGGCAACAAGGATGACTACAAGGAGGTCTACCGACAAGTCACCTTATGAGCTCGTGTACGACACTCAAGCTTTATTCCCCACACAATTGGTAAAACCTGTGATTTCTTTTCTCCAAGATGCCCAAGCAGAACCAAATGCCATGATACGAAGAATGAACAATGTGATGGAACTAAGTGAAAATAGAAATCAGGTTCGGGACAGCTTGCTCACTTATCAGCAAAAGATGAAGGCAGTATTTGATAGAAAAGCAAAGGAAGTTTTGTTTCAGAAAGGAGATTTAGTATTGAGATGGGATACACGAAGGGAAGATAAAGGAAAACACAGTAAATTTGACCCCTTGTGGTATGGCCCATTCAAAATTAATGAAGTCAGAGGAAATAATACTTTCGTGTTGGAAAATCTGGAAGGAGAAGTGCTGGATATGCCTGTGAATGGGAAATATCTCAAGCATTATTTCCGACATTAAGCAGTTGCTGGTTCATCATTGTATATATCCGGTGTGGTCATTGTACATTTTCATCAAGCAATATGTGACTCCATGCTTGAGGTGAAGGCACTAATCTGCAGGTTCTTAGTGTTTCGTGGTAAAAACACTATCCCCAGGTGGAGCCAGATGTTGTGGATCAGTATCTACATATCCTTTTTATATTTCATTTTTGAAATTTTGAAAAGAAAATCTAAAAAATATATATATAAGAAATCGAAAATATGCTACAGTATGAAGTTTTTATACTTTAGCATAAAAAAGAGAGGAATGCAATGTATTTCCATTTTTATTCATATACATGGAGTGGGCCAACCTTAGGTTGATATATATATGTATTAAGGTTAAAGCTCGAGCAGCTTCCGGAGCGGAAGTCACAATCATGCAAAGAAGCGTATGGATATACAATTGCAGGGGGTCAATTAGCCCGTCGGTTATCAAATCCCGACCCCCCGCAGTTGACCGGTCAGATCTCAGAAATCTGGTGATCGACGGTTCTGATTAATTACGGGGGGTATGGGTAGGAATTCTCCGCCGTACTCACAGACCCCCCGCATGACGTCATCTGTCGAGGTGGAAAACAAGCTGTCATTCACTATTAACTGTCTTTCCGCGTCACCCTTGCATTTATTATGGTTCCCGTAGTCTATAAAAGGGGTTTTTCCGTCCTATTGTGATTCATTTGTGACTGTTTGCCCTGTTTAACCGCATCCCTCCACCTTTGCACTATTCATTACTTCGCGAATTGTTTTCAAATTCCTGTCAGTCATGGCCAAGCGAACATCATTGTCTGGTTTATCAAGTCTTAGTCCCCTCCTAGATAGCGAGAAAGATGTTCATGACACCGCGTCGTCCGTCAACCATCCTCTTTTGCATTACCAAGTAACCTTGAACACTAACAAGTCCCCTGTGTTCTCTGCTATGATAAGTTCGGGAGTGTTGTCTGCTTGTGTTCCAAAAACTCATTTTTTCCCCGAATTCATTTCTTGGTTAGTTTCGTCTATGTACCCTGGCAAGTGTTTTGTTATGAATTCCCAAGGGGAAAACATTCTGCAGGTTTCAACTCAATTAATGCGTCAAGCATTATGTTTTCCAGAAAATGAGTCTCCGTTGCAGTTCTCTGAGGATTCGTTGATTCAGTATTTCGAGGAGCTTTCAAATGAAGAGTTTAATCGTTGCATGTCATTTTTGATATCAAGTCCAGAGAGGACTCAATTTGAAACAGGAAAATTCAGTTTGGAGGCGTTCAATGTTCAATACAGGCCAGTACTTAGCTGCATTACGGAAATCTTGGGAAGAGATGATGATCACGAAATTGATAAAGCGGTCTTGGGAATGTTCACTATGATGATGAAACCTGGTGTGGTATTAGACATCCCGTCTTTTTGGAAAGAAGCAGTAAAATCCCAATTGATCGCTTTCCCTCTAACAGGTTTTTTCAGATTTCCATCATTGGTATTCTACTTGTTTTTATATCAAAATGTTGAAGAGTTCATGAGTGTTGGTTTGAATATAATGGATAGTAATAAAAATAAACAATCAGTTTTGCTTTGGACTTATATGGTTAGAAGAGAAGAGAACGAAGCCGGTTTATTTGAATTTGCTGACCATTTCATGACTACTGCTTATAAAATTCTGAATGGAACTCCTCCTCCATGCTTTCTGCCAAAGGCCCAGGAGTTCTTGCAGTTAGGACCTAATTGTAAATTTGGAGACTGGTTTGTTTTTGAAGATTACTTAGAGATAAGGCTGTATGGGGTTAGCATTGAGCCCTATAGGCTCCCAACCTTTGTTCCCATGAGACTTTTTGCCCTGGAATTTATAAGGCAAAGTCTTAATGTTGATCAAGTTCATTTTCTGCCCATGAAGAAAGGATTAATGTACAAGTTGCCTATGAGTGTAGGCCCTTTCGTTGTTAACACAAAGCAAGCATTTGAAGAAGTATCAAAAATATTGGAAGGAACGCAATTGTTGTTGGGAGAGAAATGGCCCTATGATCCACATGGGATAATTTCTCAAAGGAGGGTTGAGAACGGTTATGCTGCTTTTACACATGTGAGTAAACCTGATATTGAGAAATTGGCTAATCCAGGAGGGCCAAGTTCGTCAAAGACGAGTATTCAAACACCTACAATTTTGGAAAGAATGAGCAAAAGAGGTAGGGAGGATATTATTGATATCGATGATGAGGAGCCCCAAGAGGAAAAAAGGACCAAACTAGCAGAGGACCATTCCTCCAATTCACCTGGTTTTACTCTCCAGGTCAATGAAGAACAAGATTGTCTTTCATCTCCTAGTAGACAGGAACTTCACTTGGAAAAAGCTTCCTCCATGAAGCAAGTGTTCACACAGATTGAAGAAAGGAACCAAAGGATAAAGGCTAATATAGAAGCACAAGCAGAGCACAATATACCTGCTGACCAAACCAGATTGCTGACTGTGATGGATTTAGAGAAAGATCAGTTTAATATGGCTCTGTCACATCTGACAGGAATGTCTCTTGGACCTTCAGGCAGCTTTAAGGAGTTAAATATTGTCATGGATGTTAAAAAAATCCCCTTGTGGGACAAAATGAATCTTCACATGCAGACTGGTCAGCTGATTGTCAATGATTTGAGCAAGACCAATGCTACAGCAGTCAAGACTGAAAACATGCTGGCAAAGGTCATTAAACAATTAAAAATGGAGAAAGCAAACGCCAGGGCATTAACAACTCAGAATGAAGAGCTGAAGAAGATTATTATGAAAATCGGCGTGGATCCAAATGATAAAGCCGCAGTTCAGAAGCTGATGAAAAGTGCAGAAGCGGAAATATCATCATTAAGGAAAAAGTTGAAACTTCCAGCTACAGAGCACTCATTGGCAGCCGAAGTAGCTGAGGTCGAAAAGGAGAAAGAGGAATTGCGTCAGCAGCTGATGAAGAAGGACGAGGAACTCACTAAGGTAAAGCAGACTGCTATAACCTTATAGAATCAAATCCAAAACCATACTTGTACTTTTGATTTTTCTGCAGGTGGAGCTGATCCTCAAGCCCAGGTTGTTCAGCTAAACACAGAATTAAAAATGGCGGAGAGAGATTGTAAACAAGCCCAGTCTGAATTGGCCACAGTTCTTAAGATGATGCAAGGATGGGAAGGAAAGGCAAATGAGAACGAGCAGAAGCTACAAAAAGCTGAGGAAGAAATCAAAGAACTCAAGGAGAAATTGAAGGGAAATATTTCCCTTATCAAAGCTAAGGATCTCATCTGGAACGAGATCATTTTAGAAATGCAGTCAAAATGGGATTCCATGAATATAATTGCCAGAGAGAAAAACATTATTTCAGAGCATGAAAAGGAGCTGTTATCGGAGAAGCAGGCCGCTATTAAAAGATCAAATTGGGCCAAGAAATTCATAAATTTTATTAATGCCAAGACAGATGAAGAGTTGAAAGATATGGGGATACTGGATAGGTATTTCTATGCTGAAGAGGTAAACAAAATGATCATTAAAAATGACCTTCTAAAGGCATCAGAGAAGCGGTTACAGGTAATTAAAGAGATGGTTAAGAAATTTGATATTTCGTTTGATAAGTTGACGAGAACAGGTTTGCCCTCATGCTGGAGGGAGGGAGGTGAGATTATGTCCTGGAAATTTTATGAGGATCAATTGATATTTGCAAAAAGCAGAGCAGATGGTCGACATGAGAAGACACAGATATTGAAGGGAGAAACAGTATTCAATTTCTTACAAAGGCATTTCCTTCTGCTATGGATGGTGAAGACATTGTTCACAAGTAACCTCACTCACAGTCAAGTTGTTGCCTTTACACTGGAATATCATCGTTATAAGAATGCTCCGATAACTCAAGATAAACTCTGGAAGGAAGGCAAGAAATTTTCTATTGACACAGAAAAGGGATTTCCAGCCAAACAGCCACAAGCAGCCGTTCAGCCGCAAATAGTCATTGAGTCAGCCGCTATTCCAGGAACATCAGTTCCTTTAGATTAGGAGTTATCATCTTTTATTTTGTTTTAAATGAAGTCATGTAAATGTAATAAAATGTTTCCGAGGCATATACCTCCACTACAGAGAGTAGTTAAGCAGTTACAGTTAGTTGGAATCAGTTTTATAACTGGAAACCATTTTGGTTCAGATTGTATTTAAAGACATCTTAAGGAAGAAAGAAGGTTCCGAGTTTTGAACCTTGAAGGCTAATTTTGTACTGAACAATATTGAATGAATGAAAAAGCTGTGCAAGTTTCCATTATTCCATTTGTGTTGAAGAGTTTACTTGGTTTTCATTTCATTTCCATATCTGTGAATAAAGTAGAGTGATTAGAGCTGCAGGTCTCTTGATATTCATGTATCTAAGAGTTAAATATCCTTAATGGGCGCTCCTTTACTTTAGCTTATGTGTTATTCTTTTCTTCAGGATTTTATTATGGCAGTTTCTGTTTTAAGCAGCATGACAAACTAAATCCTTTTCTTTCTTCGTCTTCCATTTCGCTCACTTCAATATAAAGGGAACATGGCATTGCAGAACTTATAAAGATTTGATATTTGGGAAATATATTATTAATATTTGAAGGTTTAATAAACAGAGACAGATATACATTTTGTGACATAATCTTTAATGTCTTGAGCACGGATTCTTGTACACAACAAGGAATTGTTTCTCAAGGAACAACAGAGTTCATTTGAATTTCTTAACGAATGTTGTTTATTAGCATTTGTGTTATCATTTAAAACTTTTAGGAAGTGAAGGTGTTCTTGCCATAAGGAATTGTTTCTTTTGTGGTCAGAACAGTTTACAAGCATGACCCTAATGATGTGTTGTTAACAACACTTCCTTCGGTACTTATGATTTATTATTTCCTCTTTCTACTCATAGTGTTATATGTACATTTAATGCATCAATCATATGTCTTGTATCATTTGATTAAGTGTGTATTCACTGGTTTATAGAGTTTAAGCGAGACCCAAAGAAAGGAGAAATTAGCGGTAGTCAGACCCACACCCGGGACGGGATCCCTATTCGAAACGGTTCAATGTCTAATTGGGACTTTTTACTGGGGAGATCCCTTGTTGTTGGCCAGACAGAGTTTACCGTCAACATGGGGTAAGACCAAAAACCGTAAGTCTCCATTAATGGTTGAGTACCTATATACAATGAGGCGAGGGAGGCATACCTATGCCAGCCAAGATAACAAAGTACAAAGAATAATGGTTCACCCAGTAAAATGAAATTGAGCTATAAAGTACATGATATGCTAGCGTAAACATGGGCCAGACAAAAATATAATGGATCCCACATACATACTGTGCCTGGGACAACAACCAAGACTGAATATAATAATATCTGAGTACATGAGATATAATAACAACCAGAGAAGCCACAATAAATAAGAAAGGGCTCTAAAAATATAAATGGATCATCTAAGTGATACATGCATGTTATAGGCACTACAAGTGGTTGGGGTTGAACCCATTAAATCTGTGGAGCTGCATCTGAGGCTATAGAAGAGAATGAGGTCATCTGGGCATGTGGGGTGCTACCTAAAGGGCCACCCCCTCATGAGGTCTAAAACATCTCACACACGCCCGAGAATCACTGGATCAATGCTAGATCACTGAACTATCGAGTATATGAATATCGATCATGTTGAAGCGGAGAAGATGAGAAACAATCAAGTTAAAGGGAAATAAGGAGTCCCTTTACCTGATCCAAGTTTCTGAACAATGATGGAAGCTCAAACCAAGATACACCACCCTCTAGACCTATCTTCTGGAATGAATGTGTTGATGTTGATAGAAGGAGGTCCGCCATAGGTGAGGCAATGGGGGTCCTCAGCTAAGGCACAAGGGAATATTTTAGAGAGACTAATGGACTGACATTAGGCATGATGATGGAATGGGGGGATACTGAGTAGAAAATAGACGAATTCCCTTGTTAGAGCCTAAAAAGCATGGATGACTTGGAAGCGACTGACTCAACTTCTGAGGTGATGGAGGACAGTGGGACTGGAGGCCAAAAAGGGCTACACGAGAGAGGGACAAAGCATAAATGGATGGAATACTATGACGGGAGGCAAAAGGGGCTTAGAACAGACTCCATGAATGTGATGATGACTCAACTCAGATGCTCTAAGCAAGGGTAGCTCGATGATGCTGCCACACAAAATAGGCCCTCTGGGAACCGTAAAAGAATGAGAAAAATATGGTTACTCATGATGAAAATTGACACAAGCATCAGCAAGTACGAAGGCTAAGTGGTGCCCCAAGTACAAGTGGTACAAGTACATAAATTTGATTTTTAGAGGTGGCAAGGTGACCCTTCTTGGAAAAAAGGCTTACAGATGAAGTATCAAATCACCACAAATGAACGAATACCCATTTTAGAGCTCGGTGAGAGATTTCCAATGGTGCTAACGGTTCGTCAAATAGATTTATGGTTTGGTCGCAATTGGAGAAAGAAAAATTATGGGTTTTCTTTTAATAGGGAGATTTCCCTCCAATTTTATTCATTTGCAAGTGTATCTGTGGAAAATCTAGAGAGGAGGAAAAGGCCCTAAATCTTGCATTGTTCGTAGCGGAAAAGCCAACCGTCGAAATCGAGATCTGTCAATCGGAGGTAGGTGGCCTAACCATACTCTTCAATTTTAGTGCTCTAGAATTTCTAATTAGGTGCCCAGAGCCTAGGAATAGGAGTCTGGTCCTCCTCTCAGCCAGATCGCACATTTTGGAGCATGTTCTACGACTTGGGTAGTAGGTTTCAGGGTAGAAACTGTGACCTCGCAGGTACATGACTGAGAAAGCTACGAGCTGCCAAAAGTTGAGTTTTTTGTTGTCTTTGGCTGGGAACTGGGTCTTGATATTTTTTAGGCAGGTCTTCCTTGTTATAACTAACAAATTTCTAGTGTTGTGTAGGTATGGTAAAGCTAAGGATCAACTTCAGAGAGAGAGATCTTGAGGTGCTTCGTTGGGGATCAAGTTGTTCAAGGTGCACTGGCAAGATATGGGGTGCTCAAGTTGGTTGAGAACCCTTTGATGAGGGAAGGAGAGCCCTTGCTAGCCAGGATAGTCATTTATTAGGACCCAGACCTAGAGGTCTTTATAATACCGGGGAACTAGATCGAGCTAACTGTGCATGACATTTATTTCCTAACTCGTCTCCCACCCTTGGGGATGGTGGGAAACATCCAGCCAGTATTACCACGAGGGAAAACTATTTTTCAGTTTGTGGACCACCATTTTTGACTGGATGTTCGTGTCAAGGGAGCAACTATACCGATCAGAGACCTAGAGAGACTAGAGACTCGAGCTGTTGCCGCAGCAAATGCTGCGGATCTTGGGAAACCAGGCCTTCCACCACATCACCAGAGGGTAGATGATGCTTGTTGAGAGTGTGTTGAGTAGCACCTATTATGGGTGGGCCCAGATGATTCTTTTGTCATTGAAATGACAGTTGTCTCTATGCAAGAGAAAAGTGAACCATGACTATGCTTTTGGGACAGTGTTGTGCTCATTCTTCTTTCAGAAGATCCCGATGCTTTGTCCTCATGTAAAGATCTTGAATGGGGGCCCATAGGAGGCAAAGATGAACCACTAGGGGTAGCTACTGAGGAGAGGAGGAGGCGAGGGAGTTAGGCAAGTGTTCTAACCTGGTTTCTTTGCACATTGGGACCAAATTCCGCTGTATATAGAAAACTATCCATATAGTGGTATGAACTATCAGGGGGACCTAGACTTGCCACTTCTGCCCAGTTAAGCATGGGGACCAGATGGTAAGAAACAAGTTGTTATATTTCATGATGCATTTTAAAGTTTTAGAATGATGTATATGGTACTAATTCGTTACTTTTGGTAAACAGATATAGCATCAGTGAGACTAACCGGATATATGGGACGACCCACAATGCCAGGGGCTACAGGATCTAGTACAGCTAGAGGAGCTGACCGATCGGATTCATATGCAATATTGGAGGATTTCCACTGCAGATTCGAGTTGTTGATGATCGTAGTATTAGAGCGCGGCTGGAAAGATCTAGATGACCGCTAGATTGAGGCATGTGTTGGTCTACCCTTGGAGTGGCAAGGGATCATGCGGCGCATGGCGATGGATGGTTAGTGTATGAGGGATCTGTGGGCTGTAGGATTTGAGCCATTGGCTCAAGACCCTCTAGATAGTGACTATATATAGGGGCATGAGGTGCCCCCGAATGTATTAGAGTAGAGGACTCCAAAACATTTATTATTTTGTAGACACATACTATGGATATGCATATTTTATATATGATGAGCATGTGGCTCACCTTTTCTTCAATGTTATTGTCTTGTGTTAAATGCATGTGATAAGTGCCAATCTAGAATATCATTTGCAATTCTATATACATAGTGATTTTGGGCTCTAGGTACATGACTGAAAGTAATGGTTTCAAATTCACACATTCAGAGCTTCACTCATAAATATCTTCTAAAAAGGACATGGTTATGCACACAATAAATGCCATTTAATTGTCTGACAAGAAGTAGGGAATATAAACGAACATGAAGATGAAGGATCTGATGATCAAGGGAATCTACTAACAAACCTATCACCGCATCATATTCAGCTTGATTATTGGTGGCATATCCAATACATATGATATTGGAAAGGAATAACGAATGTATGGGGATAAAAATGGCCCAGGATGCTGAGGCTAGATTCCGCAAGTAGTGACTTGCACCATCGGTATAGCCGATGTATGGTGTGGAAGAAGGATCCATATGAAATACATCACAAGACAACAAAGGAGAAGATGATGGAAAAGTCAAGAATACTGAATGCATGGCAGAAATAAAACATGCATGAGGGATACTATGGGTAAAATTTCTATGCCCCTTACACTTGGTGAAGATATGGTCGATACATGGTGTAAGGAAGTTGTCGTGGGAACAAGCTTTTTCCAGGTCATGAAAGTCCATATAGACAGGGATGGTGCCTGGTTTCTTGAAAACGAGATAGGAACAACCATCCTTGCTTGAGATTATCGATTGTGGTTTTGAGAGCCTCTAGTCGAGAAATGTGTCTCAACTTGTGACAGACAGGGTAGGAATCAGGCTGTGTGTCGATCTGATGGTCAACAATCATAGGATCATGTCTGGGCCTCTCAGAATAGGACCTGAAGGAAACATGAAGGAATCTTTTGAGTAGCTTGGTGTAAGCCTCAATTTCATCTGGGGTGTAAGGTGCCCCCAAGGCAATATTTTCTTCATCGAAAGCATCAGGTGCAGGAATGGGATTTATAAACTGATTGACCACATCAGAGGTAATGACTTTAGACTCCGAAGCATACTGGTCAAGTGACTGCTGCATAAGGAAGTATGCACGGTGGTGCATATCATCCCAAGGAAACTCATGGGTGGTCATTTCTTCCATAATTTCTTCATTAGAGTGAAATATGGGGGCCCTCGCAGAAGAAATACCACATGACACGTGTAGGTTTTAACCCTGAACAGAAATTATCTACACACGAATCTCATATCAGAAAATAAACAATAGCGAGAGCATAAAACATAAAACAGATAAACACAGAGATTTTCCCCTGGATCCCAAATCGGGACGACCAGCTTGATTTTTCATTATATTCCTTTTAGTGTTACAACACACATATATATACATGACGAAGCATACATAAACCCCAATCCATAAACCCTGGATTAGAACATAACCGTAGTTCCCTTGACCGGATCTACAAAAATACCAGGGGCCGAAAACCATCGTACCCCAAAACCATGTGCAAAACCATGCACAAAACCATGGACGTGGACTACCCACCGGAAATTAAGGACCAGATACGGCGCGCCTCTGACCTTCTGCAGGGGGCTATCGCCCCGTGCGTAGCTTAGTCGTGGAAAGAATATAACACATACCCAACATTCTCCCACTTGTTGTTTTCACTTGTTGTTTCTTTCCACGAAGGGTACCAAGGCTTGGTCATTGGTATTTGTTCCAACACCACTGCTACTCTACACCGATAGAACACGAAGTGCTCACGGACACATTAATGCCTGATGAACCCATTCTTTCGGCCATCACCTTTACCAGCAACACCCTTTTAGCCTAAACCATATCTCTAACAAAGTGATATTGAACATCAATGTGCTTTGTCTTTGAATGATAAGCAGGGTTCTTAGCCAAGAAAATTGCACTTTGGCTATCACAGTCTATCCTTATAGCTTGCTGTACCAACCCCATACTTGAACACAATCTCTGCAACCAAATTGCTTCATTGCTTGCATGAGTGGCTTCTATGTATTCTGCCTCTATAGTTGAAAGAGCCACTACAGACTGTCTTTTACTCATTCAACTAACTGCGCCTCCAAATAAGCTAAACACATACCCACTTGTAGATCTTCTTTGGTCTAGATCTCCAGCCCAGTCTGCATCAAAAAAACCATGAATGTCCAACATTCTTTCCAATCCTGGTCTTCCCTGGTAGCACAAGCCATAATCACTAGTGCCACGTAAATATCTGAAAACCCGCTTCACTGCTGTCCAATGCTCCTTCCCTGGGTTTGACATAAACCTGCTCAATACTCCCACTGCATGTGCAATGTCTGGTCTAGTACAGACCATTGCATACATCAAGCTACCCACTACACTTGCATATGGAACACGGGACATATACTCCTCTTCTTCTTGTGTCTTGGGACACTGTTCAGCAGACAGCTTTACACCTACAGGAATAGGAACCTTCACCGGTTTACTATCCTGCATATTGAACCTCTGCAATATAGTCTCGACATACTTCCTCTGATTTAACCAGAGCTTCCTCTTTGCCCGATCTCTCTTAATTTCCATGCCCAAAATATAGTTTGCAGCACCAAGATCCTTCATGTCGAATTTGGGGAACAGTTGGGTCTTCAAATCTTGGATAATTTCTTTGTCATTTCCAATCAACAACATATCATCCACATACAAGACCAAATAAATAACACTGTCACCAATTAATTTAAAATAAACACAGTGATCCTCCTTGCTTCTGGTGAAGCCAAGTCCCCGTATATAGGTATCAAATTTCTGATGCCACATCCTTGGTGACTGTTTTAACCCATACAGAGACTTCTTCAACCTGCATACCAGTTCTTTCTTACCCTTCACCATAAAGCCTTCAGGTTGCTTCATGTAGATCTCCTCTTCTAGATCCCCGTGAAGAAATGTTGTCTTCACATCCATCTGTTCTATCTCAAAATCAAATGCAGCAACAATAGATAAAAGTAATCTAATAGAAGTAACTTTGGCAACAGGAGAAAAAATATCACCAAAATCAATTCCCGGCACCTGGGAATAACCTTTCACTACCAACCGAGCTTTTTATTTCTCCACCTTGCCTTCTACATTCATCTTCTTCTTAAACACCCATTTGCTCCCAATGGGCTTCCTTCCAGCCGACAACTCCACCAGATCCCATGCATCGTTTTTGTGCAAAGATGCCATTTCATCAACCATGGCCTCCTTCCAGAGTTTTCCATCCTCTGAATCTACTGCCTCCCTCACAGTTCTGGGTTCATCATTAGTTATAGTTAAGGCAAAACCTGAACAGAAAGCAGATGGACTATACCTTTCTGGTTGCCTTCTTTCCCGAACTGATCTTCTTAAAGCTGGAGTTTGTGGCTCATCATCTTCTGAGTCTTCTTCTGTTGTAGAGTCTGATTCATCCTCCTTTAGCTCAAACTCTATCTTCTCAAGTTCCTTTGGTAGGACTTCATGTTTAACAACATATTTCACTTCTCTAAACACCACATCTCGGCTGTACACAACCTTCCTTGTTTCTGGGTTCCAAAGCTTGTAACCCTTTAAACCATCCTTATACCCAATAAAGATGCACTTTTCAGATTTATTATCCAACTTGGTCCTTTTCTCCTTTGGAACATGTACATATGCATCACATCCAAATACCCTTAGATGTGAAAGAGAAGGTTTCTTACTAGTCCATGCCTCATGTGGGGTCTTATCCTCCAACACTGATGAAGGTGATCTGTTAACCAGATAGCATGCAGTCTCCACTGCCTCTGCCCAGAATTCTTGTCCTAACCCGGTACCACTGAGCATGCTTCTTGCCTTTTCCATCAGTGTTCTATTCATTCTTTCTGTAACTCCATTTTGCTGAGGTGTATATGGAGTAGTCTTCTGTCGTGATATACCACACTTCTTACAGAACTCTTCAAATTCATTCTTGCAGAACTCCCCACCATTATCTGTCCTCAGCGCCTTTATCTTCTTCTCTGTCTGGTTTTCCACCAGAGCCTTAAATTCTTTAAATTTGTCAAAGACTTCAGATTTCTTCCTCAAGAAATATATCCATGTATTCCTTGAAAAGTCATCTATGAATGAAACATAGTACACAGACTTTCCCAGTGATGGAACTGACACAGGCCCAAACACATCACTATGCACAAGTTCTAATATCTTGTTTGCCCTCTTAGCACCAGAAGGAAAACTCACCCGATTCTGCTTCCCATATACATAATGTTCACAGAAATTGAAATCCAAAGAAAAATTATACATACCTTCTACCATACCATCTCTATGCAGTATCCGAAGGCCCTTCTCTCCAATATGTCCAAGCCTTTGATGCCATAGCATGGTCTTTTCTCCAGAGATAGCTAGGCTTTCCGTCCCACTTTCAGGAACCACATAACTGTTACACCCATCAATAACATTGCTACCTTGTAGCTTGTACAGAGTTCCAGTCTGAACTCCCCGCATTAATACTAGTGCTCCGCGAACCATCTTGCAGACATCTTTCTTGAGCACTGTTTTTACACCTGCATCATCCATCTTGCTTACAGAAATCAGATTTCTGGCCAATGCAGGAATATGCAGAACACCAGGAAGTGTTCTAATCCTTCCACCTTGTAGCTTCAGCTTTACCTTTCCACATCCGACGATTTTGGCCTTCCTATCATCACCTAGGAAGACATCACCATCATATTTCTCATACTCGCAGAACCACTCCCTATGGGGAGTGAAGTGAAAGGATGCACCTGAGTCAATCAACCATGACTCATGATCTACATGTGTATTTGAAGAAGAAGCCAAATACACATCCCCACCTTCATTCAAGGTGGTTTTTGCCTCTGCAGAAGTAGCATCATCAGACCCCTTTCCTTTCTCAGGAGCTTTAGATCTGCAGTCCTTTTTGTAGTGCCCTTCCTTTCTGCATTTCCAGCACACCTTTACAAAATTTCCAGGAGATTTAGATCTCCCTCTGGATTTTGATCTCCCACTCGAAACCTTATTCTTGTTTCTGTTCTGGGACCTTCCTCGTACAGATAAGGCATCTCCATTCTGACCCTCCATATTTCTCCGTCTCATTTCCTCCGACAGCAAGGCTGAGACAATGTCATCAAAATTCAAGGTAGTTGTATTGCTACCTATTGCAATAACCAGACTGTCCCACGAGTCTAGTAGAGAACACAACAAACTGATGCACTTATCTTCATCTGAAATTTTAATATCAACAGATGATAGTTGACTTACCGTAGTATTGAAGGCGTTAAGATGCTCTGTCACCAAGTCTCCACCCTTCATCCTCAGGTTATACGGATTTTTCCGTAGGAACAACTTATTCACTAGAGACTTAGATTGGTACAAAGTCCCAAGTTTTTCCCACAAATTCTTCGCCATAGCCTCCCCAGATACATTCAAAAATACTGAATCTGAGACACACAACCGTATTGTGCTCTTAGCCTTCCGATCCAGTTTCTTCCAGTCTTCATCTGACATTCCCATTGGTTTAGTACCTGGATCTACTGCGATCCACTGATCTTTATCCACCAGCAGATCCTCCATCTTGAGCTTCCACAACTCAAAACTCTGACCATTAAATTTCTCAATCTCTATCTTTTCGTCGCTCGCCATCTTCTTTCACCACAAGAATCGATCCCGCAGATCTCCCACTGAACAAGGTCTACCTCAGGCCCGAACTAAAAACCCTCAGCAGCAAAGGCGTCCCCTTGAAGCTAAAACAACTCTGATACGAAATGTAGGTTTTAACCCTCAACAAAAATTATCTACACACGAATCTCATATCAGAAAATAAACAATAGCGAGAGCATAAAACATAAAACAGATAAACACAGATATTTTCCCCTGGATCCCAAATCGGGACGAGCAGCTTGATTTTTAATTATATTCCTTTTAGTGTTACAACACATATATATACATGCCGAAGCATACATAAACCCCAATCCATAAACCCTGGATTAGAACATAACCGTAGTTCCCTTGACTGGATCTATAAAAATACTAGGGGCCGAAAACCATCGTACCCCAAAACCATGTGCAAAACCATGCACAAAACCATGGATGCGGACTACCCACCGGAAATTAAGGACCAAAAATTTTCGCCGGGGCGCTACCGCCCCCCCTGTGACCCCCCCGTTACACCCAGTGCAAAGGGGGGGCTATCGCCCCCCCACGCGTGCTTAGTCGTGGAAAGAATATAACACATACTCAACAACATGGTGGGCCTACCTGATGCATCATCATGAGAGATATCGTTCAAATACGCATTGTTACGGAGGGTAGATGAAGAATTAGTAGAGGAAACATCTACCGATGTTGAGCCAAGGTGATCGCCGAAGGAGGTTCAATCGAAACATAAGGGAACTCCTTGGAGGCATGTTCCACCAAGGATCTCATGGATGATGACAGATAGTGGATGGTGACCATAGATTCCATCATATCGACATCGAGAGGAGGTATGACAATGTCCTCTAGTTCTACCTAAGTAGAACGCAAAAGTATAGGGGTATAAGATCCACTACGAGTGACCTCTACTTCGCGAACAGCTTCAAAGGAGTCATGAAAGTCATCGAGATAGGGAAATAGGTGAGAATAGTGGCCATAAAGATCACACATAGCACAAGGGTGGTTTATGCGCAATTATTTTAGTTTCTTAGTTGAATATGGTAAGGTAACATGGACCTCCGGGATATCGGATTCAGGAAATGACTCATTGACATATGTTTGACATGAGGAAGTTCAGGATAGTTATGGGTGGCATGACAAACAACATCACACAAAGCGCGTAGGGATGACTTCTGTGGAGGCTTAGGAGGATCAGGAGTTGTTTGGGAAGTCTTATCCTTAGGTTCCTTCTTTCTGTATTTGTCCTCCTGACCAGATTCTTTCGCAACAGGAGTAGATTCCCGTTGAGGTGGCAAAGCCACTAAAGGAAAGGTAGGGTTCATCGCAACCGGTTGGACCGTGGTCAAAGCATTATAAGGTTTGAGCTGACTATGCGGGCTTTCATTTGGGGGATCGATGTACTAGGTATTTCGAAGGTCAAATCGGGAAGGCTCAACATATCCATAACAGGTACCAAAAAGACTCCAAAGGTGGGAGTGAGAAACGATATCTGATAGAAGGGGTAATGACCTGGCGGAATGGATCCCAAATGGTTAAGGCTAGGGGGAATTGTTCCTGGTTGAAGAGGAGTGGAAGGGACACCAGTAGAAGAGGAGGGTCCTTCAAAGGAAGGCCCTACAAGCTCCATTAAGTGATCAGCAGCAGGTTGCAGAGGCTTAGGTGACTTGGTGGTTGAATCAGACCACTTATGGTTAGTCTGAGATGATTGCATCATGCAAACAATAGACAAGCTGGGATCTGCGAGAAGAGGAGGGGGACCAAGGAATGCAAAAAGTAAGGTGGAATATTTATAGACTCCAGGTGAAACACTGGTAAGAGGTGTGACTATTTTTTTATCGACCACCGAAGGGATGATAGACTCGGGAGAGAGCTGAGACTTGGGTTCGTAATATTTCAACTAATCGATGGTGATGATATTTCCATTGTGAGGAAAGCACATCTTACGGTGAACTGCAGATAATCCAAGGGGGCATCAATGAATTTAATGTCAATGCAAATAATCTTACCCACAACAATAACAAGACAATTTCAGAACATGCCAAGTGGTTGAGAAGAGTGACCGTCCTAAGAATTCAGGGTGATAGCATATGGGACTAACTCAGTAGATTCAAGTTGCTTCCAAATGGAGGCGTACATCATGCAAGTGGATGCCCCCTCGTCAATGATACAATGCGAAGCATGGGCATTCTAAATCATGATAGGTATTTGGAAGGCAACGGATGAAGGTAAGGGGGATTTTTTGACTTGTCAACATCAAAGATGATAAAACGATCATCTGAAGGATCCAAAACACTCAGAGCAGATAACATAGCAGTAGGATTTTGTGCTAAGTCATTTATTACACTGTAATTATGGGTAGCTTTGGAAGAAGAAGCATTTTGGCATAATGTCCCTTTGGGGATCTTGGGAAGGACCTCTACACGTGGATGAGGGATCTGTAAAGGGGCATCAAGTGTCGAACTGGACTATGTGGAAACTTTTATTTAAGTCTTGGTTGCAGAGGAAGTAGGTGGGTTACCATATTGGCGAGGCTGAGTTTGAAGGTTGAAATCCACATTATTAACCATGTCAAAATTCATCATTAGAATCTAGTAATCAGAGGTACTAGACTGAGAGGTTTGAAGGGAGGCCTAACCTTGAGGAGTTTGGGAAGCCACATGCCTTTGCTAAGGGAAGGGATCAGTAAAAAAAATCAGTTGAACAAGCACAGTATTTGAAGGAGCCGAAACCAAGGCTTGTTTTCCTCTATATGATGCTTGTGCTTCCCACAACTGACGCATTTGGGGTAAAAGAGGACAATCGTGAGTATAATTTCCATGCACACCACAAAAAGAACAAGGATTGTTCATACGAAGAGGCCTGTCCTACTTGGGTTGAGTGCCTTGTTGCTAGTTGTTAGTGTTTGTCTAGTTAGGTTGGCTCCCTTGATTACCTTGCGCTGGTTGATTTTGGTTTCCCCTCCTCTTTTTCTTAGAGGTTGGAGGATCGGTCGTGATCTGCTGTGCATATACCTAACTTAGAGGGGGAGGTGGCTGCTATGGTAGAGGTTGAGAAGGAATAAGAGGTTGGGCTTCTAATGTCGGAGGGGCTAGAGCACGAGGTTGTTGATACATATAGTAAGGAGGTTGAGCAACATTGGGTAAAAAGGTTGAGCAATTGTAGGACCTGGCATCGGATGATGCAATGGGGAAAATGTTCTTTGTCCTAGATACATGTTGTCGAGAGGGGATAAGTTCTAGAGAAGCTGGCCCCTCCTTGAGGGAAACCATAACCTATGGGAGGATGAGTATACAAATGTGAAAGAGCTCCAATGATATTGTTGACAGCATGACATGCCCCAGTGCATTGGCACCACCAGGTCTAGGAAGATCCTGTAAGATGGTATAAAGATAACAAGACTGAGTGTAGATGAGGTCATATTTCAAGGAAATTTGGAGAACTTATTGCTCTTTCTAAGGAAACTGAGATGCAGTATCTTTACCAATAGACGGAAAAAGCATCCTGAGAAACCAATCCATATAAACATGGTCATTGAATGTGGGAGCTCTACATAAGCTCCTCCTTCTATGCCATTCTTGGACATGGTTGGAAGGTGGGTGGTAGAATTTTGACAGAATGCGGTCAATGGTTTGGTAGCAATATCATATCAGAGAGGTAACTGGAAGTAGGATAGGAACTCTTTCGTGAGAGTCACAAAGTTGAATGAGAGGCAGAGGCCTAGTTGACATACCACTTAGCAGCATCACCCGTGAGTGTACGCCGGAGTAACCGAAGACGGATAGAGTCATCAGTAATGGAGTTGGATGAACACCACATGTGGAAGGAGTGAATATGATTATTAGGGTCATCTACATCATTTCCTTCGACCTTTGGGATGCCATAAGGAAGCTGTTGAAAATGCAACAAGATGATGGAGCTTAGTGAAATGAAGTCGCCTTCACTAAGTGGGCCCGCAGGCTATTTTTGGCGCAAAGTCTACTTTTAGACATATGGAGCATGGTCTAGGAGTTGCAGTATGCTATCCTTGGATGATTGGTCGAGTTGGTAAAAATAGATGGACCTATATTTTTAGACATATAGGTCGAAGTCTATTTTTAGACTGCCTGTCTAAAAATAGGTCAGTCAAATATTATTAGCCCTTAATAATATTTGGACTATAAACTTCAGTTTATCCTCTTGCAGCACTTCAGTTGGAGCTACGGATGTGGACCATGCACCTGAAAAAATGAATTACACTATTCCTAGGGGTTTGGTGAGCTCATGCATGATTGACTTCAGTTAGAACTCAAGTGGCGGAGTTTGGTGGAGTTGATGAGACAGTTGGTGGAGTTGTGTTCTGTTTAACTTAGTTGAACTAGTTGTATTTAGTCTAACTGAAAAATACACTAATGATGAGTGAAGTGAATTAAATATTATTTAATTCACTAAACATTAACTCATTATTCAACTCAAGGACACATCAGTTGACTGCAGTGCATGGACAGTTCAGTGAAGACCAGTGGAAGAGGTAGATGAAAGGGTGAGTTTGCTATTAGTTGCGACATGAGTTGTGCATGAGATTTGCACAAGCATTGGAGGAGATTTCCAATGCTGATTGCGTAGATCAAGCCAGTGGGATTCGAACTTGGATCTCTCATTACACCAAATTGGATTGCGTAGTAGAGGCAGGCAAATAGTGGATGAGTTTTGAACCCGTGACTTGTTCAAAACTAAGCTAGTTTTTGTGTAACTTTTAGAGACAGTACTGAGTACTTGTGAGGAGTATTGTACTGATATTGTTACATGTTATCTTCTATTATAATATACAAAATAGCTGGGGGTTTTTAGCTATAATCTTTCCCCATTACATATTGTGTTTATGTGCGCATGCGACTGTTTCTATTTCCGCAAATTGTTGATCAATTGTAGAAGAGGTTATGTGTTATGCATGAATTCGAATTAGTGTGTGACCAGGATAATCTCAGTGGATAAATATTTATTATTCAGAAAATTTCTACATGGTATCAGAGTGAATTGATCATTGAGATCTATTACAGTGATTACAATTTTATTTCGGTAGACAGAGTCTGTAACGGGCCAGGTAGCCTCTGGATCCATCCTTTCCTTGAAAGGTGATATATCCAGTAAATGCCCTTACAGTCGATCTCTATGCTAGAAATAATTTTTTCTTACAGATCCAGAAGCAGTTGAGTTTTTGAGCTTGGAATTCGAATTTTGCAGCATATTGTTTTCTTGGTGCCGGAGTTGAAAATGTCTTTCAACGGTTTGCGACTCGAGTATGCCCTTGAGGGAAGTTTGAATTATGTTGCATGGAAAGATCGGATGGAGGCAGTATTATAAGATAATGGGCTAAAGGAGTTCGTAGATATGGATGTCCAAAAGCCTATTGATCCTGCTGAAGTTGAAGCTTGGCAAAAGAAGATGGCGAAATGTCGAAGGATTCTGTTGGAGGGCGTGAAGGATCACATTGTATCCAGCCTGCATGGAAAAGCTTCTCCATATTTGATGTGGAAAGTGTTGACAGATCTATTCCAGAGCAAGAGCGACCAAAGGAAGCTGGCGCTCAAGGATAAACTCAAAAACATTAAGATGGAGAAAGGCGACAGTATCGCCAAGTACCTCACGAAGTTCACTCAATGCAGAGATGAGCTGGGAAGTGTGGGGGTGACTGTCGATGAAGAGGACTTGGTGGACCTGGCTCTCCTTGGTCTTCCGAAGAGTTGGAATTCCTATCAGGACTCTGTCAATGGTCGGGAGAAGTTGCCAGGATGGGAGCGACTTTGGGCGGATCTCATGTAAGCGGAGATATGGCGGACTACCAGGGATGGATCTTCATCAAAGGCATATGATGAAGAAAATTGCGCTTTGGCTGCCAAAGCAAAGAAGGGGAAGAGCAAGAAAGCTTCTCAGTCTGGTGCGAAAGGCAAGAAGCAAGACATGTCCAAGGTGAAGTGTTTTCACTGTCACCAGCACAGACATTATGCCACAAATTGTCCGTAGAAGAAGAAAAATAAGAAGGCTGCTGGATCTACAGCGGGAGAGGCGTTGGCCTCCCAGTTTGAACTGGATTTTTCACTAATCACATGCTTGGTTTCAAGTGTGGTGGGATCAGTATGGTTCTTGGACAGTGGTGCATCATTTCACATGACAGGAGATCGGGAGATGTTTTCAGATCTGGAGGAAAAAGATCTTGGAGTGCACATCGAGATGGGCGATGATGGTAGATACAGTGCGACCGGTATCGGTACCATTTCCTTTGAGAGGGAGTCTGGTAAACCCTTCGTATTGAAGGAATTATTGCATGTTCCAGGATTGATGAAGAATCTGATCTTTGTGGCGATGTTGGAAGACAAGGGGTACGATGTGGTCTTCAGCGAGGGAAATGCTTTCCTGCGCAGTAAGACAACTGGAGAAACCTGGAAGATAGGGGTTCAAGTCAAGAACCTTTATCAGTTGCAAGTAGATGGATGAGCAGCAATGGCATGCAAGGCGGGAGAAGTGGTGAGCCAGGATGATGAGGGCGAACTGTGGCACAGGAGATTGGGCCACCTTCACCATGGAGCTTTGAAGATCCTGCAGTAGATTTCTACTGGGCTTCCTAAGGGAACTCTTGCACAGTCAGATCAGTGCAAGGGGTGTACCTTGGGAAAATATGTGAAAGCCACCTTTCACGAGAAGGATAGTCGTGCCACGACGATCCTTGAGAGAGTTCACACAGACGTGTGTGGTCCTTTCTCAGTAGCTTCGACAACAAAGCACAAGTGTTGAGCCTCAAAATTGTGCTTTCTTTCATTCCACTTTACCTCATTTTCCTTTGTCCATTGCTATCCTAGACCCAATTGATCAATGAATTTAGTTAAAATTACTTTTAGAATGATTAACATGACTGACTTGCTAAAGTTTTGTGATTTTTGCCATTGTAATGCATTTTGACCGGAACTAGCTGCAGAATGCAGACATTCCGTAGCTAATCGGCGATTCTGCAGCTGTCTTCACGTTTGGATATGTTTCAGGTGGCCTCTCAAGAAAAACCGCATATGGGCATATTCCACGTCATGTCTACATGGTTAGAGTCCTAATGTGATTCCGATAAGGAAAGAAAATGTTCCTGAAATTGTTGCAAGTCTTGTTATTTACATTTGTTATATAAACACTTGGGAAACCAAGAGCTAGGCTAGATTTGATTCCAGATTTTGCTTAGATTCTGTGCTACATTTCTGAAGACGCAGAGTGTTATGTTCAAGTTATTTCATCTTTAATGAAGCAGACAGTGTTGTTTTGAAAGCGTTGATTTGATTTGGAGTTAGATTGCGTCAGGTGGTAGAGGGTCCCTGCCTCTTGCACGGATTTATTTGCGTAATTTAGATGATTATTCTAGCTGCCTTTACGTTTTTGAATTTGAATTAGTAGTTGTTTTCATTAGCTACTGTGGTTATACTCATTCTAACTCTTCCAAAAGAAGAAGCTCTTCCAAAAGATTATAATGATGAATGGGGAATGGCTATAGTATTGTAGAATTTAATTATAATCTCTTTTGTTCACCATCACAGTTATACTTATGCTAAATACTCTTCCACAAGAAGAAACTCTTCCAAGAAATATTTATATTGTCTTAAGCATGATTGTGATCTTGAACGTTTTAGTTGTGTGTTTTCACTAAGTACCATAGTTGTTCTTGCTCTTAAACGCTTGTCAAAAATATCATAATGATGGGTAGGAGATGGCTATGATATCTTAGTTTTTCATTTCTTTCAGTCTTTATGTTTGCATTTGCACTCAATTACACAGTCATGATTGTTCTAAACACCCTTCCAAAAGAAGGAACTCTTCCAAAATACCAATCATGATAGACAAACAGACTGTATAATTCCATAGAATAATGCATGATAGCTTAGTTAGGATGCTCCGGAGTTTAATTGCACTTAACTCATGTTCAGTTGTTTTGCTTTAAGTTTGATAATGACTTGTAGTTTAACATTGTTTTAGGCTAGTGAAATTTTAGGTTTGGTTGTAGCTCAACTCATTGCATTTGCACTCCATATTCAGTTGTCATTCACTGCATATTAGATTACTTTAGTTGTTAAACTTAACAAAACAACCTTCATTATTCACAAATCTCTTCTTGTTCTAAAATCCATAATTGATTCATAACCATATGAACAGAAGACAATATCATTTTAAGGCCTGAAGTACTTCTGCAACTTCCTGATCATCTTACAAACAAACATTTCCTCAATAGACTATTTCAAAAATCTATAACCTTTGAGTGAAGTGTAGTGCTATAAAACTAAGTTGCAGAATAGAGTTAGGAACTAGATTTAGAGTAGAAGATCTTATGATGGTATCAATGTTTTACTCCAAACATACTTCAACAAATCTATAATCAAGGACAAAAATGTTGCATCATTATAAGTTAGTTGTTTAAACTGTTTAGTTAGGAAGATTTTCATACTTAGTGACCATGTCTCAAGCTCTCTCTCAAATGCCTTTGATGAAAGAATTTGACAAGTTTAGTTTGTGTTTTGAATCATTTGCTTAAAAGTCATTATCAAGCTTTGCTTTTGTTTATTCATAGTTTAGATTTAATTCTGTTTTTAATATTGCATTTTCATTTACCATTTGACATCAACCAATTAGGTTTCACTCTGTTTCTAATCATTAGCTTTCTAGTCATTTTCCTTGTGAACATAAAACCACCAAAAGATCAAAAACATCAAAAATCATCACAAAAGACCAAAAACATCATAAAATACTACACACAATGCATTAAGAAACAAACACCTAGGTACATACAATACACTTCACTTCAGCAGTTTACCAACCCTGGTTGACAATTAAATGAGCTCAATTTAGGAGACTAGATTGAGACCAAACATTTTGGCGCCGTTGCCGGGGAAGTGAAAACTAGGTAACATTTGTTTCTTAGCATCCAAAAAAAATTATATGCGTAGGGAGAGAGATTCAAGGGGAAGATTCATAAGCAGCAGAGGCAGAAGTTTTATTTCTAGAACACCACTTGTTTCATCTAGATCCAGAGCTAGTACACCTTCAACTCATACCCATATTCTATCCTCTCCTGATCCTGGACTTCTAGAAGATCTAAGGTCAACTATTCCATTAGAGAAACCTTCCACTTCATCCACTGAACCTGCCATAGAAGAAGATCTAAAAACTCCTGTTAGGGACACAAACCTTTCCACTTCCACAGGAGAGTCAACCATGGCAAAAGAAGGAGGAGGAGGAGTTTTTAATGGAGAAAACACACTATTTGGAGGTAGAGGTAGAGGTAGAGGAGAAGGAGGTAGAGGAGAAGGAGGTAGAGGTGAAAATGGAGGAAGAGGTAGAATAGGAAGCTCTTTTGGGTTCCCTATACTTGATGAAGAAACCAATACAACCATGAAAAACATTTCACCCTCTATCCTTCCAAACTTCTATGGACTTAAAACTGAAGATCCTGAAACTTTCTTATTCGAATTTGAAGTGCTGTGTAGAACCTATGACTACCTCCAAGATGCTCAAAAACTGAAATTATTTCCTTCAACTTTGAAGGGAGCAGCATTGAAGTGGTTTATGAGTCTAATCAGTAGTTCTATTAGAACATGGGAAGACATGAAACAAGCATTTCTAGAGAGATACTTGGATTATTGTATGCCGGTTAATCATAAGGAAGAAGTGTTCAAGATGTTACAAAAGGAAGATGAAAACTTAGAAGATTTGTTGGAAAGATTTAAATACAACATAAAAAGGGCACAAATGGAAAACCTAGATCAAGACACTTTAAAAGCTCTTTTGTTAAAAACAATTAGGGATGAATGGTTGGATATCCTTAACATGATGGGAAAAGGGGATATATCACAACTCACATTACCTGAAATATCTTAGTTATGTATCAACCTTTCAAGAGGGAAATCTAAAACTGTCAAAGGTCCAAGAGATCCTGCTCTTGCAAGGGCAAGTAAGTTTGCTTCTGGGACAGTAAGTAGATCATAAATAGGACATATGCCTGATGATTTTAAATCTGACATCTTAGGGAGTATTAGTGAACAAATAGACACCCTTAAGATACAAAACAAGCAAAAGGCTGAATCTGATGCCTTGGCAATCTTTTGTCCCAAATGTAGAAATAAACAGGCCTTGAGAGAGTGTCCTTTGGATGTAAAAGTTATAGAAACCTGTGTCATTTGTTATGAGAAACATGAGACCAAGAATTGTCCTTCTCTTCCTGGTCTCAAGGCTGTCTTTCAGGAGGAAACTCCTACATATTCCACAGAGTCTCTCAATTTTGTATCTAGAAGGCCTTGGCAGGGACCTCAAACACAAGGATTCCATGATCAAATGTATAATCAACCTCCACCTTGGAATTCTTGGCAGCAACCTTGGCCCCAATTTCAAAATCAATCTCAATCTTGGGCACAAGGAACACAAAGTCCCTATGGAAGATACTCCCCATATTATCAGTATCCACCATCCTATCCACCATATTCACATTTTTATCCTCAAATCCTCAACAAAATTTTCCTCAAAATCTTCAACAAAATTTTCAACAAAATCCTCAACAACATCATCAGAACCAACCACATCAAAATCAACCACTTTCATTACCATTCCCTCAAAAATCAAATCAATTGCCTGCTCAACCCATACCAAACCCCAATAATAAGAACCCTCAAAATACATACATGATAGAAGGCCAACAATTTCCAACTTATTTAATCACTCCTTTAGACCTTAGTGATGTTCAACTGAGGTCTGGAAGAATACTTGAAAAGAGGAAACCTTCTGTGATCATACAAGAACAAGATAATTCTGAGGAAGACTCCCTACGGGTGAATAAAAGTCTTAAGGAAGACACATCCTTTCAAGACCCACACATTGAAAAACTAAAACAAAAAGATCCAATAAATCCAACTCCTGTATTAGAGCAACCATCCACATCTACTTCTATACCTCCCTTTCCGGAAAGATTACAAATTGATAGAGGTGTAGAAAAACAAATCATGGTGCCTAATTATTATTTCTTAGATGAATTGAGAAATGTTTGCATTAAAATTCCATTATTGCAAGCCATCAAAGAAATCCCAATTTTAGCCAAAACAATAAAGGAGTTGAGTATGAAGACAACAAGAAAAAGAATAAGAGAAACCAAGAAAATTCAACTGGTAGGACAAATAGCAGACATTATGATGGGCAAGATTGTTATTCCAAAGTATCTTGACCCAGGAAATCCAGTTGTCAAAATTCACATCAATGGAATTGAAATTCAAAACACACTCATTGATTTAGGAGCAGTAATAAATATCATGAGTAGACAAATCATGGACAAACTGAAACTTCCTAATCTTCTCTTTACACCCACACTATTACAATTAGCAGATAGATCTGTGATCAAACCAGATGGGGTAATAGAAGATATTCCAGTGTCCCTAGATTCTTGGGAGTACCCTGTGGATTTCATGATCCTGACACCCAAGAATAATCTAGGAGGCCATCCTGTTATACTAGGAAGACCTTGGTTGGCTACAGCTGATGCTTTTATTAGTTGTAGGTCCGGTGATATGTATATTTCTGATGGAAGTTCAACAAAGAAATTCACCTTATATCCTCCAGCTAGGACAATTACAGATCTAGATGACACTCAATGGATAGAGGATGAAGAATATTTACAACCACTCTTCACAATTTCAGAAATTAGTGAAGATAATCAAATTCTGAATACTGTAGAAAAATTTGAATCTTCTCCAGAATACAAACATGAATCATTTCACGAGGGATCCAATATTGAATTTTTGTCATCTAGGCAGATGTCTCTTCATTCTATGGACAAATTTGGCAGCTCTACAAGTGAAATTTTTCCAGGCAAAACTTTGAACATAAATAAGAACCTAGAAAAATCTCAACAAGAAGAGTTAGTCAGAGTATTACAGAGACATTCTTCTGCATATGCATGGGAATACACTGACATGAAAGGGATAATCCCCAAGACTTGTACTCATCACATCTATATAGAGGCAAATTGCAAACCAATCAGACAACCTCAAAGACGAATGAATCCAAATCTTAGGGAAATTGTTAAAGAGGAATTGCAAAAATTGTTAAATGTTAATTTCATCTATCCTATTTCAGATAGTCAGTGGGTTTCTCCTTTGTTAATTGTGCCAAAGAAAAATGGAAAATGGAGGGTGTGTGTTGACTACCGAGAACTAAATAAAGCTACTCTTAAAGACCATTTTCCTTTACCTTTCATAGATCAAGTATTAGATACATTAGCTGGCAAAAAGTACTTTTCATTCCTAGATGGGTTTAGTGGTTACAATCAAATCCAAGTAGCACTTGAAGATCAAGACAAAACCACATTCACCTGTCCCTGGGGTACCTATGCTTACCGAGTATTACCATTTGGATTATGCAATGCACCTGCAACATTCCAAAGGGCAGTATTAGGAATTTTTTCGGATCTAATACATGACTGTGTAGAAGTGTACATGGATGATTTCACAGTTTATGGGAATACATTTGAAGAGGCTTTAGAAAACCTGGAAAAAGTCTTAAAAAGATGTCAAGAAGCAAACCTTTCACTTAGTCATGAAAAATGTTTTATGATGTTTACCGAAGGTATTGTTTTAGGGAACCACATTTCAGGGGATGGGATTAGAGTTGATGAGGCAAAAGTTGAAGTCATTTCTAACCTATCCATTCCAAGTTGTCAAAGAGATGTTAGAAGTTTTCTAGGATTTACAGGGTATTATCGGAGATTTATAGAAAACTTTACCAAGATAGCATCTCCACTCTTCAAATTACTCACCAAAGATTGTGAATTAAGTGGATTTCTGATTGCCAGTTAGCTTTTGAAACCCTGAAAACCAAAATTTCTGAAGCACCTATATTAAGGGGACCTAACTGGAAGTTACCTTTTCATATCTCGACAGATGCTTCCGATACAGCTCTAGGAGCAGTATTGGGACAAAAAGATTTAATTCCCTATGCTATCTATTATATCAGTAAAAATTTGACTCCTGCAGAGTTAAACTATACTGTAACTGAAAAAGAGTTTTTAGCTGTTGTTCATGCCATAAACAAATTTAGACACTATATAACAGGCTATGAAACTTTTGTTCACACTGATCATTCTGCAATTAGATACCTAATGAACAAATCAATTACTAATGGCAGAGTTATAAGATGGTTGTCACTCTTACAAGAATTCAACATTACTATTCTAGATAGGCCTGGAAAACAAAACACAGTAGCTGATTTCCTATCTAGACTCCAAAATATCAAAGATGACACTCCGGTTGAAGATTAATTTCCTGATGAATATATTTTTGCAATCTCTACTCAAACTCCATGGTTTGCTGATATTGCTAATTATTTAGTTTCAGGAAAATTTCCTTCAATTATGAATGCAAGGGATAAAAGAAAAATCATTTGTGATAGTGCAAAATATTCATGGGTTGCTAATGAGTTGTACAAGACAGGTCCAGATTTGATCATTAGAAGGTGTGTTCGTGAAGATGAGATGCCTGAGATTCTCAAGGCATGGCATGATGAACCTTGTGGCGGACACTTTGCAGATAAGAGGACAGCCTATAAGATCCTTAATTTAGGATATTATTGGCCATCCTTGTTTAAAGATGCTAAAGAGTATGTCAAAAGGTGTGACAGTTGCCAAAGGGTAGGGAAACCTTCTTCTTCAGGTGAGATGCCATTACAACCTCAGGTACATATTGAACCTTTTGAAAAATGGGCTTTGGATTTTGTAGGACCTATTAGTCCTCCATCAAGACAAAAGAGGTATATATTAGTTTGCACTGATTATGTTACTAAATGGGTAGAAGCCAAACCATTACTTGTTGCTAATGAAGCATCTGTAGTTACTTTTCTTTTTGAGGATATTTTTACTCGTTTTGGTGTCCCAAGGGAAATTGTTACAGATCAAGGAGCTCAATTTACATCAAGGCTAGTGGAGCAAATGATGGAGAAGTAAAAAATCAGACATAGAAAATCTACCCCTTATCATCCACAAGCAAATGGTCAAGTGGAATCTACTAATAAGATCATTGAAGGAATCCTAACAAAGACTGTTCATTTACATAGAAGAGATTGGGTAGATAGGCTTCCTGAAGCCTTGTGGGCCTATATAACTACATGGAGAAACACAACAGGCCATACTCCTTATGAGCTTGTTTATGGAAAGCAAGTTTTGTTCCCCATAGAGTTCCAGATTCAAACTTTCAAAATGGCAGTTCAGCTAGGACTTGATTTAACGGAGGCACAAAAGCATAGACTGGAGAAAATTAATGAATTGGATGAGATCAGACAAGATGCAGTTCAGAAAACAAGTCTAGTCCAACAGCAAAGGGCTAGATGGCATGACAAGTACATCAAAGAGAAGAAATCCAAAGAGGGTGACTGGGCTCTCTTGTTTGATTCAAAATTCAAGGATTTTCAAGGTAAATTTCAGACACATTGGCTTGGGCCATATGAAATTGTTGAAATTTTTGATAATGGGGCAGTAAAAATCAGAACTATAGATGAAGAAGAGGTCACTTTTCTTGTGAATGGTCATAGATTGAAGCTGTATCACAAACCACTCTCGAGAGAAGAATTTGTCAAGAAGTTCCAAGAATGCAGTGATGTGAAGTTAATGAAGAAGAATTCTTCTTCTTCATCAACTTGATTAAATTTTCTGAAGTATTTTTTTTTTTTTAAATAAAAAAATAAAAATAAAAAAATAAAGGTATAAACATGAAAACCAATCATTGATTGGCATGTTTATACAGAAAAGATAGGGTGAAAATCAGAGTCTCTCTGACACTCTAACTTTTCCATTTTGTTTTTACAAGCAGCTGTTACAAAATCATAAGTTTAGATCCATAGTGCTTATGATCCATCTCATTTCATTTCACTTCACTCACCTATCCATCCATACTCCATTTCATTCATTCATTCATATTCTACTTCATTCCATGTTTCATTCATCTCATTCCATACTCCATCCATCTCATTTTCATGTCAAGATTTAAAGTCTGATGTCTTGCTGTAAATAAATAAAACATGTCATGGATTGCAAGGCAGTTATTATGTTCTTTCACTCCATTTCATAAACTGAATCCATTCCATTTCATCATCCACTTCATACATATCATGTCTCATCATCCATCTTCATTCATACCATATAAAATTTCACCCATATTCCAAAAACACTTCATTCCATGATCAAAATGCTCTACAGGTACATTCTGCAGCCTAACAGACATTCTGCTGCTGATCAGCGTTTCCGCAGCTAGCCAGACATTCCGCAGCTACAAATCCTGAAGGCATTAGTCAGCAGACATTAGAATTGCAACAAAATGATCCAGTGTATCCATGAATAAAAAGCATCAAGAATTATTATGAAGACTCTTCCAAAGGAGAACAAAGAAGACAAAGACTACAAAAATCAAATGAAAAGCAGAGGTAACAAGTTTAGATTATAATGGCATTTCATAAATTTTAGCATAGTTTTAGTTATGAATTGTTCAAAAAGGTTGTTTTAATTATTTTTATTGATCAAGACCAATAAACCCTCCACAAACTTTGGATTAAAATCTCTCATTTCAAATTCCATATCCGACATCATTTAAGCGGTTAAAATGGCCGAGGTGTTTGAATTCTTCACGTCACTTAACCAAATCATTCAATGGTGATTCTCTTTTCCGTTGTAAAAATCTTCACCATCTTTTCAATCATTAATTTGTTTCCTCCACCTCACTCCATTACCCCATTCCGTGACTACTTCCATCACTCCATTCTGTAGCCGGCACTTCATTCCGCAAACAGAGATATCCTTACCACCGAGAGCAGAGAAAAAGGGTAAACGTAGAGGTATAGCAGCGTGAGAATTTGAAGCCATTTGATTCCGTGGGAAGACAAAGTATCACTGTGGGAAGAGATTGAGCATTATCACTATAAACACAGAGGTATAGCAGAGAAGAATTTGAAGTCATTTGTCACCGGGAGACAGAGGTATATCATTGAATAATTTGAAGCCATTTGTTACCAAGAGACAGAGATATAGCAGTATGGGAATTTGAAGCTATTTGCCACCGAGAGACAGAGGTATAGTAGTGTGGGAAATTTGAAGCCATTTGTCACTGTCAAACAGAGGCATATCAGTCCAAAGTTCAATTGTCAACAGAGGCATATCAGTCTGAAGTTTTGAAGCTGTTTTCATTGTCAACCAGAGGTATATCAGCTCGAAGTTTGAAGCTGTTGTCACTGTCAATTAGAGGTATGTCATTCCTAAGTTTTAAGCCATTGTCATTAAGAACTTGAAGCCATTTCAATTCGAAGGTGAAAGTTATTGTTTCTGTGGGTAGAAGAGTGTTAATCTGAACATTGAAGAAGCAATCATGGGTTTCATTGTAAGAACTGAACCAGTGGGTTCAAAATATTTAGAAGGCTACCCTCAATGAAAAGAAATGTTGCAACAGATAGGATGGCTTCAATTTTTGGAGAAATTTAATGGCTTCCACAAGGAAGTCACTAAAACATTTGCAAGATCATTTCAAGGAACTGAATTTGAAGTGGGAGATGTCAAGTTCACTGTCACTGAAGTTTTCATTGCAGAAGCTACAGGGTTGCTCAGAAATGGAGAGAGATGGTTCAAAAACAGAGAATTCCACAATGAATCCTGGAAACAAATTCTAAAATCACCAGGTATGGATATCACTGTATTTAAGAAAGGAATTCCAAGTTCTGCATTGAAAAATAAATGGAGAAACATACTACTTCTTCTGCAAAAATTTATTACATGTGAGGGTAGATATGGTACATTTTATGTCTACCACATTAGACTGATAATGCATTTTTTGGGGGAAGACTTAAACCTACCCTATTTCTTGCTTCAAAGCTTGAAAAAGATGGCTTCCTGTGTTCAAAGAAGGGTTCAATTTTTAGATACAACTTTATATCATCATGGTTTGGTTAAAATTTTGATTGAACACCATTTAACCAAAACAAATGATACATGGGACAATTTATTGATAAGAAATCATTTTGAAGAGCCAAAAGAACCCTCACCGGAACCACAGCCTACAAGGAGAAGTAGAAAATGGAGAGCTTCAAAAGTTGAAATTGACAAAACAGTCCAAGAAAGTAGTGAGAAAATCATCTCAGAGAAGTTGACTCAAATCAAGAGACAACTTAAGAAAGAAAAAGTAATCAGGAAATCTGCCATGGAGAAAGGAGAGGGATCTTCTCACCCTAGAAGAAGCCACAGACTAAAGGGGAAACTAAGGAAAACTCAAATCAAACAAACAGGGGTGATTAATATAGAAGATGAGGAAACATCCATTGAAGAAGATGTTGAAGAGGATTTTAATGAAGGAACCCCTGAAATTGACCCTGCTCAACAAGAAATTTATGACTATGTGGAAACTTTGGAAAGGAAAGCTTCAGAAAGCAAGGAGAGAACCCCTAGTCCTCCACTGTCTGAAATAGATGTATTAAGAAGGGATAGGTATGAGTTGGAAATACTTAATAGACACATAAAAAATGAGAATGAAATTCTCAAGGATCAAGTCAAGCTCAAAACTGATATGAACTCAACCTTATCCCTACATATAGACAAAGTGGAAAAGACCAATGAAAAGTTGAAGAAGAGGAACAAAAATCTAATCAGGGCATTTACCAACCTAAGGTTCAAACTTGTTATCAGAAAACCCAGAAGATCTTTAGCTTCCAGACAAAGGAGAAGGAGAGGATTAGATGTTATTGCAGAAGCCTCTGAGTTCATAGGATAATTTTCATGAGGACATGCAAAGAGACAGCAGTGGGGGTATGTTGAGCCTCAAAATTGTGCTTTCTTTCATCTTACTTTACCTCATTTTCCTTTGTCCATTGCTATCCTAGACCCAATTGATCAATGAATTTAGTTAAAATTACTTTTAGAATGATTTACATGATTGACTTGCTAAGTTTTGTGATTTTTTCCATTGTAAAGCATTTTGACCGGAACTAGCTACAGAATGCAGACATTCCGTAGCTAACTGGCGATTCTGCAGCTTTCTTCACATTTGGGTATGTTCCAGGTGGCCTCTCAAGAAAAACCGCATATGGGCATATTCCACGTCATGTCTACATGGTTCGTTGCTCACCATGAAGGAAGAAACGAATTCTGTGTATGGTTTTGGTACGTGGGAACACATTTAAGAAGACAGACTTCTAACAGGACTGTCTTAGTCCAGATGTCCATTTCCTTGTTACGCAGCCACTTCAAGAGTCCTAATGTGATTCCGATAAGGAAAGACAATTTTCCTGAAATTGTTGCAAGTTTTGTTATTTACATTTGTTATATAAACACTTGGGAAACCGAGAGCTAGGCTAGATTTTGTTCTAGATTTTGCTTAGATTCTGTGCTACATTTCTGAAGACGCAGAGTGCTCTGTTCAAGTTATTTCACTTTTAATGAAGCAGACAGTGTTGTTTTGAAAGCGTTGATTTGATTTGGAGTTAGATTCCATCAGGTGGTAGAGGGCCCCTGCCTCTTGCACGGATTTATTTGCGTAATTTAGATAAGTATTCTAGCTGCCTTTGTTTTTGAATTTGAATTAGTAGTTGTTTTCATTAGCTACTGTGGTTATACTCATTCTAACTCTTCCAAAAAGAAGAAGCTCTTCCAAAAGATTATAATGATGAATGGGAAATGGCTATAGTATTGTAGGGTTTAATTGTAGTCTCTTTTATTCACTATCACAGTTATACTTATGATAAGCACTCTTCCACAAGAAGAAACTCTTCCAAGAAATCTTTATACTGTCTTAAGCATGATTGTGATCTTGAACGTTTTAGTTGTGTGTTTTCACTAAGTACCATAGTTGTTCTTGCTCTTAAACGCTTGCCAAAAATATCATAATGATGGGTAGGAGATGGCTATGATATCTTAGTTGTTCATTGCTTTCAGTCTTTATGTTTGCATTTGCACTCAATTACACAGTCAGGATTGTTCTAAAAACTCTTCCAAAAGAAGGAACTCTTCCAAAATACCAATCATGATGGACAAACAGACTATATAATTTCATAGAATAATGCATGATAGCTTAGTTAGGATGCTCCGGAGTTTAATTGCACTTAACTCATGTTCAGTTGTTTTGCTTTAAGTTTGATAATGACTTGTAGTTCAGCATTGTTTTAGGCTAGTGACATTTTAGGTTTGGTTGTAGCTCAACTCATTGCATTTGCACTCCATATTCAGTTGTCATTCACTGCATTACTTCAGTTGTTAAATTTAACAAAACAGCCTTCATTATTCACAAATATCTTCTTGTTATAAAATCCATAATTGATTCATAACCATATGAACAGAAGACCATATCATTTTAAGGCCTGAAGTACTTCTGCAACTTCCTTATCATCTTACAAACAAACATTTTCCTCAATAGACTATTTCAAAAATCTATAACCTTTGAGTGAAGTGTAGTGCTATAAAACCGAGTTGCAGAATAGAGTTAGGAATTAGATTTAGAGTAGAAGATCTTATGATGGTATCAATGTTTTACTCCAAACATACTTCAACAAATCTCTAATCAAGGATAAAATGTTGCATCATTATAAGTTAGTTGTTTAAACTGTTTAGTTAGGAAGATTTGCATACTTAGTGACCATGTCTCAAGCTCTCTCTCAAATGCCTTTGATGAAAGAATTTGACAAGTTTAGTTTGTGTTTTGAATCATTTGCTTAAAAGTCATTATCAAGCTTTGCCTTTGCTTATTCATAGTTTAGATTTAATTCTGTTTTTAATATTGCATTTTCATTTACCATTTGACATCAACCAATTAGGTTTCACTCTGTTTCTAATCATTAGCTTTCTAGTCATTTTCCTTGTGAACATAAAACCACCAAAAGATCAAAAACATCAAAAATCATCACAAAAGACCAAAAACATCACAAAACACTACACACAACGCATTAAGAAACAAGCACCTAGGTACATACAGTACACTTCACTTCAGCAGTTTACCAACCCTGGTTGACAATTAAATGAGCTCAATTTAGGACACTAGATTGAGACAAAACATTTTGGCGCCGTTGCCGGGGAAGTGAAAACTAGGTAACCTTTGTTTCTTAGCATCCAAAAAAAATTATATGCGTAGGGAGAGAGATTCAAGGGGAAGATTCATAAGCAGCAGAGGCAGAAGTTTGATTTCTAGAACACCACTTGTTTCATCTAGATCCAGAGCTAGTACACCTTCAACTCAAACCCATATTCCATCCTCTCCTGATCCTGGACTTCTAGAAGATCTAAGGTCAACTATCCCATTAGAGAAACCTTCCACTTCATCCACTGAACCTGCCATAGAAGAAGATTTAAAAACTCCTGTTAGGGACACAAACCTTTCCACTTCCACAAGAGAGTCAACCATGGCAGAAGAAGGAGGAGGAGGAGTTTTTAATGGAGAAAATACACTGTTTGGAGGTAGAGGAGAAGGAGGTAGAGGAGAAGGAGGTAGAGGTGCAAATGGAGGAAGAGGTAGAATAGGAAGCTCTTTTGGGTTCCCTATAATTGATGAAGAAACCAATACAACCATGAAAAACATTTCACCCTCTGTCCTTCCAAACTTCTATGGACTTAAAACTGAAGATCCTGAAACTTTCTTATTCGAATTTGAGGTGCTGTGTAGGACTTATGACTACTTACAAGATGCTCAAAAACTGAAATTATTTCCTTCAACTTTGAAGGGAGCAGCATTGAAGTGGTTTATGAGTTTAAACAGTAGTTCTATTAGAACATGGGAAGACATGAAACAAGCATTTCTAGAGAGATACTTGGATTATTGTATGCCGTTTAATCATAAGGAAGAAGTGTTCAAGATGTTACAAAAAGAAGATGAAAACTTAGAAGATTTGTTGGAAAGATTTAAATACAACATAAAAAGAGCACAAATGGAAAACCTAGATCAAGACACTTTAAAAGCTCTTTTGTTGAAAACTATTAGGGATGAATGGTTGGATATCCTTAACATGATGGGAAAAGGGGATATATCACAACTCACATTACCTGAAATATCTTAGTTATGTATCAACCTTTCCAGAGGGAAATCTAAAACTGTCAAAGGTCCAAGAGATCCCGCTCTTGCAAGGGCAAGTAAATCTGCTTCTGGGACAGTAAGTAGATCAGAAATAGGACATATGCTTGATGATTTTAAATCTGACATCTTAGGGAGTCTTAGTGAACAAATAGACACCCTTAAGATACAAAACAAGCAAAAGGCTGAATCTGATGCCTTGGAAATCTTTTGTCCCAAATGTAGAAATAAACATGCCTTGAGAGAGTGTCCTATGGATGTAAAAGTTGTAGAAACCTGTGTCATTTGTTATGAGAAACATGAGACCAAGAATTTTCCTTCTCTTCCTGGTCTCAAGGTTGTATTTCAGGAGGAAACTCCTACAGATTCCACAGAGTCTCTCAATTTTGTATCTAGAAGGCCTTGGCAGGGACCTCAGACACAAGGATTCCATGATCAAATGTATAATCAACCTCCACCTTGGAATTCTTGGCAGCAACCTTGGCCCCAATTTCAAAATCAATCTCAATCTTGGGCACAAGGAACACAAATTCCCTATGGAAGATACTCTCCATACTATCAGTATCCACCATCCTATCCACCATACCCACTTTTTTATCCTCAAAATCCTCCACAAAATTTTCCTCAAAATCTTCAACAAAATTTTCAACAAAATTCTCAACAACATCATCAAAATCAACCACATCAAAATCAACCACTTTCATTACCATTCCCTCAAAAATCAAATCAATTTCCTGCTCAACCCATACCAAACCCCAATAATAAGAACCCTCAGAATACATACATGATAGAAGGCCAACAATTTCCAACTTATTTAATTACTCCTTTAGACCGTAGTGATGTTCAACCGAGGTCTGGAAGAATACTTGAAAAGAGGAAACCTTCTGTGATCATACAAGAACAAGATAATTCTGAGGAAGACTCCCTACGGGTGAATAAAAGTCTTGAGGAAGACACATCCTTTCAAGACCCACACATTGAAAAACTAAAACAAAAAGATCCAATAAATCCAACTCCTGTATTAGAGAAACCATCCACATACACTTCTATACCTCCCTTTCCGGAAAGATTACAAATTGATAGAGGTGTAGAAAAACAGATCATGGTGCCTAATTATGATTTCTTAGATGAATTGAGAAATGTTTGCATTAAAATTCAATTATTGCAAGCCATCAAGGAAATCCCAATTTTAGCCAAAACAATAAAGGAGTCGAGTATGAAGACAACAAGAAAAAGAATAAGAGAAACCAAGAAAATTAAACTAGTAGGACAAATAGCAGACATTATGATGGGCAAGATTTTTATTCCAAAGTATCTTGACCCAGGAAATCCAGTTGTCAAAATTCACATCAATGGAATTGAAATTCAAAACACACTCATTGATTTAGGAGCAGCAATAAATATCATGAGTAGACAAATCATGGACAAACTGAAACTTCCTAATATTCTCTTTACACCCACACTATTACAATTAGCAGACAGATTTGTGATCAAACCAGATGGGGTAATAGAAGATATTCCAGTGTCCCTAGATTCTTGGGAGTACCCTGTGGATTTCATGATCCTAACTCTTAAGAATAATCTAGGAGGACATCCTGTTATATTAGGAAGACCTTGGTTGGCTACAGCTGATGCTTTTATTAGTTGTAGGTCCGGTGATATGTATATTTATGATGGTAGTTCAACTAAGAAATTCACTTTATATCCTCCAGCTAGGACAATTACAGATCTCGATGACACTCAATGGATAAAGGATGAAGAATATTTACAACCACTCTTCACAATTTCAGAAATTAGTGAAGATAATCAAATTCTGAATACTCTAGAAAACTTTGAATCCTCTCCAGAACACAAACATGAATCATTTCAGGAGGGATCCAATATTGAATTTTTGTCATCTAGGCAGATGTCTCTTCATTCTATGGACAAGTTTGGCAGCTCTACAAGTGAAATTTTTCCAGGCAAAACTTTGAACATAAATAAGAACCTAGAAAAATCTCAACAAGAAGAGTTAGTGAGAGTATTACAGAGACATTCTTCTGCATATGCATGGGAATACACTGACATGAAAGGGATAAGCCCCAAGACTTGTACTCATCACATCTATATAGAGGCAAATTTCAAACCAATCAGACAACCTCAAAGACTGATGAATCCAAATCTTAGGGAAATTGTTAAAGAGGAATTGCAAAAATTGTTAAATGTTAATTTCATCTATCCTATTTCAGATAGTCAGTGGGTTTCTCCTTTGGTAATTGTGCCAAAGAAAAATGGAAAATGGAGGGTGTGTGTTGACTACCGAGAACTAAATAAAGCTACTCTTAAAGACCAATTTCCCTTACCTTTCATAGATCAAGTATTAGATACATTAGCTGGCAAAAAGTACTTCTCATTCCTAGATGGGTTTAGTGGTTACAATCAAATCCAAGTAGCACTTGAAGACCAAGACAAAACCACATTCACCTGTCCATGGGGTACCTATGCTTACCGAGTATTACCATTTCGATTATGCAATGCACCTGCAACATTCCAAAGGGAAGTATTAGGAATTTTTTCGGATCTAATACATGACTGTGTAGAGGTGTACATGGATGATTTCACAGTTTATGGGAATACATTTGAAGAGGCTTTAGAAAACTTGGAAAAAGTCTTAAAAAGATGTCAAGAAGCAAACCTTTCACTTAGTCATGAAAAATGTCTTATGATGTTTACTGAAGGTATTGTTTTAGGGCACCACATTTCAGGGAATGGGATTAGAGTTGATGAGGCAAAAGTTGAAGTCATTTCTAACCTATCCATTCCAAGTTGTCAAAGAGATGTTAGAAGTTTTCTAGGATTTACAGGGTATTATCGGAGATTTATAGAAAACTTTACCAAGATAGTATCTCCACTCTTCAAATTACTCACCAAAGATTGTGAATTAAAATGGACTTTTGATTGCCAGTTAGCTTTTGAAACCCTGAAAACCAAAATTTCTGAAGCACCTATATTAAGGGGACCTAACTGGAAGTTACCTTTTCATATCTCGACAGATGCTTCCGATACAGCTCTAGGAGCAGTATTGGGGCATAAAGAATTGATTCCCTATGCCATCTATTATATCAGTAAAAATTTGACTCCTGCAGAGTTAAACTATACTGTAACTGAAAAAGAGTTTTTAGCCGTTGTTCATGCCATAAATAAATTTAGACACTATATAACAGGCTATGAAACTTTTGTTCACACTGATCATTCTGCAATTAGATATTTAATGAAAAAATCAATCACTAATGGCAGAGTGATAAGATGGTTGTTACTCTTACAAGAATTCAACATTACTATTCTAGATAGGCCTGGAAAACAAAACACAGTGGCTGATTTCCTATCTAGACTCCAAAATATCAAAGATGACACTCCGGTTGAAGATCAATTTCCCGATGAATATCTTTTTTCAATCTCTACTCAAACTCCATGGTTTGCTGATATTGCTAATTATTTAGTTTCAGGAAAATTTCCTTCAATTATGAATGCAAGGGATAAAATAAAAATCATTTGTGATAGTGCAAAATATTCATGGGTTGCTAATGAGTTGTACAAGACAAGTCCAGATTTGATCATTAGAAGGTGTGTTCGTGAAGATGAGATGCCTGAGATTCTTAAGGCATGTCATGATGAACCTTGTGGCGGACACTTTGCAGATAAGAGGACAGCCTATAAGATCCTTAATTTAGGATATTATTGGCCATCCTTGTTTAAAGATGCTAAAGAATATGTCAAAAGGTGTGAAAGTTGCCAAAGGGTAGGGAAACCTTCTCCTTCAGGTGAGATGCCATTACAACCTCAGGTACACATTGAACCTTTTGAAAAATGGGCTTTGGATTTTGTAGGACCCATTAGTCCTCCATCAAGACAAAAGAAATATATATTAGTTTGCATTGATTATGTTACTAAGTGGGTAGAAGCTAAACCATTACTTGTTGCTAATGAATCATCTGTAGTTACTTTTCTTTTTGAGGATATTTTTACTCGTTTTCGTGTCCCAAGGGAAATTGTTACAGATCAAGGAGCTCAATTTACATCAAGGCTAGTGGAGAAAATGATGGAGAAGTACAAAATCAGACATAGAAAATCTACTCCTTATCATCCACAAGCAAATGGTCAAGTGGAATCTACTAATAAGATCAGGAATCCTAACAAAGACTGTTCATTTACATAGAAGAGATTGGGTAGATAGGCTTCCTGAAGCCTTGTGGGCCTATAGAACTACATGGAGAAACACAACATGCCATACTCCTTATGAGCTTGTTTATGGAAAGAAAGTTTTGTTTCCCATAGAGTTCCAAATTCAAACCTTCAAGATGGCAGTTCAGCTAGGACTTGATCTAACGGAGGCACAAAAGCATAGACTGGAGCAAATTAATGAATTGGATGAGATCAGACAAGATGCAGTTCAGAAAACAAGTCTAGTCCAACAACAAAGGGCTAGATGGCATGACAAGTACATCAAGGAGAAGAAATTCAAAGAGGGTGATTGGGCTCTCTTGTTTGATTCAAAATTCAAGGATTTTCAAGGGAAATTTCAGACACATTGGTTTGGGCCATATGAAATTGTTGAAATTTTTGATAATGGGGCAGTAAAAATCAGAACTATAGATGAAGAAGAGGTCACTTTTCTTGTGAATGGTCATAGATTGAAGCTGTATCACAAACCACTCTCAAGAGAAGAATTTGTCAAGAAGTTCCAAGAATGCAGTGATGTGAAGTTAATGAAGAAGAATTCTTCTTATTCATCAACTTGATTAAATTTTCTGAAGTATTTCTTTGAAATATATATATATATATATATATAAAATAAAATAAAATAAAATAAAATAAAATAAAAAAAATAAAGGTATGATTATGTTACTAAATGGGTAGAAGCTAAACCATTACTTGTTGCTAATGAATCATCTGTAGTTACTTTTCTTTTTGAGGATATTTTTACTCGTTTTTGTGTCCCAAGGGAAATTGTTACAGATCAAGGAGCTCAATTTACATCAAGGCTAGTGGAGAAAATGATGGAGAGGTACAAAATCAGGCATAGAAAATCTACTCCTTATCATCCACAAGCAAATGGTCAAGTGGAATCTACTAATAAGGTCATTGAAGGAATCCTAACAAAGACTGTTCATTTACATAGAAGAGATTGGGTAGATAGGCTTCCCGAAGCCTTGTGGGCCTATAGAACTACATGGAGAAACACAACAGGCCATACTCCTTATGAGCTTGTTTATGGAAAGCAAGTTTTGTTTCCCATAGAGTTCCAAATTCAAACATTCAAGATGGCAGTTCAGCTAGGACTTGATCTAACGGAGGCACAAAAGCATAGACTGAAGCAAATTAATGAATTGGATGAGATCAGACAAGATGCAGTTCAGAAAACAAGTCTAGTCCAACAGCAAAGGGCTAGATGGCATGACAAGTACATCAAAGAGAAGAAATTTAAAGAGGGTGATCGGGCTCTCTTGTTTGATTCAAAATTCAAGGATTTTCAAGGGAAATTTCAGACACATTGGCTTGGGCCATATGAAATTGTTCGAATTTTTGATAATGGGGCAGTAAAAATCAGAACTATAGATGAAGAAGATGTCACTTTTCTTGTGAATGGTCATAGACTGAAGCTATACCACAAGCCACTCTCAAGAGAAGAGTTTGTCAAGAAGTTCCAAGAAGACAATGATGTGAAGTTAATGAAGAAGAGTCTCTCTTCTTCATCAACTTGATTAAATTTTCTAAAGCATTTCTCTTTTGAAAAAAAATAAAAAAAAAATAAAAAAATAAATAAAGGTATAAACATGAAAACCAATCATTGATTGGCATGTTTATACAGAAAAGATAGGGTGAAAATCAGAGTCTCTCTAACACTCTAACTTTTCCATTTTGTTTTTGCAAGCAGCTGTTACAAAATCATAAGTTCAGATCCATAGTGCTTATGATCCATCTCATTTCATTTCACTTCACTCACCTATCCATCCATACTCCATTTCATTCATTCATTCATATTCTACTTCATTCCATGTTTCATTCATCTCATTCCATACTCCATCCATCTCATTTTCATGTCAAGATTTAAAGTCTGATGTCTTGCTGTAAATAAATAAAACATGTCATGGATTGCAAGGCAGTTCTTATGTTCTTTCACTCCATTTCATAAACTAAATCCATTCCATTTCATCATCCACTTCATACATATCATGTCTCATCATCCATCTTCATTCATACCATATAAAATTTCACCTATATTCCCAAACCACTCCATTCCATGATCAAAATGCTCTACATGTACATTCTGCAGCTTAACAGACATTCTGCAGCTGTTCAGCCTTTCCGCAGCTAGCCAGACATTCCGCAGCTACAAATCCTGAAGGCATTAGTCAGCAGACATTAGACTTGCAACAAAATGATCCAATGTATCCATGAATAAAAAGCATCAAGAAGGATTATGAAGACTCTTCCAAAGGAGAACAAAGAAGACAAAGACTACAAAAATCAAATGAAAAGCAGAGGTAACAAGTTTAGATTATAATGGCATTTCATAAAGTTTAGCATATTTTTAGTTATGAATTGTTCGAAAAGGTTGTTTTAATTATTTTTATTGATCAAGACCAATAAACCCTCCACAAACTTTGGATTAAAATCTCTCATTTCAAATTCCATATCCGACATCATTTAAGCGGTTAAAATGGCCGAGGTGTTTGAATTCTTCACGTCACTTAACCAAATCATTCAATGATGATTCTCTTTTCCGTTGTAAAAATCTTCGCCGTCTTTTCAATCATTAATTCGTTTCCTCCACCTCACTCCATTACCCCATTCCGTGACTACTTCCATCACTCCATTCTATAGCCGGCACTTCATTTCGCAAACAGAGATATCCTTACCACCGAGAGCAGAGAAAAAGGGTAAACGCAGAGGTATAACAGCGTGAGAATTTGAAGCCATTTGATTCCGTGGGCAGACAAAGTATCACTATGGGTAGAGATTGAGCATTATCACTATAAACACAGAGGTATAGCAGAGAAGAATTTGAATTCATTTGTCACCGGGAGACAGAGGTATAGCATTGAAGAATTTGAAGCCATTTGTTACCAAGAGACAGAGATATAGCAGTATGGGAATTTGAAGCTATTTGCCACCGAGAGACAGAGGTATAGTAGTGTGGGAAATTTGAAGCCATTTGTCACTGTCAAATAGAGGCATATCAGTCCAAAGTTCCATTGTCAACAGAGGCATATCAGTCCAAAGTTTTGAAGCTGTTTTCAATGTCAATCAGAGGTATGTCATTCCTAAGTTTGAAGCCATTGTCATTAAGAACTTGAAGCCATTTCAATTCGAAGGTGAAATTTATTGTTTCTGTGGGTAGAAGAGTGTTAATCTGAACATTGAAGAAGCAATTATGGGTTTCATTGTAAGAACTGAACCAGTGGGTTCAAAATATTTAGAAGGCTACCCTCAATGAAAAGAAATGTTGCAACAGATAGGATGGCTTCAATTTTTGGAGAAATTTAATGGCTTCCACAAAGAAGTCACTAAAACATTTGCAAGATCATTTCAAGGAGCTGAAGTTGAAGTGGGAGATGTCAAATTCACTGTCACTGAAGTTTTCATTGCAGAAGCTACAAGGTTGCTTAGAAATGGAGAGAGATGGTTCAAAAACAGAGAATTCCACAATGAATCCTGGAAGCAAATTCTAAAATCACCAGGTATGGATGTCACCGTATTTAAGAAAGGAATTCCAAGTTCTGCATTGAAAAATAAATGGAGAAACATACTACTTCTTCTACAAAAATTTATTACATGTGAGGGTAGATATGGTACATTTTATGTCTACCACATTAGACTGATAATGCATTTTCTGTGGGAAGACTTAAACCTACCTTATTTCTTGCTTCAAAGCTTGAAAAAGATGGCTTCCTGTGTTCAAAGAAGGGTTCAATTTTTAGAGACAACTTTATATCATCATGGTTTGGTTAAAATTTTGATTGAACATCATTTAACCAAAACAAATGATACATGGGACAATTTCTTGATAAGAAATCATTTTGAAGAGCCAAAAGAACCCTCACTGGAACCACAGCCTACAAGGAGAAGTAGAAAATGGAGAGCTTCAAAAGTTGAAATTGACAAAACAGTCCAAGAAAGTAGTGAGGAAATCATCTCAGAGAAGTTGACTCAAATCAAGAGACAACTTAAGAAAGAAAAAGTAATCAGGAAATATGCCATGGAGAAAGGAGAGGGATCTTCTCAGCCTAGAAGAAGCCACAGACTAAAGGGGAAACTAAGGAAAACTCAAATCAAACAAACAGGGGTGATTAATATAGAAGATGAGGAAACATCCATTGAAGAAGATGTTGAAGAGGATTTTAATGAAGGAACCCCTGAAATTGACCCTTCTCAACAAGAAATTTATGACTATGTGGAAACTTTGGAAAGGAGAGCTTCAGAAAGCAAGGAGAGAACCCCTAGTCCTCCACTATCTGAAATAGATTTATTAAGAAGGGATAGGTATGAGTTGGAAATACTTAATAGACACATAGAAAATGAGAATGAAATTCTCAAGGATCAAGTCAAGCTCAAAACTGATATGAACTCAACCTTATCCCTACATATAGACAAAGTGGAAAAGACCAATGACAAGTTGAAGAAGAGGAACAAAAATCTAATCATGGCACTTACCAACCTAAGGTTCAAACTTGTTATCAGAAAAACCAGAAGATCTTTAGCTTCCAAACAAAGGAGAAGGAGAGGATTAGATGTTCTTGCAGAAGCCTCTGAGTTCATAGGATAATTTGCATGAGGACATGCAAGGAGACAGCAGTGGGGGTATGTTGAGCCTCAAAATTGTGCTTTCTTTCATCTTACTTTACCTAATTTTCCTTTGTCCATTGCTATCCTAGACCCAATTGATCAATGAATTTAGTTAAAATTACTTTTAGAATGATTTACATGACTGACTTGCTAAGTTTTGTGATTTTTGCCATTGTAAAGCATTTTGACCGGAACTAGCTACAGAATGCAGACATTCCGTAGCTAACTGGCGATTCTGCAGCTGTCTTCACGTTTGGGTATGTTCCAGGTGGAATCTCAAGAAAAACCGCATATGCGCATATTCCACGTCATGTCTACATGGTTTGTTGCTCACCATGAAGGAAGAAACGAATTCTGTGTATGGTTTTGGTACGTCGGAACACATTTAAGAAGACAAACTTCTAATAGGACTGTCTTAGTCCAGATGTCCATTTCCTTGTTACGCAGCCACTTCAAGAGTCCTAATGTGATTCCGATAAGGAAAGACAATGTTCCTGAAATTGTTGCAAGTCTTGTTATTTACATTTGTTATATAAACACTTGGGAAACTGAGAGCTAGGCTAGATTTTGTTCTAGATTTTGCTTAGATTCTGTGCTACATTTCTGAAGACGCAGAGTGCTCTGTTCAAGCTATTTCACTTTTAATGAAGCAGACAGTGTTGTTTTGAAAGCGTTGATTTGATTTGGAGTCAAATTCCGTCAGGTGGTAGAGGGCCCCTGCCTCTTGCACGGATTTATTTGCGTAATTTAGATAAGTATTCTAGCTGCCTTTACGTTTCTGAAGTTGAATTTGTAGTTGCTTTTATTAGTTACTGTGGTTATACTCATTCTAACTCTTCCAAAAGAAGAAGCTCTTCCAAAAGATTATAATGATGAATGGGAAATGGCTATAGTATTGTAGGGTTTAATTGTAGTCTCTTTTATTCACCATCACAATTATACTTATGATAAGCACTCTTCCACAAGAAGAAATTCTTCCAAGAAATCTTTATACTGTCTTAAGCATGATTGTGATCTTGAACGTTTTAGTTGTGTGTTTTCACTAAGTACCATAGTTGTTATTGCTCTTAAACGCTTGTCAAAAATATCATAATGATGGGTAGGAGATGGCTATGATATCTTAGTTTTTCATTGCTTTCAGTGTTTATGTTTGCATTTGCACTCAATTACACAGTCAGGATTGTTCTAAAAACTCTTCCAAAAGAAGGAACTCTTCCAAAATACCAATCATGATGGACAAACAGACTGTATAATTCCATAGAATAATGCATGATAGTTTAGTTAGAATGCTCCGGAGTTTAATTGCACTTAACTCATGTTCAGTTGTTTTGCTTTAAGTTTGATAATGACTTGTAGTTTAACACTGTTTTAGGCTAGTGACATTTTAGGTTTGGTTGTAGCTCAACTCATTGCATTTGCACTTCATATTCAGTTGTCATTCATTGCATATTAGATTACTTCAGTTGTTAAACTTAACAAAACAGCCTTCATTATTCACAAATCTCTTCTTGTTCTAAAATCCATAATTGATTCATAACCATATGAACAGAAGACAATATCATTTTAAGGCCTGAAGTACTTCTGCAACTTCCTGATCATCTTACAAACAAACATTTCCTCAATAGACTATTTCAAAAATCTATAACCTTTGAGTGAAGTGTAGTGCTATAAAAATGAGTTGCAGAATAGAGTTAGGAACTAGATTTAGAGTAGAAGATCTTATGATGGTATCAATGTTTTACTCCAAACATACTTCAACAAATCTATAATCAAGGACAAAAATGTTGCATCATTATAAGTTAGTTGTTTAAACTGTTTAGTTAGGAAGATTTGCATACTTCGTGACCATGTCTGAAGCTCTCTCTCAAATGCCTTTGATGAAAGAATTTGACAAGTTTAGTTTTGGTTTTGAATCATTTTCTTAAAAGTCATTATCAAGCTTTGCTTTTGCTTATTCATAGTTTAGATTTAATTCTGTTTTTAATATTTCATTTTCATTTACCATTTGACATCAACCAATTAGGTTTCACTCTGTTTCTAATCATTAGCTTTCTAGTCATTTTCCTTGTGAACATAAAACCACCAAAAGTTCAAAAACATCAGAAATCATCACAAAAGACCAAAAACATCATAAAATACTACACACAACGCATTAAGAAACAAACACCTAGGTACATACAGTACACTTCACTTCAGCAGTTTCCCAACCCTGGTTGACAATTAAATGAGCTCAATTTAGGAGACTAGATTGAGACCAAACATTTTGGCGCCGTTGCCGAGGAAGTGAAAACTAGGTAACCTTTGTTTCTTAGCATCCAAAAACAATTATATGCGTAGGGAGAGAGATTCAAGGGGAAGATTTATAAGCAGCAGAGGCAGAAGTTTGATTTCTAGAACACCACTTGTTTCATCTAGATCCAGAGCTAGTACACCTTCAACTCAAACCCATATTCCATCTTCTCCTGATCCTGGACTTCTAGAAGATCTAAGGTCAACTATCCCATTAGAGAAACCTTCCACTTCATCCACTGAACCTGCCATAGAAGAAGATTTAAAAACTCCTGTTAGGGACACAAACCTTTCCACTTCCACAAGAGAGTCAACCATGGCAGAAGAAGGAGGAGGAGGAGTTTTTAATGGAGAAAATAGATTGTTTGGAGGTAGAGGTAGAGGTAGAGGAGAAGAAGGTAGAGGAGAAGGAGGTAGAGGTGCAAATGGAGGAAGAGGTAGAATAGGAAGCTCTTTTGGGTTCCCTATAATTGATGAAGAAACCAATACAACCATGAAAAACATTTCACCCTTTGTCCTTCCAAACTTCTATGGACTTAAAACTGAAGATCCTGAAACTTTCTTATTCGAATTTGAAGTGCTATGTAGAACTTATGACTACTTACAAGATGCTCAAAAACTGAAATTATTTCCTTCAACTTTGAAGGGAGCAGCATTGAAGTGGTTTATGAGTCTGATCAGCAGTTCTATTAGAACATGGGAAGACATGAAACAAGCATTTCTAGAGAGATATTTGGATTATTGTATGCCGGTTAATCATAAGGAAGAAGTGTTCAAGATGTTACAAAAAGAAGATGAAAATTTGGAAGATTTATTGGAGAGATTTAATTACAACATCAAAAGGGAAAAAATGGAAAACCTAGATCAAGACACCTTAAAAGCTCTTTTGTTAAAAACAATTAGGGATGAATGGTTGGATATCCTTAACATGATGGGAAAAGGGGATATATCACAACTCACATTACCTGAAATATCTTAGTTATGTATCAACCTTTCAAGAGGGAAATCTAAAACTGTCAAAGGTCCAAGAGATCCTGCTCTTGCAAGGGCAAGTAAGTCTGCTTCTGGGATAGTAAGTAGATCAGAAATAGGTCACATGCTTGATGATTTTAAATCTGACATCTTGGGGAGTCTTAGTGAACAAATAGACACCCTTAAGATACAAAACAAGCAAAAGGCTGAATCTGATGCCTTGGCAATCTTTTGTCCCAAATGTAGAAATAAACATGCCTTGAGAGAGTGTCCTTTGGATGTAAAAGTTGTAGAAACCTGTGTCATTTGTTCTGAGAAACATGAGACCAAGAATTGTCCTTCTCTTTCTGGTCTCAAGGCTGTCTTTCAGGAGGAAACTCCTACAGATTCCACAGAGTCTCTCAATTTTGTATCTAGAAGACCTTGGCAGGGACCTCAGACACAAGGATTCCATGATCAAATGTATAATCAACCTCCACCTTGGAATTCTTGGCAGCAACCTTGGCCCCGATTTCAAAATCAATCTCAATCTTGGGCACAAGGAACACAAAGTCCCTATGGAAGATACTCTCCATACTATCAGTATCCACCATCCTATCCACCATACCCACATTTTTATCCTCAAAATCCTCAACAGAATTTTCCTCAAAATCTTCAACAAAATTTTCAACAAAATTCTCAACAACATCATCAAAATCAACCACATCAAAATCAACCACTTTCATTACCATTCCCTCAAAAATCAAATCAATTGCCTGCTCAACCCATACCAAACCCCAATAATAAGAACCCTCAGAATACATATATGATAGAAGGCCAACAATTTCCAACTTATTTAATCACTCCTTTAGACCTTAGTGATGTTCAACTGAGGTCTGGAAGAATACTTGAAAAGAGGAAACCTTCTATGATCATACAAGAACAAGATAATTCTGAGGAAGACTCCCTACGGGTGAATAAAAGTCTTGAGGAAGACACATCCTTTAAAGACCCACACATTGAAAAACTAAAACAAAAAGATCCAATAAATCCAACTCCTGTATTAGAGCAACCATCCACATCTACTTCTATACCTCCCTTTCCGGAAAGATTACAAATTGATAGAGGTGTAGAAAAACAAATCATGGTGCCTAATTATGATTTCTTAGATGAATTGAGAAATGTTTGCATTAAAATTCCATTATTGCAAGCCATCAAGGAAATCTCAATTTTAGCCAAAACAATAAAGGAGTTGAGTATGAAGACAACAAAGAAAAGAATAAGAGAAACCAAGAAAATTCAACTGGTAGGACAAATAGCAGACATTATGATGGGTAAGACTACTATTCCAAAGTACCTTGACCCAGGAAATTCAGTTGTCAAAATTCACATCAATGGAATTGAAATTCAAAACACACTCATTGACTTAGGAGCAGCAATAAATATCATGAGTAGACAAATCATGGACAAACTGAAACTTCCTAATCTTCTCTTTACACCCACACTATTACAATTAGCAGATAGATCTGTGATCAGACCAGATGGGGTAATAGAAGATATTCCAGTGTCCCTAGACTCTTGGGAGTACCCTGTGGATTTCATGATCCTAACTCCTAAAAATAATCTAGGAGGCCATCCTGTTATACTAGGAAGACCTTGGTTGGCTACAGCTGATGCTTTTATTAGTTGTAGGTCCGGTGATATGTATATTTCTGATGGTAGTTCAACAAAAAAATTCACTTTATATCCTCCAGCTAGGACAATTACGGATCTAGATGACACTCAATGGATAGAGGATGAAGAATATTTACAACCACTCTTCACAATTTCAGAAATTAGTGAAGATAATCAAATTCTGAATACTCTAGAAAACTTTGAATTCTCTCCAGAACACAAACATGAATCATTTCAAGAGGGATCCAATATTGAGTTTTTGTCATCTAGGCAGATGTCTCTTCATTCTATGGACAAATTTGGCAGCTCTATAAGTGAAATTTTTCCAGGCAAAACTTTGAACATAAATAAGAACCTAGAAAAATCTCAACAAGAAGAGTTAGTGAGAGTATTACAGAGACATTCTTCTGCATATGCATGGGAATACACTGACATGAAAGGGATAAGCCCCAAGACTTGTACTCATCACATCTATATAGAGGCAAATTGCAAACCAATCAGACAACCTCAAAGACGGATGAATCCAAATCTTAAGGAAATTGTTAAAGAGGAATTGCAAAAATTGTTAAATGTTAATTTCATCTATCCTATTTCAGATAGTCAGTGGGTTTCTCCTTTGGTAATTGTGCCAAAGAAAAATAGAAAATGGAGGGTGTGTGTTGACTACCGAGAACTAAATAAAGCTACTCTTAAAGACCATTTTCCCTTACCTTTCATAGATCAAGTATTAGATACATTAGCTGGCAAAAAGTACTTCTCATTCCTAGATGGGTTTAGTAGTTACAATCAAATCCAAGTAGCACTTGAAGACCAAGACAAAACCACATTCACCTGTCCTTGGGGTACCTATGCTTACCGAGTATTACCATTTGGATTATGCAATGCACCTGCAACATTCCAAAGGGCAGTATTAGGAATTTTTTTGGATCTAATACATGACTGTGTAGAGGTGTACATGGATGATTTCACAGTTTATGGGAATACATTTGAAGAGGCTTTAGAAAACCTGGAAAAAGTCTTAAAAAGATGTCAAGAAGCAAAACTTTCACTTAGTCATGAAAAATGTTTTATGATGTTTACTGAAGGTATTGTTTTAGGGCACCACATTTCAGGGGATGGGATTAGAGTTGATGAGGCAAAATTTGAAGTCATTTCTAACCTATCCATTCCAAGTTGTCAAAGAGATGTTAGAAGTTTTCTAGGATTTACAGGGTATTATCGGAGATTTATAGAAAACTTTACCAAGATAGCATCTCCACTCTTCAAATTACTCACCAAAGATTGTGAATTAAAATGGACTTCTGATTGCCAGTTAGCTTTTGAAACCCTGAAAACCAAAATTTCTGAAGCACCTATATTAAGGGGACCTAACTGGAAGTTACCTTTTCATATCTCGACAGATGCTTCCGATACAGCTCTAGGAGCAGTATTGGGGCAGAAAGATTTGATTCCCTATGCCATCTATTATACCAATAAAAATTTGACTCCTGTAGAGTTAAACTATACTGTAACTGAAAAAGAGTTTTTAGTTGTTGTTCATGCCATAAACAAATTTAGACACTATATAACAGGCTATGAAACTTTTGTTCACACTGATCTTTCTGCAATTAGATACCTAATGAACAAATCAATTACTAATGGCAGAGTTATAAGATGGTTGTTACTCTTACAAGAATTCAACATTACTATTCTAGATAGGCCTGGAAAACAAAACACAGTAGCTGATTTCCTATCTAGACTCCAAAATATCAAAGATGACACTCCGGTTGAAGATCAATTTCCTGATGAATATCTTTTTGAAATCTCTACTCAAACTCTATGGTTTGCTGATATTGCTAATTATTTAGTTTCAGGAAAATTTCCTTCAATTATGAATACAAGGGATAAAAGAAAAATCATTTGTGATAGTGCAAAATATTCATCGGTTGCTAATGAGTTGTACAAGATAGGTCCAGATTTGATCATTAGAAGGTGTGTTCGTGAAGATGAGATGCCTGAGATTCTCAAGGCATGTCATGATGAACCTTGTGGCAGACACTTTGCAGATAAGAGGACAGCCTATAAGATCCTTAATTTAGGATATTATTGGCCATCCTTGTTTAAAGATGCTAAAGAATATGTCAAAAGGTGTGACAGTTGCCAAAGGGTAGGGAAACCTTCTCCTTCAGGTGAGATGCCATTACAACCTCAGGTACACATTGAACCTTTTGAAAAATGGGCTTTGGATTTTGTAGGACCTATTAGTCATCCATCAAGACAAAAAAATATATATATTAGTTTGCACTGATTATGTTACTAAATGGGTAGAAGCTAAACATTTACTTGTTGCTAATGAATCATCTGTAGTTACTTTTCTTTTTGAGGATATTTTTACTCGTTTTGGTGTCCCAAGGGAAATTGTTACAGATCAAGGAGCTCAATTTACATCAAGGCTAGTGGAGAAAATGATGGAGAAGTACAAAATCAGACATAGAAAATCTACTCCTTATCATCCACAAGAAAATAGTCAAGTGGAATCTACTAATAAGATCATTGAAGGAATCCTAACAAAGATTGTTCATTTACATAGAAGAGATTGGGTAGATAGGCTTCCTGAAGCCTTGTGGGCCTATAGAACTACATGGAGAAACACAACAGGCCATACTCCTTATGAGCTTGTTTATGGAAAGAAAGTTTTGTTTCCCATAGAGTTCCAGATTCAAACTTTCAAAATGGCAATTCAGCTAGGACTTGATTTAACGGAGGCACAAAAGCATAGACTGGAGCAAATTAATAAATTGGATGACATCAGACAAGATGCAGTTCAGAAAACAAGTCTAGTCCAAAAGCAAAGGGCTAGATGGCATGACAAGTACATCAAAGAGAAGAAATTCAAAGAGGGTGACTAGGCTCTCTTGTTTGATTCAAAATTCAAGGATTTTCAAGGTAAATTTCAGACACATTGGCTTGGGCCATATGAAATTGTTGAAATTTTTGATAATGGGGCAGTAAAAATCAGAACTATAGATGAAGAAGAGGTCACTTTTCTTGTGAATGGTCATAGATTGAATCTGTATCACAAACCACTCTCAAGAGAAGAATTTGTCAAGAAGTTCCAAGAATGCAGTGATGTGAAGTTAATGAAGAAGAATTCTTCTTCTTCATCAACTTGATTAAATTTTCTGAAGTATTTTTTTTTTTTTTTAAATAAAAAAAAATAAAAATAAAATAAAGGTATAAACATGAAAACCAATCATTGATTGGCATGTTTATACAAAAAAGATAGGGTGAAAATCACAGTCTCTCTGATGTCTTCCTGTAAATAAATAAAACATGTCATGGATTGCAAGGCAGTTCTTATGTTCTTTCACTCCATTTCATAAACTGAATCCATTCCATTTCATCATCCACTTCATACATATCATGTCTCATCATCCATCTTCATTCATACCATATAACATTTCACCTATATTCCCAAACCACTCCATTCCATGATCAAAATGCTCTACAGGTACATTCTGCAGCTTAACAGACATTCTGCAGCTATTCAGCCTTTCTGCAGCTAGCCAGACATTCCGCAGCTACAAATCCTGAAGGCATTAACCAGCAGACATTAGAATTGCAACAAAATGATCCAGTGTATCCATGAATAAAAAGCATCAAGAAGGATTATGAAGACTCTTCCAAAGGTGAACAAAGAAGACAAAGACTACAAAAATCAAATGAAAAGCAGAGCTAACAAGTTTAGATTATAATGGCATTTCATAAAGTTTAGCATAGTTTTAGTTATGAATTGTTCGAAAAGGTTGTTTTAATTATTTTTATTGATCAAGACCAATATACCCTCCACAAACTTTGGATTAAAATCTCTCATTTGAAATTCCATATCCGACATCATTTAAGCGGTTAAAATGGCCGAGGTGTTTGAATTCTTCACGTCACTTAACCAAATCATTCAATGATGATTCTCTTTTCCGTTGTAAAAATCTTCGCCGTCTTTTCAATCATTAATTCGTTTCCTCCACCTCACTCCATTACCCCATTCCGTGACTACTTCCATCACTCCATTCTGTAGCCGGCACTTCATTCCGCAAATAGAGTTATCCTTACCACCGAGAGCAGAGCAAAAGGGTAAACGCAGACGTATAGCGGCGTGAGAATTTGAATCCATTTGATTCCGTGGGCAGACAAAGTATCAGTGTGGGCAGAGATTGAGCATTATCACTATAAACACAGAGGTATAGCAGAGAAGAATTTGAAGTCATTTGTCACCGGGAGACAGAGGTATAGCATTGAAGAATTTGAAGCCATTTGTTACCAAGAGACAGAGATATAGCAGTATGGGAATTTGAAGCTATTTGCCACCGAGAGACAGAGGTATAGTGGTGTGGGAAATTTGAAGCCATTTGTCACTGTCAAACAGAGGCATATCAGTCCAAAGTTCAATTGTCAACCAGAGGTATATCAGCTCGAAGTTTGAAGCTGTTGTCACTGTCAATCAGAGGTATGTCATTCCGAAGTTTGAAGCCATTGTCATTAAGAACTTGAAGCCATTTCAATTCGAAGGTGAAAGTTATTGTTTCTGTGGGTAGAAGAGTGTTAATCTGAACATTGAAGAAGCAATTATGGGTTTCATTGTAAGAACTGAACCAGTGGGTTCAAAATATTTAGAAGGCTACCCTCAATGAAAAGAAATGTTGCAACGGATAGGATGGCTTCAATTTTTGGAGAAATTTAATGGCTTCCACAAAGAAGTCACTAAAACATTTGCAAGATCATTTCAAGGAGCTGAAGTTGAAGTGGGAGATGTCAAATTTACTGTCACTGAAGTTTTCATTGCAGAAGCTACAGGGTTGCTTAGAAATGGAGAGAGATGGTTCAAAAACAGAGAATTCCACAATGAATCCTGGAAGCAAATTCTAAAATCACCAGGTATGGATGTCACTGTATTTAAGAAAGGAATTCCAAGTTATGCATTGAAAAATAAATGGAGAAACATACTACTTCTTCTGCAAAAATTTATTACATGTGAGGGTAGATATGGTACATTTTATGTCTACCACATTAGACTAATAATGCATTTTCTGGGGGAAGACTTAAACCTGCCCTATTTCTTGCTTCAAAGCTTGAAAAATATGGCTTCCTGTGTTCAAAGAAGGGTTCAATTTTTAGAGACAACTTTATATCATCATGGTTTTGTTAAAATTTTGATTGAACACCATTTAACCAAAACAAATGATACATGGGACAATTTCTTGATAAGAAATCATTTTGAAGAGCCAAAAGAACCCTCACCGGAACCACAGCCTACAAGGAAAAGTAGAAAATGGAGAGCTTCAAAAGTTGAAATTGACAAAACAGTCCAAGAAAGTAGTGAGGAAATCATCTCAGAGAAGTTGACTCAAATCAAGAGACAACTTAAGAAAGAAAAAGTAATCAGGAAATCTACCATGGAGAAAGGAGAGGGATCTTCTCAGCCTAGAAGAAGCCACAGACTAAAGGGGAAACTAAGGAAAATTCAAATCAAACAAACAGGGGTGATTAATATAGAAGATGAGGAAACATCCATTGAAGAAGATGTTGAAGAGGATTTTAATGAAGGAACCCCTGAAATTGACCCTGCTCAACAAGAAATTTATGACTATGTGGAAACTTTGGAAAGGAGAGCTTCAGAAAGCAAGGAGAGAACCCCTAGTCCTCCACTATCTGAAATAAATGTATTAAGAAGGGATAGGTATGAGTTGGAAATACTTAATAGACACATCAAAAATGAGAATGAAATTCTCAAGGATCAAGTCAAGCTCAAAACTGATATGAACTCAACCTTATCCCTACATATAGACAAAGTGGAAAAGACCAATGACAAGTTGAAGAAGAGGAACAAAAAGCTAATCGGGGCACTTACCAACCTAAGGTTCAAACTTGTTATCATAAAACCCAGAAGATCTTTAGCTTCCAGACAAAGGAGAAGGAGAGTATTAGATGTTCTTGCAGAAGCCTCTGAGTTCATAGTATAATTTGCATGAGGACATGCAAAGAGACAGCAGTGGGGGTATGTTGAGCCTCAAAATTGTGCTTTCTTTCATTCCACTTTACCTCATTTTCCTTTGTCCATTGCTATCCTAGACCCAATTGATCAATGAATTTAGTTAAAATTACTTTTAGAATAATTTACATGACTGACTTGCTAAGTTTTGTGATTTTTTCCATTGTAAAGCATTTTGACCGGAACTAGCTGCAGAATGCAGACATTCCGTAGCTAACCGGAAATTCTGCAGTTGTCTTCACGTTTGGGTATGTTCCAGGTGGCCTCTCAAGAAAAACCGCATATGGGCATATTCCACGTCATGTCTACATGGTTCGTTGCTCACCATGAAGGAAGAAACGAATTCTGGGTATGGTTTTGGAACGTGGGAACACATTTAAGAAGGCAGACTTCTATTAGGACTATCTCAGTCCAGATGTCCATTTCCTTGTTACGCAGCCACTTCAAGAGTTCTAATGTGATTCCGATAAGGAAAGACAATGTTCCTGAAATTGTTGCAAGTCTTGTTATTTACATTTGTTATATAAACACTTGGGAAACCGAGAGCTAGGCTAGATTTTGTTCTAGATTTTGCTTAGATTCTGTGCTACATTTCTGAAGACGTAGAGTGCTCTGTTCAATTTATTTCACTTTTAATGAAGTAGACAGTGTTGTTTTGAAAGCGTTGATTTGATTTGGAGTTAGATTCCGTCAGGTGGTAGAGGGCCCCTGCCTCTTGCACGGATTTATTTGCGTAATTTAGATAAGTATTCTAGCTGCCTTTACGTTTTTGAATTTGAATTAGTAGTTGTTTTCATTAGCTACTATGGTTATACTCATTCTAAAAACTCTTCCAAAAGAAGAAGCTCTTCCAAAAGATTATAATGATGAATGGGAAATGGCTATAGTATTGTAGGGTTTAATTGTAGTCTCTTTTATTCACCATCACAGTTATACTTATGATAAGCACTCTTCCACAAGAAGAAATTCTTCCAAGAAATCTTTATACTGTCTTAAGCATGATTGTGATCTTGAACGTTTTAGTTGTGTGTTTTCAATAAGTACCATAGTTGTTCTTGCTCTTAAACGCTTGTCAAAAATATCATAATGATGGGTAGGAGATGGCTATGATATCTTAGTTGTTCATTGCTTTCAGTCTTTATGTTTGCATTTGCACTCAATTACACAGTCGGGATTGTTCTAAAAACTCTTCCAAAAGAAGGAACTCTTCCAAAATACCAATCATGATGGACAAACAGACTGTATAATTCCATAGAATAATGCATGATAGCTTAGTTAGGATGCTCAGGAGTTTAATTGCACTTAACTCATGTTCAGTTGTTTTGCTTTAAGTTTGATAATGACTTGTAGTTTAACACTGTTTTAGGCTAGTGACATTTTAGGTTCAGTTGTAGTTCAACTCATTGCATTTGCACTCCATATTCAGTTGTCATTCACTGCATATTAGATTACTTCAGTTGTTAAACTTAACAAAACAACCTTCATTATTCACAAACCTCTTCTTGTTCTAAAATCCATAATTGATTCATAACCATATGAACAGAAGACAATATCATTTTAAGGCCTGAAGTACTTCTGCAACTTCCTGATCATCTTACAAACAAACATTTCCTCAATAGACTATTTCAAACATCTATAACCTTTGAGTGAAGTGTAGTGCTATAAAACTGAGTTGCGGAATAGAGTTAGGAACTAGATTTAGAGTAGAAGATCTTATGATGGTATCAATGTTTTACTCCAAACATACTTCAACAAATCTATAATCAAGGACAAAAATGTTGCATCATTATAAGTTAGTTGTTTAAACTGTTTAGTTAGGAAGATTTGCATACTTAGTTGACCATGTCTCAAGCTCTCTCTCAAATGCCTTTGAGGAAAGAATTTGACAAGTTTAGTTTGTGTTTTGAATCATTTGCTTAAAATTCATTATCAAGATTTGTTTCTGTTTGGTCATAGTTTAGATTTGATTCTGCTTCAGTGTTTGCAATTGCATTTGTCATTTGTCATCAACCAATTAAGGCTTCACTCTGTTTTTAATCATTAGTTCCTTTCCATTAGCTTTCTAGTCATTTTCCCTTGTGAACATAAAACTACCAAAAGACCAAAAACATCAGAAATCATCACAAAAGACCAAAAACATCATAAAATACTACACACAACGCATTAAGAAACAAACACCTAGGTACATACAGTACACTTCACTTCAGCAGTTTACCAACCCTGGTTGACAATTAAATGAGCTCAATTTAGGAGACTAGATTGAGACCAAACAGCACCCCACTACAATGTCAAATCGAGAGAATACTAAATTAAGAGAAAAAATCGGAGAGGAACGATACCAAGAATGGTTGAATCAACCACCGATTCAATTCCTGCTATGTCCAGATTCACCAATTAGGAATGACTATAGCAATAATAGTTATTCACAAGCTAGAAATGGAGGCAATCAAATAGAGGTTGGTATGGATGATTAATTAAGGGATACAAATGCCATGGAGACAATGTTGTAAGATGCAATCCAAAACGATTATCATCTAGGGGATGATGCTCATATCACTGACACCTTTTTTGAAAGCCTTAAATGTTCTTCCACCACCCCTCTCTTTAGACCTAGTGGTCAGTAAAAGTATAACCAGTTGGGGACAACGATGTTACTATACAACTTTAAAGAAAATTTTAGCTTGTCAAATGCATGTTTCTTGGAAATTTTGAGGTAAGTTACCATAAATTCCTCCCATATATAAATTTGAGAAATATAATCAATACACAATGAACGTTACAAATGGTAAGTTTTATGAATGTTAATAATTATATCGGCATTAATGTACATTTATTAACATATTTTTCCATGATCACCAACTACAGGTTATTCAAAGATAAGGTTCTTTCAAGTGATAATGTCTTGCCCGATAGCTGCGAAGAGGCAAAGAAATTGTTGAAAATGTTGGGTGTTGAGTACATATCATATCATGCATGTCCAAATGATTGTATTCTATATAGAGGAGAAAATACAAACAAAGAGATATGCCTGAAATGTGGGCATGACATGTATGATAAATAAAAAAGAAAGGGTAAATCATGTATTGGTCCTCCTTTTAAGATATTGAGGCACACGCCTATAATCCCAAGGATTCAAAGGCTCTTTCATTGCAAAGAGTTAGCTATGTTGCAGGGATGGCATGTCTCACACATAAGTTAGTTGGGATTTATGTGAATCCCAACTGATTCAATATCCATGAAGCATATAGAGGATACATGGCCCGAAAAATTCAAGGATGAAGTACGAAGTCTACGACTCATCTTATCCATGGATGGCATCAACCCATATTCCCTCAAGGACACCAACTATTCTATTTGGCATGCTATAGTGATCAATAACAATATCTCCCCATGGTTGTCCGTGAAGAATGAACATCTTATGTTGGCTCTCACAGTCCCCGGTAGAAGACAAGTGAAGAATATGGATTTCTACTTACAACTACTGGTACATGAATTGAAGGAATTATGGGATGGGACAAATGTATACGATGTATCAAGACCCATCGCAACATAGAGGAGTTTTAAGTTGTATGGCATATGTGCTTACATGACACATGATTATCTAGGCTTCGTAGTTTTCTCTAGTAAATTAGATGTTTAATTTATTGATTTGTTTATATACGTAATAATATTCTTTCACATATTATTTATTTAATTCATTGTAATTGTTCTGATCTTCATGATATTCTTTAATGTGCCATGCATATTAATTGTATACAATAATCTCGTATGTCTTGTAATAAAAGGGTATTTTGGATGTAAATGTTGTGGACCTTCTCTGAAAGATAGATGGTCCAAGGATCTACGAAATCTAGTGTATGATTGCTCCAGGGTATTCCTCCCAGAAGAACACCCTTACAGAAGAGTAGCATCCGCTTTCAATGGTAAACGAGAGAGAACCCAAAGGCCTCCAATAAAAACGCTAGTTGAATGGCTTAGAGCATATGAGAGAGATAAGGAGAAGGAGTTCATAGAAATGTTCGATTCAATGGGGAGCCTATGCTCGATGATCAAGAATTCTTTGACACCTATGTTGAGAAATTTCCCATTGGGATGAAAAGGAAATCTATCTTTTATAACCTCCCATATTGGGAGCATCTTAAGATTACCCACTTGTTAGATCCCATGCATATATTTAAAAATATTTCATCTTCTTTATGGAGGAACATATCATTGAAACAAAGTGACACATTGGCCGTTAGGAAAGATCTTATTACTTCAAAAACTAAAAAGAAACATTGGCCAAGATGATTAGAAAGTAGAGGATCAGAGGCAGGCGTTGGTCCCTCTAATTCATGGTATTTCAAATAAGGTGATGTCCCATGGATTTAAAAAAAATATGATCTTTCTTTGCAAAGGAAGCTATAATGGGTGTGAGGGTGCCATCTTCATACGGGTCTTCACTATAGCGCTGCTTCACCATGGATGACCATTTTTTGGGGTTGAAATCACATGACCATCTGAATCTTCTAAGAGTACGTATAATGTCAAAAGCATGATTTTATTATTTTTTATATTAATAAATTTTATCCCATGCAGGGATCATAAAACATAACTAATTTTGTATATTATTGCACGTGTTTATAAATTTTGCAGTGTTATTATCCTTTTTTCGTGTGTGGGTGTGTGAAACATGAATTCACTCAAGACCTTGGATGTGCCATATCTAAATTATCTACATTTGTACGTTGGATCATGTCAAAGAAGATTCATGTGGCTAGCATTCCACAGTGGCGTTAAGAGATAGTTGAGATTGTTTGTATGTTTGAGAAGGAACTGTCGACGAGTTTCATGGACTTGCCGGTTCATCTTCTAATCCACCTAGTAGATGAGGTTGAATTAGTTTGGGTGGTTTCTTATCGTTGGATGTTATTCTTAGAGAGGTACATGAAGAAATTGAAATGTTTTGTTCAACAAAGGGCAAAACTCGAGGGGTCTGTTGAGCCTCAAATTTGTGCTTTCCTTCACCTCATTTTACCTCATTCTCCCTTGTCCATTTCTATTTTAAACCCAATTGATCAATAAAAATAGTTAAAATTACTTCTAGAATGGTTTACATGGCTGACTTGTTGAATTTTGTGATTTTTTCCATTGTTAAGCATTTTGACCGGAACTAGCTGCAGAATGCAGACATTCCGTAGCTAACCGGCGATTCTGCAGCTACCTTCATGTTTGAGTATGTTCCAGGTGGCCTCTTGAGGAAAAACGCATATGGGCATGATCCACGTCGTGCCTACATGGTTTTTTGCTCATCATGGAAGAGGAAATGAATTCTGGGTACGGTTATGCACATGGGAACACATTTGTGAAGGAAGACTCCTACTAGGACTGTCTCAGTCCAGATGTCTTTTCTTCTTCACGTAGCCACCTCAAAGACTCCTAAGATGATTCGGATAAGGAAAGACATTATTCCTAAATTGTTGTAATTATTTTTACTGGCATTTACTTTATAAACTCTTGAGTAGACCGAGAGCTTAGTTAGAGATTTTGTGTTAGATTTGCTGCTAGATTTTGTGTAAACTCTGTGTTACGTCCTTGAAGACACAGAGTGTTATGTTTGAACTATTGCATTGTTAATGGAGCAGACAAAGTTATTCTGAAGGCGTGATTTGATTTGAAGTTGAATGCCGTCAAGTGGTAGAGGGCCCCTGCCTCTTGCACGGATTTCTTTTGCGTAAACTAGATAAGTTTTTCCTAGATGCCTTTACGTTTTGCATTTGAATTGGTAGTTGTTTTGTTTTATCTACTGTAGTCGTATTCGTTCCAGTTCTTCCACAAGAAGACACTCTTCCAACAAACCAAAATGATGAATGTTTAATGACTATGGTATTGTAGGATAGGAGTTAAATTTGTATTTGTTTTAACTAGCTACTGTAGTCATAATTCGTTCCAGCTCTTCCACAAGAAGACACTCTTCCAACAGACCAAAATGATGAATGATTAATGACTATGGTATTGTAGGATAGGAGTTGAATTTGTATTTGTTTTTTAACTAGATACTGTAGTTATATTCATTCCAGTTCTTCTACAAGAAGACATTCTTCCAACAGATCATAACAATGAATGATGAATAGCTATAGTACTGTAGGAATTAGTTGTAGTTTTTGCTATTCACTATCACAGTTACACTTGTTCTAATCACTCTTCCACAAGAAGAAATTCTTCCAATACATCCTTAAGAAGTTCAAGACATGACCGTGATAATGAAAGATTTAGTTGTTTGTTTGTACTAATTATCATCTCTGATCTTGCTCTTAAACGCTTGCCCAAGACATCATAATGACAAGTAGGGTATGGGTGTGATAACTTAGTTTTTCATTTGCTTTAAGTTCATTTGCTTTCAATTGCATACAAGTCCACAGTCAGAATTGTTCTACCTCTTCCACAAGAAGGAACTCTTCCAAAATATCACTAATGATGAACAAACAGATTGTGTAACTTCATAGAATAATGCATGTTAGTTAGAATGCTCCGGAGTTTCATTTGCATTTAATTCATGTTCAGTTACTTTGTTTCAAGTTTGATGATGACTTATCGTTCAACATTGTTCTAGTTTAGAAACATCTTAGATCCATTCTTAAGTTAACTCATTGCACTTACATCTCATAGTCACACTGTCATTCTTTGCACAATAGATTATTTTAGTTGTTAGGATTCACAAGACAGCCTTCATTATTCACAAATATCTTTTTGTTCTGAAAACTACAAGTGATCCATAAACATAGGAACAGAAGATAACATCACTATAAGGTCTGAAATCTCTCTGCAATCTCCTCATCATTTTATGAACAGAGCTCTTCCTCAAAAGAACTACTTTGAACAAGAAACCAATAACTCTTTGAGTATAGGTTCTGAGACATCCAATTAAATTGCAGAATAGAACTAGGAATTAGTCATGGAATAGATGAGCTTAGAACATAATGTTGCACCATGATAAAATTAGTGTTTAACTGTCTAGTTAGAGAACTTGCATATTTAGTGATCATTTCTCAAGTTTAGTTTGTGTCATTTGCCTAAGAAGTCATTATCAAGCTTTTGTTTCTATTTAGTCATAGTTCAGATTTTGCTTCAAGTATTTCTAATTGCATTTTCCATTCCATACATTAGATTTAACTCTGTTTTGACCACCAACTTCTTTCCATTAGTTTTCTAGGCAGTTTCATTGTGAACATAAAACACCAAAAGACCAAAAACATCACAAATCATCACAAAAGACCAAAAACATCACAAAACCACATACACCGCATTAGGAAACAAGCACCTAGGTACATATGGTACACTTCACTTCAGCAGTTTACAAATCCTGGTTGACAATTAAATGAAGCTCAGTTTAGGAGACTAGATTGAGACCCAACAGGGTCTATGGCAGAGGAGTACATATCATATGAGTCTTTCTATTATGCCAGTGAGTACATCAAGCAGATCGACAACAAAATAGGTGCAGTGATTTGGGACAATGAAAGGGATGAAGAAAAAAGAGCAGGGGAATTGCTCCAAACGAGTGGAAAAAAGTGCTTGATAAAGAGTAAGCGACTTATACTTTTTCAAATTTACACAAAGTAAATATTCAAGGTGAACTTCGATATAATGTATATTTTCATTTCTATGTACTATATAATGTCGGTTTGATTTCATCAGCGAATGAAAAAATTGAAGCAATCAATAAATTTGTTATTTACAATTATGAAGCGACACAACTGTGGGTCGCATTGTACGAACAAAAGAGGATGAAATGGGATAGTGACAGGAAAGAATTCAGACGGTTGAATGGTAGAAGTGTGCTTTACCCTGATCATTTAAAAGAAAATATGCCAAAAATATGCCCCAACAGTTGGGTTTTTGACCAAGTCAGAGAGAAATACGGTGCAACCAGTCATTACCCACGTCGTGCTAAAGAGGATGCACTAAACGCAGGGATTGGGTGCAACAACTCGGTAATAATCTATTTAATTTATATGTACATTTGAAACTTAATAACGCACCTATCAAATGTAATTACATCTATATTTCATATTTTAACTATTCGGTTATTATAAGATACATGACACTATGATTATTTTAACTTTTTTATAATAGGTGCATTTGTTCCCATCTATGTGGGTATATGGACACCATTTTCGCACAGAAAATCCTAATGCAGGAAACATCACACAAGACCCTGGAGTGAAAGTCGAATTCAATCAATTTAGTTAATCTAGCCACCTTGATCAAAACCTAGTATGAGGGACGTTAGGTTACGTCGGAAAGATACAAGAGATCATTGAAGTGGATTTCTCTTCTTTCCAATGTGTTATTTTTAGGTGCAAGTGGTGGGACACCTTTGATCGGAATAATGTAAAGGAAGGTCGCGATAGTAGGCTGATATGTATCAACTCTAGAAAGATGTGGGATGAAGCTAAGGAGCCCTATGTTTTCCCCAAACATTGCAACCAGGTGTTTTTTTACCCAAATGTGTTGGATAGGGATTGGTGGTTCGTATTGACACATGACCCTAGATCAAAACATATTTTTGAGAACAATAATGTTATCATGCCATGCGAGTTGGAAGATAATGAGGGTGATCATGAGAACCGAGAGTGATATGGTACATGTGTTATTTCATCAATATTTATACTTTTTAAGATGGGTTTTTTGAAACATTATAATATATATGTATTTTGAATTAATTGGTAATTTGCATTGTGTTAATGTTAAAATCAATATTTCACTTGATAATTTGCAATTATGTTGATCTCAAAAACAATGGCGTATTGTATAAAGTTATTTTTTTTGTATGTAAGATCATAATAAAATAATGATAATTCTAAAGTACATGAATTTATTTGCATTATTTTCTAAACTTTATTATGTTACAATAATTCATATTATTCTAGATTTATTATTTTACAATTATTTAAAATTTTACAAATTTACAAATTTAAAATTTTTAATAAAATCATTTCACATTAATACAATTAAAATTTTCACATTAATACAATTAAAATTTTACAAATATTTTACATACAATTACAACTAAAATTACAATTACAATTACAAGTTTACAATTTCACATACAATTACAATTACAATCATTTCATAGTAATACAATTAAAATTTTACAAATATTTTACATAGAATTAGAATTACAATTACAATTTTACAATTTCACGTACAATTACAATTACAATTACAATTTTACAATTTCACGTACAATTACAATTACAATTTTAGAATTTTACATACATACAATTACAATTTTAACAAATTTAAAATTTACAATTACAATTACAAATTTACAAATTTACATATATACCATTACAATTACAATTTTAAAATTTTACATACAATTACAATTTTAGAATTTTACATACAATTACAATTACAATTACAATTTTACATATATACAATTACAATTACAATCATTTCACGATAAATTAAATATTACAATTACAATTAAAATTTTACAAATATTTCACATACAATTACAATTTTAGAATTTTACATACAATTAGAATTACAAATATTACAATTTTACAATATCATGATCATTTAATATTAAATTAATTAATAAACATCACGATCATGATAACCATCAGACAAACATCATATTTGAATAAAAAACACATTCAAATTCGCTAACATCATCGCGATCATGATCATCTAACAAAACACAACTAGCATTGTATAACATCATCACAACACAAACATCAAATATACATCTCATGTGAAATAAATGTTATCACATACACATCTCTCTGCAAGCTGCACATTAAATGAAAATATCTAACATGACCTAACAATATACACATCATGATGATCACCAACATGTAAATTAAGTACAACTGCAACATGAACATAAAATACATGGACTATATATATATAACTGAATAATGTCAAAAATATACAACTATAATATAAATGCCATATATTAGTTGGTGGTACATCATCAATAGCAGTACTAGTCAAGGCCTGCTCAATCAGTGGTGCAGCCTCAACAAGCTCAAATATATATTGATCATCACATGCTTACTGATATAGTATTGGTGCCTCATGATGATCAGGATCAATTTTCAGTTGCTCATCGTGATGACTCGACATGGTCGATGGTCTAGCCTGCTCATGATCATGAGTACTGCTGGATGTTGCAGGCTACTGACTCGACGTGGTCGATGGTCCAGCCTACTCTCCATGATAACTGCTACTCAATGCTAGTGGAGGCTGCCCATCTGGCATGCTGCGAGGTGAACGATGATCACTCCCCTAAGCGTGATCGTTAGATGATGCGTTGCTACTCGCGGACTGTCAATCACATGTTGCGTCTCAACCACGCCTATAACATGTAAGGGTCCTCCTTAGCTACGTAACTAAGGTCGTAGCTCCTACGACATGCTGCATCAGGCTTTACATGTCATGCAACATGCCTCTCCACATATGTACCAGCCTACCATTGGTCTGTATGTCTCTCATAGTAGCGGGCCTATCTCCTGCCTCAACAATTAATGCGCATAGTTGGTCACCCAACTCCATCCTCAAACTACTATCAAGCCTACTGCGCCTAGCAAAAGGTAGTACCAGCGCACCAGTAGGAGTAGGTATCTCTACACTGGCCTCATGATCCTCAGCATCTGCCATATCTTGATCGTCATCAGGATCCACACTTGGATCATTTGGTGGCACTAGCATGTCCTCACCATCAAAAGACCCAATTTCTGCAAAATATATACAAGCACACAACAATAATTAGACAATTTCATTACACAATTTAATAAAAACAAGTTAAAGAACATGTTAGAATAAATTTAAATAAAACAGTAATATTACCTCTATCATCTGGAAGCTCATCATCTGTGAAGAGGATGTTGGCACACCCTCGCTAATCCAAACCAGCATAAGGATAGGGGACCGTAACGAAGGGATGCTCCTCAACACTGGCTAGCAACTCCAATGCATCATGCGATATCCTCATGGAAAACACAGTCTCTCCCCTCTTGGGCATCATATATCCCCACATTGCATTCGCGCCTCCAACATCGGCCTACGAGGCTACCGAACAAAAGTAGGACTCGTCTATGGAAACCTCTCAAAAAATAAAAAATAAAATCTCTGAAACGAAAGGTAAGTTGACTCTCCCTTATACATGAGCACGAAATCTATCTAAGGATGTACAGAACTGCCGCAAAAAAATGGCAGACCACCTGAAAAGTCATGGCTCCTATACCAAAGACTCAACATAATATAGAAGTGGGAAACTAATGTGCTTCCCATCGTTGGTTTTGTGTGAAATGGTCGAAATCAGAAGTGAGAGGCACCTCACCTCCTCACTACCAAATGCAACAATACGTAACTAACCTCCGAGACCTGAAAAACTGAAGGAGACAGTATATCCATGCTAATGTATCTCTGGGAGTACACCAACTAACTCCCTACTGCATAGCCAATTGGAACCTCTAGGAACGAGGAAAAATACACCCCTCTCCTCGATAGTCCTGTAATGAAATAGATGTCCTCCTCATTGGGTGCATACCACTGGTTATGACCAACCCATAAAGCCTGTAGGTGGGCATTCCACCTGCAGATAAGATGTCTCAAAAACAAACCATGGCCCTTTAGGGAAGTAGCATTCTCAAATAACTTGAGGCCTACCTACCTTAGGACCCCCTGGGTAGCTGTTGTAATAGGGCGAAGGTACACTATCTCTCCCTCTCTTGTGCCTCCCACAGGCGAACCATGTTATACTGGTCCACATGTTGTTGTTCTTGTTCCCTCTCTTCTCTCATTTCACGTCTATGAATTATTGACATATTAAATACATTTTTTTTATTAAATGAGACATGTATTTATGAATATACATATATAGTTTTTTTGTAAAAAAAAAAAAACATTCAGTGCGCCACAAAAAATAGGCATGCACTGGTACCGGTTCATCTTTTTTTGTCGTGCACCGGTGGCGGTGCACCAGAATATCTTCAGCGCACCGGAAGTGGTGCACCTGAAAATTTTCAGTGCACTACCTTCTTGGCATTGTTCATAAGTTAGCAGTGCGGTGGTATAAGAGACCACACCATTGACTATGGACCAGTGTCGCAAGGGCAATGCTCTGACCAAACTCTACACCCCGGAGCATATTCAACAACGCGGTATTTTACTAGGCCACACTGTTGACTATGTCTAAATTTTGGAATGCGGTGCGCTGACAAAAATACCCGCCCGGGAGCGAATATTTCATTCAACACACTGCATTTCCACTATTCCACAGGGTCAACCGTGTGGCCGAGCAACCGACCGCACCGCACCTTTTTTAAATTTTAAAATAACACAGTGCACCTTTTGGTATCGCCTCGGACCCAATGCAGATACCATTAACACCGGTTGCGGTGTGGCTTGTAAATTTACAAGCAGCACTACAAACCGGTGCAATATGAACAGCTCGAACGCACCGCATGATTTTTTTTTTTAAATGGTTAATTTTAAGGTAATTTACAATTCTAATCCGCTAAAAGGATTAATTATGGAAAAACAAGAAAAATACCTGTACATTTGGCCGTCGAGGAGGCATATTGGCTGTATAATTTTCAAAAGTAAATTTTCCCACCATTTTGTAAATTTCAAAATGCAAAATAGAGGGCAATACACAGCAGCAGTGCCTGCAATGGGCACAATGGGAGCACCAATATCAGGGCAGCTCAGAAAATGATAAGTTGCACCGGTGCTTGAGAGCTCTAGAGCACTGAGAAAAGTGAAAAATGTGATTTTTTGGCCGTATTTTTTTTAATTTAACAATGTTCCGGTGTGTGGGGTTTTATAGGCGCACTGGTGTTGTTTCTTAAGACTGCACCGGGCGGTTTCAGTTTTGGCACGGGGTTTTAGGACGCACCGGTGCGGAATCTTTGTAAAGCACCGGTGCGCTACAGTAATAAGATGCACCGGGCAGGTTTGTATGGAGCCAATGTTTTGTGTGCACCGGTGCTTTATCTTGTTGAACGCACCAGTGCAGTTTAGGATGATAAGCGCACCAAATGAAAACCTCCGCAAAAACCTCCACCCACCAACCTCCTCTAGTAACCTCCGCTAGAAAAGGATGTCCGGGGTATTTTTATAAGGGGTTCCTCAAAAGCATCTGCTAGAGGGTCTTTTCCTTGTAGTGTACCTTAAGAGGTTATGATATTTCCTCCTTGAGGGTTACCTTAGTTCGAAGCAATGTTACCACCAGGGTTTCCACTGGTCGCATTAGCGCCTAACATGGTAATGGCATGGGATTTATGGGATTTAGAATTTGAGGATGAACTGGAGCAATCAAAGGAACTAGAGTCTACATGTGGACTAGGTGGAGAGACTCTGACTCATCCTAACTTAACTAATAGATTGTTTTTCCTTAATGCCCAAGTGGACTTAAATCTATGTGTATTGTTAAGTTATTAATGTGGAGCATTTAAACGTCTTAGATTGGTGGTGCTAACCAAGATCTCATTCGCTTAGGGTGTGACTGTTTGTGTAAATGTGTGTTTCAATGGGTTAATTAAAGCATATTTTGAGATTCCATATACTACTGAAAAGTAAAGTGTCAATCTGAAAATAATACTAAAAATGAACAATAATTGAAAAATAAGATTAAACACACTATTTCCCACCCAAAAAGGCTATGAAGATAACATAAAAAATGATGACAAGACAAACAACCCAAAGAAACTAAAATACCAAAATGCTTAATTCCAAGTGTGGTTAGGATATAAGGTCAAAGCTACTAAAATGGTGTAGAAAAAACCAATGAAGACAAGTGGGGCTAAGAACTGGAAAATAGCAGAAAAAAAATGCAAAAAGGAGGACACCTAGAGAAATAATGCAACACAAGCTTCAAAGAGAAACAAAGTGATGCAAGTAAGACCTAAATAGACTGAAAAATAAAAAGAAACAATGCTGGGTAATAGTGGTTGAAAGTTCTAAATATGAGACTCCTCAACTCAACAATTATCAAGTAATTGGTGGTGTACTTCAAACCTAAAGGGGATTTTTTTCCTTCCTCCTAAAGAGATAAAACACTAAGAGAATATAGGCCTAGGGATGGATAGGAACAAAGAATAAACCCTTCTCGACGCACAAAAAAAACTCTTGAAAAAAAATCTGAAAAATGAAGAAAAACTGGAAAAGAGGGAGGAGCACAAGTTCTGACTCATTTCCTATGCTACCAGTGTGGGTTATGTCCCAAAGTTGCACAACCAACATAGAAAAATATCCTAAAAGTTTTATGGGTATCTAAAGCTCTTGATTCATAGATTTTTTGAAGAAAGTGTCATCTCCTATATGGTTGGTACTTGTGACTTGCAAAAAAAAAGCGAAACCCAGAAGTACAATTTGTTTTTCCAAAAAAGACTAAAAATCTAAAAATAGGAATTATAATTAAAAGAAAAAGAAATACTGAAAAATGTTGAAACAAGAGTCACCAAGTTTATGAATGTCTAAACCAGTGGAGTCACCATTTTTTTATGACTAAAGACCTAATGGAGTCAACATTTTTTATTATGGTTAGCTTCTTATGAGAAGAATGGATGAATATTATTGGAGAAAGGCAATGGTGGATTTTCAATCACATTTGGTACCGTATGGGTGAATCAAATGGACACAATTTCTAGTTTTGTATACATGGTATCACCATACCAAAGGGTGGCTTCAGATATAATGAATTTATGCTCACATAGACGACATTTAGGTTGAACAACAATGTCGGAAGGACTGAGTTATTGATGTAAGCAGTGGCAATTATTAAGTGGATCATCCCTAGGGTGATCTAGAGTGATATGGTACTCTATAATTTCTTCGGAATGAGGAAGAGTAGGGGCACTAGAGTCAACACTACCAGATGTAATTGGAGGGTTGGGGAAAATCACTTATTTTGGACACTCGAAAATGGATGCCCCTTACCCAAACATTGGGTGGAAATATAATCGTTTTTTTGGGTTTTAATCAGAAATAATATAGGAAAATGGTTCTCTAAATTATTTCCTAAGGTGAAAGTGGATTTTAATGTGTAAAAACCCATAGTAAATGGTGTATTTCGATTATCCTAGTATAAAATGGCTAGTTGATCACTTTTTAGGTGATAACAATATCTATTGATAATAATATTGAGAACCTGAAAATTTCACTACCAAAATTGTGACTTATCATACATTTTTATTTTTCTTCAAGCTAACCTCAAGTTGTTTCATTTATGTGTTGATTTTGTGAAAGTTTTTACAATTAGCTAATGGAATGTTATGTGAAATAGATAGTTCTTTCTCACATTTTACGAATTCCTTACTATTACTTTCTTCAATGAGTATTTGTCAGAACAAAAACTAATTATTCTTTATTTTCCGTAATAAGTTAAATATTCCAATGCCGGGAAATTAGCTAATTGTTTTCTAGGGTCAATTATTTCATGTTTAGTAGCTCATCTCTTCCTATCCTCATATATATTTCAACAATTAGTTATTTTCTAAATTAGATAATTGTATTTTACTTTTCATATCTCCTACTATGAATATCATTCAATATCTCACAACATCCAAAACATCAAGTTACCGAGCCAAAATATTGATGGATGATTCTCTTATCCCAAATAGTGCAAGGTCTAATTGGAACCTATTGGAATGGCTAGTTGACTTAGTCGACCAGACCCATAAGTCATATAATCAACTAGACTCTCTACTCAATATATAAGCTAGGTCCACCAACCAGTCGAATTGGTTTCCTTGTAAGGTTGATTGACTAAGTAATTAAGGCAGTAAGTTATTTGTAACTACCAATAGTATTTTATATAAGATATATGATGACAATGAACGTAATGATGGTTGTGGATTAACAGAAGAATTTTTTTGTCTACCACTATTGGTCTAATGACAATGAACATAATGTCTACCACTATTTTTTTTGTCTACCATAATGACAATGAACATAATGATGGTCTACCATGACTACTCTTGTTTGTTTTCTTACTCTATCTTATGTGTTGAATGTCTTCCTTTTGCTTAATGTATTTATGGTATATTGGTACATTAAGCAAAGGAACTATGCCAGTAGAAATTGATTTGCTTTAATTGAAGCAATATCCCAATTATTCAGAGAAACACAACAAATATTTATTGAATCCATCCATGTTGAATTGAAAAAATACATTTACCAACTATATAATGTGTCATTTAACCACTGATGTACAATTGATTTAAAAAATTATCAATAGGGGGGTAATGAACTTACATGAATGGGTCGAGAAAATTATCAAATTATTGTGAAGAATAAGTAGTCGAGGATCAAAACTCCATCGAAAAAATAAAAGAAAAAATATACATTAATTTCCATGACTACATTCTATATACATTACCTTCTTTACTTCATAAATTTCTTCTTGACAAGTAAATCATACATATTTTCCACTAACAATCTCCTCTATGCGAAAAAATCAATATTAGTGATAAGGAGAGGGAAGAAAAATAGAAGCAATTTCTAAAATCTTGTCATCAAAACACCAAAGTGTGAGGTGACTTTCCAAACAAACAAGTATGCCCATGGATTACCTTACCACTAACTAAGAGTAATTTGGGGCCAGAATGGGGCGGGGTGGCGGGTGGGGTGGTGTAACCATCCATGAAGAGACTTGTAATGTTATAGAATCACCCAAAATCGAGGAGCCAATATGAAAAAGAGCGGCTCATCAAGAAAGACTCAAGAGTACACACTTGACAAGAACTATGGAAAAATACACATAATCGTAAAAATTATTATAAAACAATAATCAATATACAAAAAATTGATATTGGTAAGCATTATAAAAAAAAAGATGATATATTTACATAAGAATAATGTGTCATTCAATAAAACACGAAAGTTTGGAGCGCTAAATTTTTGGTGCATGGTGATCAGCCTCCCAAATAGGAATAATTTAATGTTCATCTAACCATCCTTTGGCATAGTTAACCTTTCCTTCTGCATTTTATAATGTATTTTCCAAATTTTAATGTGTTAATAGGAATATTAAGAGATATTTTCTATAGCATGTGTGCCTAATACATTAAATGTGAAATATATTGAAGATTTATTGTGCAGAAAACGTAGATGACCAGCAAGAGAGGATCATGGGGGCTTGTTCCTTTCTATAAGCTAATCACAACTTGACTAACTCATGGAAATTCGTTACTTCCCTGTGGTTGCAAGAAAACTAGGGAACCATATCCACATTTTTAGGTATTTTGGAGGGAGGAAGTCCTCCCTTAAAGGAGGTTGCCCTCAAACACTTTTGTATAAATAAAGGGCCTTAGAATCCCAGTAGGGGATTTGAATTCTAGGATAAATAAATTCATTACTATATAAATGTTCCTGCCTATTATTTTAGTCATCATGTTTCTTGTATGAACACACTTGCATATTAATGAAAATCATTTCTTTGTTCTTAGTCTGATTTTCTTCTGAGGGACGTGACCCTCCTTGGGTTATGGCCTGACCCAGGTGTTGAAGCCCCTTTCTTGTGCATTTCCTTTCCATGCATTTAGTGTAGTTTTGATTTTGTGCAAATCTTATTTTATGAGAAAATTATTGTCTTTGAAGGGTTTATAAGTGATCTCCTTACTAAAGTTTGGTTATGTGCCTTGTTCTGAATAACACAAAAATAGTTTTCTTCATGCAAAAGTAGTTTTCATTCTAAAATAAACTCATCCTTTCCATTGTTATTTTGCTTTTTGCAATTAGTAATTTGACAGTTTAAAAAAAAAATTATTTTATCTGTTAGACATGCACTTTGCTTGAAAATCAATGGTATTGTTTCATTGATTAAATTAGTATTTTTTTAATGCATTTGGATCACTCACATCATCACCTTTTCACCCACTACTTTCCACTTATACAAACTGCTTGTAAGCTAAAATCTGCCCAACCGAGCTACAAGAAACACACGGTCTTGTTTCTTCCCTACATAAGTTGACTCATTGATTGTGAATGAGCTTGGTGAGGACCATTTTTCCCTTACACCACCTTCAACCTCCTTTTGCACCCTCCAAACCAATTCTAAACTTGATAAAGTTTCTCTCAGATGTTTCTTGTAGAAAAATAGGGCATCTTGTAGACATATGCATATTTCCTTAGAAAGCTTCCGAAATTGCACCAGAAGTATGTCCTTCAAACCACATCATTTAAAAACAGACATTAGACTTTCAATATGGAGTTTACAGGATCAAATACCCCTTAGTAACTTTTCCTTAATAGTTTTAGTTTCCTTCTTATAATTAGGGTTTGATGTTTTCTTTATGTCTTTTATTTTTCATGCACCATAAAGTAGGATTGATTTTCCTTTAGAATTATTGAAGTATTTACTTTGCCTTCTTGCAAGTAAAATAGGATTTACTTGAGTCATTTCCTTTCCTAAAATAGCATAGATTTAATTTTTGCAAAACATAGTAGGATTACATTTCCTCAATTAGATTAGGGTTTACTTTCTATCATTTAATTTTCTGCAATAGAATAGGGTATATTTTAGTTGTTTATTTTCCTGAAAATTAGAATATATCTATTTATTGTTCACTGAATTTCCAAGAACTTCCTGTAGCACAGTGGTATTTGTGCATCTTGACCTCTCTTCACTACATCAAATCAATCTAAGTAGAATATATTTCATGTTTTATATATAGTAATAATACCTCTTAAGTTTGTATGATCCTCAGGTGATAATTAAAGTTGAGCCCCTTAGGAGTTCCAACATTCTTGTTTTCATACTGGGGGTTATCACTTTTTGGCGTCATTTTCGGGGAGGTTTCAAATTAGGTATTGTTTTAAGCTCTAATTTGTTTCATTTTCATCCATTTCCTAAAGAAAAAAAACACCAAATTTTTCATCAACATTTCTGTTTATAAAATAAATAAATAGAAAAAAAAATTGATCATTTATTTAATCCCTTGTAGAGCTAAGGATAACAAAGGATTTTTTTTACCTAAAACCCCCACTTATACAAACAGTCAGCCTTCCATTTTTTCTGATTGTGGGCCTCCTTCTCTGTCTACAAAATATCTAGAGGCACAATATATGCTATTAGGTTTATTTTTTGTTAAGAAATCAAATTCTAGTCTACCAAATTCAAATGCACATTGTAAATCTAGTCTATTCAAGACCTTCCCTCATCAAATATGCACACATGTTCTTTATATAAGACTTGTTTAAATCAAAATTCAATGAACTAAAAATTTAATCTAAGAACAAGAATTGTAAATCTATTCTATCTTGCAGAATGAAAATATTATGCTAGTAAATTGAACTGAAAGACTCTTTTAATTTGAAATAATTGAAAACTAACTCTAGTAACTCATATCAAAAGTCTATGCTATTTGACTTGAAATAAATCTATTCTACTCTTGACTAAAATTGAAATTTTTCTAAGTGCTTTTGGAAATAACTCTATTCTAGGAACATAATGAAGAAATCTAACTAGAAAACAGAATTAAAATGACCTTCAAATCAATGACTCAAATATAGACTACAAATCTTGTAGATTACTAATGTGTGCTTGCTATGATTAGAGCCAATATGAACATCAACTTAAATATGATACTAAGTAGAAAATGTAGGGCAATAAACTAATTAAGAAATTTTTTTAATTTTTTTTTTTAATTTTGATTGTGAGTGCTCAACTACATAGAGAAATAAAAAAAATCTGAAAATAGTGCTTGAAAAAGTGGAATAAAGTAGCAAAGCTAATTCAAAATCAAATTAATGCTTGGAAAAAGAAATTAAATGGAAATGATATAGCCTCACAAACTCTTCAGGGGGGGCTCCTATCGAGCTTGAGCGTGGTCGAAACTTAGATCAACAGATTAAATTAAGAACACATTCACAACATAATGAGCAAAAAAATTATTATATTAAAAACATAGTCTTGAATTCATGCAGCAATTACAAACTATATCAAAACTTATTATAGTTTTTTTTCTCATAGAGCAATTTATAACATCATGATATAAAAACTTCAAATACATTCAAGCCGAGAATATAGTATTTCAAATGATATCTAGATGTTCAAATGACAATAGAAAGCATGCTTCTCATGATTTTCTATGATAAGATCAAATCTGTAATATTCCCAATTGGGAATGCTCAGCAAGGCATGCCTGAAAAACGCATTTTTCAGGAATGTTTGCTACAGGATTTGAAACCAAGATTTGGATCCCTTAGATCAATGTATCTAAGACTTAAATCCAAGAGGAGGCTCCAAAAAAATCACTCTAGGTGGGTTAAACATATCTCCCACACCTAGTTGTCTTGGAAAAGTGCCCAATGAAGGGACTGCAACAATGTATGAACATATAATGGAGCAACAAAGTTATTTTTATGAACCAGAATACATGAAGATCTAAATAGCCATCAAATATATATTATAGCAGCAATTGTATACAAATCCTTGAGAAAAGAGACACTCAATCAATGCAATGCAGCCTCAATGGGACATGTACATAAAAATAGATAAACATTGCTACACAGGAATTTTTGCAGGCTAAAAAGACACAGTTTGTTGGAGACACTGCAACATGTTGAATGATAATACAAAGATAGAACAATATATGGCTCAAGAAATGTGGGGGAGCAAGCTCTCAACCCCTGGAAACAATAATAAAATTAGCTTCATGGGTCTCCTCACCCATTTTATTCACCTCCTAGATGATATAAGCAAAATCAATGTTCCAATTAGCTTCATGCTAATTTTTGGAACATTACAGTCCTCCCCTCTCAAAGATTGCTTTTCCTCAAGAAAATGTAAGGATAGAACTGAGTTATTTCTCCTCCTCTCCCTGTAGCATCCATGTATGATGAACTCCTCCAAGTAAAAATATGTTATCTCATCAATCAAATCTCCACATTGCTCTTCCGCAGCATGCAAGCCAACTATCAGGCTATCATCATGTAAAGGTGAAATACTCAAGAGGATAACAAAGTGATGTCTAGAGGTCCCTTTGAGGAATGGGATCTGAAATCTAATGGGAACTATCTTCCCCATATGGATCCTCCATCCCCAAGCTATTAGCCATGAAAAATGAGTCACCTCCCAACTAGGAAACTCCTGAAAATTTCCTCCACCTTTGGCTCAAGAAAAGTAGGTGGGCTGAAAATATGAATATGGTAGACAAATTAGCTTACCCCATGCTGTCCATCTCTCCACTTATGATAAGTATATGGCATTGGCTGATCTTGGGCTGCAATAATGTTGCCCTAAAGTGGCAAGATGAGGGCTAGATCTCCAAAGATCTCTCCTCCAACGCTGCAAATCAGGCTGGCCCAAACCATTCCATATATGACGAGTTGGAAGTCACCATCATATGGAGTCCCTTCAATCTTATGGACCCCCTCATAAAGAGACAAATTTGTTGCTTTGGTGGCCATATTATCTCCCATGCTCCCCTTAGAACATGTACTACGAAAAATATGGAGATATTATCTCCCAAAGGACACATCCATCCAATGTTTCTCTCTCCCAAACATTCTCCTCATAAAGACAAAAATAATAGAAACATAGGGAGCCAAAATGAGAATCATGGTTGCTACCATATGTAATAAGTGAGAAGGACAATGGTACCTCAAATCTAACCAACGCAGCTTGACTCTCAATTGCAATAGAGACTAATGAAATGTGTGGCTTTTCAACCACTTGCTTGCTGCCCCAATCTCCTCATAAGTATGGAGGAAGTGAATGATGTATGGTGTAAAGTGAGCATGTCCTCCATAATACACCTCCTCCCCAAGTCCTCCTATGGAATGGCCATCAATCATACTTATGGCCTCAAATAAACCATGAAGCCTAAAAGAAAGAACGCTCCTCCTTGGAGAAACATCTTGCACATATATGGTTAAGGGATATATACATACATTACATAAATCATCATGTAAACAATCAACACCCTTACCATATATTTTGCTTATGCGAAGGGAGTAGCTCATAGATGAGTCTCCTCTCATCCTCAAAGAGAAAAGAGGTGGTTGTGCTAACTCTTCCAAAGAGTTATGTCTCTCCTCCTTGAGCCTACCCAAGACTCCTAGCACTGTATCAAGCTCTCCCAAGGTCCCCACTCCTCTGAAATCAATGAGTGGCGCCTCAATAGGTAAAGCATCCATCCTCCTCTTCTGATCCAGTGGTCTCCTCAGTGAAATTTCTCCATGAAGTGAGATATCATCATCAAGAGATGACTGCATATATGAATGGACAAATTTTTCCATGCTCTTACTGAGCAATCCAGTCTTCTTCTTAGGTGCATCAACCTCCTAAAGTGGATAGGGGTGTGTAATCCTCATCTCATGATGCTGGTTCTCCTCCCTACCTCCTCGTTGTGTCTCCATGGTTTCACACCTCCTCATCAATGACACATGTAGTTCACACCTTCTGATGTAGCCTTGATCTCCATACATGAGATCTTTGGGATTTTCTTGCAAAGATACACGAATCTCTCCAGTTGGAGCAAGAGCTCCTCCTTCCTCTACATGAGGCACTAGATAATCTCTCGATGTGATAGCACTGTTGCCCTCAACCTCTACAACATGAATGGGCAACCTCCCAATGATTGGATCCTTTTTTGAAAAGGAGATCTCCATGCTCCCTTGCTCAAAGCTGTGAGATGAAAGTCTTTCTTCCAGCAAGGTATGGTGCAAGTTTTCAGCCTCCTCCGTGGTTGTCTGAAGTGGTTTTGAGTTTTCATGCAAGGCTTTTGTTTGAGTTCCCTTGTTTAGCTCCGCCATATGTGTCTCATGAATCCTTATATCAATTATTTTCACTAATGCCTTAGTGAAACTTGCATAAGATGCAGTGTTTACATTTTTTAAAGAAAATGATTCAAAGATCCACCAGGCATAGGCCTTACCTCTCAAATGCAGCGCTGCAAATTTGATGGCTTTATCTTCAGGAATTTGGTGCTGCTACAAGAAGGTATCTAACTCCTCCACCCAAGCTTTGGCTGAACATGTAGGTGAACCTTCAAAAGTAGATAGAAGAAATCTATCCTGCTGTTCTCTTCCCTTCACCTTAATCTTGCAAAACTCTGAAAAATTGAGATGATCTTGGAATTTATAAGTTTGAGACTCATACTCTTTCAATAAATCACTAAGATTCTCCCTCCTAGCAACCTCTTCTCCTCTTCCCATATTTCTCATGGCAGACCTGGGCATGTGACTGCGCTGTGTATTATGGTGTGTGGCTGCTTGCTCACACTCCTCATATGAAAATCTAGAGTTTGCTTTAGATTTAAACTCTTTTGGAGATTCTTCATACATCTCCCTCCTTATCTTCTTGAGATCTTCATGAATTTTTTGTACAAATTTTGGAAGAATCTTTGTAAGCCTATCCCCTTTATCTCCTCCAGAAGATGAGTCTTTTCCCTGCTCATCTCTTTGTCTCCTTCTTGATGAAGATAGGAAGTGCAGGGTCCTTCCTCTTCTATTTTTTTATCCTCCTTGGGGACGTTATTCATGGATCTGAAATATGATGAGATAAATCCCATCCTCTTCTGATCTCCTTTGGCTGAGACTCACAATCTGAGCCAAGAAATATGCTTTGATACCACTGTAATATTCCCAATTGGGAATGCTCAGCAAGGCATGCTTGAAAAATGCATTTTTTAGGAATGGATGCTATGGGATTTGAAACTAAGACCTGGATCCCTTATATCAGTGTGTCTAAGACTGAAATCCAAGAGGAGGCTCCAAAAAAATCACTCTAGGTGAGTTAAACAAATCTCCCACACCTAGTTGTCTTGGAAAAGTGCCCAATGAAGGGACTGCAGCGATGTATGAACATATAATGGAGCAACAACATTATTTTTATGAACCAAAATACGTGAAGAACTGAATAGCCATCAAATATATATTATAGTAGAAATTTTATACAAATCCTTGAGAAAAGAGACACTCAAGCAAGGCAATGCAACCTCAATGGGACATGTACATAGAAATAGATAAACACTGCTACACAGGAATTTCTGTAGGCTTAAAAGACGCAGTTTATTGGAGACACTGCAACATGATGAATGATAATAAAAATATATAACAATATATGGCTCAATAAATGGGGGGGAGCAAGCTCTCAACCCCTGGAAACAATAATACAACAATCCTTAGAAGGATTGACCGAAATCTACAAAATGGAAAAATGTCGGAGTTGCAGTCCCAAAGACTGAATAGCAGCTGCAATTTAGAAAATGGATGGAGATGGCTGAAGATGATGCAAAATCTGAAATATACCTCCTCCAATAGATCTCTCAAGTGGAAGGCTGATCCTAACACTAGAGATCTCACCCTCCAAAATAGTGGTGCAAACCCCCATTGCAGATACACACTGAAATAACACAGTCAAGGAGAGGGACTGCGATGTAGTAGATGGGGTATGCTTGGCCTGATGCCAAGATATTCAAACAGCTCTAAAACCTTCCTCACTGATCTCCTGAGGGCATAGAAGCTCCCTCCTCTGAAAGATAAGTTCTGGAAGTGGTGTGATGGAACCCTCCACTGCAACACCCTGCAACACAACGTTATAATTCAGTAGAAATAATGTTGTAGCTAAAGGAGGTGGCTTGGCCTTGAGCCTAGATGTGGAGAAATGAAGTGAAATCCTTCAAGAGGCCTCTCAAGAAGAAGAAGGAATCCTAAACAGGAATTCCTTGTGCTAAACAGCACTGCAACTCTGCTAAACAGCCCGAGAATGCAAAGAGCCTACATAGACCAAAATCAAATACTCAAACATAATCCTCTATGGCTACCTCTTTTTCCTTTTATGCAAATAAAAGCCTTCTTGCCTTGGACCCCACGCATTAGGGTTTCTTCCACCAAGTGATCTTCCTCCCATTCACATTGCGTTGTCTTCCCAAATAATCCACACCCTCTTTGGCAACGTTGTTGACTTGGTCAAACTTGACCTTGTCCTCATGCATTTGCCCCTTTTCACACTGGAAGGTGCAAAATAAAGCAACTCTAATGATCCCTTTCACACTATGAGGGATTTTATTCCTACTCATGGTTCTCGTCACCCATTTTATTGATCACCTCCTAGATGATATACGCAAAATAAATGTTCCAATTAGCTTCATGCTAATTTTGGGAACATTACAAAATCATGAGAAGATTTCATTTGAATGCATTCTTTTCTTTGGATCCATGCTTTTCTCATTCAATTCCATGCTTGTGTGTTGATGAAATTGATCGCCTTCAAACTCTACAGAAGGATAGGTTTTTGGAACCAGAGTTGACTTCTATTTTGTTGGGTATGTGTTATATTCTTTCCACGACTAAGCACGTGCGGGGGGGGGGGGGGGGGGGTAAGAGGGGGGGTGATAGCCCCCCCTTTGCGCTGGGTGCAAGGGGTCTAGGGCAGTGCCCCAATGAAAATTTTTTGGTCCTTAATTTCCGGTGGGAGTTCGGGCCCATGGTTTTGTGCATGGTTTTGCACATGGTTTTGGGGTACGATGGTTTTTGGCCCCCGGTATTTTTGTAGATCCGGTCAAGGGAACTACGGTTATGTCATAATCTAGGGTTAATGGATTAGGGTTCATGTATGCTTCGACATGTATATATATGTGTTGTAACACTAAAAGGAATATAATAAAAAATCAAGCTGGTCGTCCCGATTTGGGATCCAGGGGAAAATCTCTGTGTTTATCTGTTTTATGTTTTATGCTCTCGCTATTATTTATTTTCTGTTATAAGATTCGTGTGTAGATAATTTCTGTTTAGGTTTAAAACCTACACTTGGTATCGGAGATGTTTCAGCTTCAAGGGGACGCCTTTTCTACTGAGGGTTTTTTGCTCGGGCCTGAGGTAGACCTTGTTCAGTGGGAGATCTATGGGATCGATTCTTGTGGTGAAAGAAGATGGTGAGTGGCAGGAAGATACAGATCGAGAAATTTAAGGGTCAGAGTTTTGAGTTATGGAAGCTCAAGATGGAGGATCTGTTGGTCGATAAAGATCAATGGATCGCAGTAGATCTAGGTACTAAACCAACAGAAATGTCAGATGAAGACTGGAAGAAAATGGATCGGAAGGCTAAGAGCACAATACAGTCGTGTGTCTCAGATTCAGTATTGTTGAATGTATCTGGGGAAGCTACGATGAAGAATTTGTGGGAAAAACTTGGGACTTTGTACCAATCTAAGTCTCTGGTGAATAATTTGTTCCTGCGGAAAAATCTGTATAACCTGAGGATGAAGGATGGAGACTTGGTGATAGAGCATCTGAATGCCTTCAATACTGTGGTAAGTCAGTTGTCATCTGTTGATATTAAAATCTTAGATGAAGATAAGTGCATCAGTTTTTTGTGTTATCTACTAGACTCGTGGGATAGTCTGGTTATTGCAATAGGTAGCAATACAACTACCTTGAATTTTGATGACATTGTCTCAGCCTTGTTGTCAGAGGAAATGAGACGGAGAAATATGGAGGGCCAAAATGGAGATTCCTTATCTGTACGAGGAAGGTCCAAAAACATAAACAAGAATAAGGTTTCGAGTGGGAGATCCAAATCTAGAGGGAGATCTAAATCTCCTGGAAATTTTGTAAAGGTATGTTGGAAATGCGGAAAGGAAGGGCGCTACAAAAATGAGTGCAGATCTAAAGCTCCTGAGAAAGGAAAGGGATCTGATGATGCTCCTTCTGCAGAGGCAAAAACCGCCTCGGATGAAGGTGGGGATGTGTATTTGGCTTCTTCTTCAAATACACATGTAGATCATGAGTCATGGTTGATTGACTCAGGTGCATCCTTTCATTTCACTCCCCATCGGGAGTGGTTCTGCGAGTATGAGAAATATGATGGTGGTGATGTCTTCCTAGGGGATGATAGGAAGGCCAAAATCGTCGGACATGGAAAGGTCAAGTTGAAGCTGCAAGGTGGAAGGATTAGAAAACTTCCTGGTGTTCTGCATATTCCTGCATTGGCCATAAATCTGATTTCTGTAAGCAATATGGATGATGCAGGTGTAAAAACATTGTTCGAGAAAGATGCATGCAAGATGGTTCGGGGAGCACTGGTATTAATACGGGGAGTTCAAACTAGAACTATGTACAAGCTACAAGGTAGCACTGTTATTGATGGGTGTAACAGTTCTATGGTTTCTGAAAGTGGAGCGGAAAGCCTAGCTGTCTCTGGAGAAAAGACCATGCTATGGCATCAAAGGCTTGGACATATTGGAGAGAAGGGCCTTTGGATACTACATAGAAATGGTATGGTAGAAGGTATGTCTAATTTCTCTCTGGATTTCAATTTCTGTGAACATTGTGTATATAGGAAGCAGAATCGGGTGAGTTTTCCTTCTGGTGCTAAGAAGGTGAACAAGATATTAGAACTTGTGCATAGTGATGTGTTTGGAATTGTGTCAGTTCCATCACTGGGAAAGTCTATATACTATGTTTCATTCATAGATTACTTCTCCAGGAATACATGGATATATTTCTTGAGGAAGAAATCTGAAGTCTTTGACATATTTAAAGAATTTAAGGCTCTGGTGGAAAACCACACATAGAAGAAGATAAAGGCGTTGAGGACAGATAATGGTGGGGATACAGAAAGAATTTGAAGAGTTTTGTAGAAGTATTGGTATGTACAAACGAAGTTCTCCATACACCTCGGTAAAATGGAGTTGCGAGAAATAATGGAAACAGAATATGCTTGATGGAAAGAAATAGAAAAATATGGGTGATCTTTTAGGAGTTGGACAGAATTCCTAGCGGATAGAGTGGATACTTCATGCTATACGGTTCTGCAGATCACCTTCATCGGTGTTGGAGGATAAGACTCCAGTTGAGGTATGGACTGGTAAGAAACCCTCTCTTTCACATCTAAGGGTATTTGGATGTGATGCATATGTACATGTTCCAAAGCAGAAAAGGACCAAGTTGGATAATAAATATGAAAGGTGCATCTTTATTGGGTATAAGGATGGTTTAAAAGGTTACAAGCTTTGGAACCCAAAAAAAAGGAAGGTTGTGTACAGCTGAGATGTGGTGTTTAGAGAGGCGAAAGATGTTGTTAAACATGAAGTCATACCAAAGGAACCTGGGAAGACAGAGTTTGAACTAAAGGAGGATGAATCAGACTCTACAACAGAAGAAGAATCAGAAGGGGAAGAGCCACAAACTCCAGCCGCGAGAAGATCAGCTCGAGAAAAAAGACAACCATAAAGGTATACTCCATATGCTTTCTGTTCAAATTTTTCCTTAACTATAACTGATGATGATCCCAAAATTGTCAGGGAGGTAGTAGATTCATAGGATGGAAAACTCTGGAAGGAGGCCATGGTTGATGAAATGGCATCCTTGCACAAAAATGAGGCATGGGATCTAGTGGAGTTTCCGGCTGGAAGGAAGCCCATCGAGAGAAAATGGGTGTTTAAAAAGAAGATGAATGTAGAAGGCAAGGTGGAGAAATACAAATCTTGGTTGGTAGCAAAAGGTTATTCCCAGGTGCCGGGAATTGATTTTGGTGATATTTTTTCTCCTGTTGCCAAAGTTACTTCTATTAGATTACTTTTATCTGTTGCTGCTACATTTGATTTTGAGATAGAACAGATGAATGTGAAGATAAAATTTCTTCACGGGGATCTAGAAGAGGAGATCTTCATGAAGCAACCTGAAGGCTTTATGGTGAAGGGTAAGAAAGAACTGGTATGCAGGTTGAAGAAGTCTCTATATGGGTTAAAACAGTCACCAAGGATGTGGTATCAGAAATTTGATACCTATATACGGGGACTTGGCTTCACCAGAAGCAAGGAAGATCATTGTGTTTATTTTAAATTAATTGGTGATCATGTTATTTATTTGGTCTTGTATGGATGATATGTTGTTGATTGGAAATAATGAAAGAAATTATCAAGATTTGAAGACAAGCGCTACATCCAAGTCAATATGAAGGATCTTGGTCTTGCAAACTATATTTTGGGCATGGAGGGAATTAAGAGAGATGAGGAAAGAGAGGCTACGGTTAAACCGAGAAGTATGTGGACTATTGCAAGGTTCAATATACGGGGATAAATCATAGGTAGATGTTCCTATTCCTATAGAAGTGTAAATCTATACATTGAACAATGTCCCAAGACACAGAAGAAGGAGGATATGTCCTGTTCATGTAGTGCGATGGGTAGCCTGATGTATGCAATGGTCTGTACTAGACCAGACATTGCACATGCAGTGGGAGTATTGAGCAGGTTTATGTCAAACCCAGGGAAGGAGCATTGGACAGTAGTGAAGCGGGTTTTCAGATATTTACGTGGCACTAGTGATTATGGCTTATGCTACCAGGGAAGACCAGGATTGGAAAGAATGTTGGACATTCATGGTTTTGTTGATGCAGACTGGGCTGGAGATCTGGACCAAAGAAGATCTACAAGTGGGTATGTGTTTAGCTTATTTGGAGGTGCAGTCAGTTGGATGAGTAAAAGACAGTCTGTAGTGGCGCTTTCAACTACAGAGGCAGAATACATAGCAGCCACTCATGCAAGCAAGGAAGCAGTTTGGTTGCGGAGATTGTGTTCAAGTATGGGGTTGGTACAGCAAGCTATAAGGATAGACTGTGATAGCCAAAGTGCAATTTTCTTGGCTAAGAACCCTGCTTATCATTCAAAGACAAAGCACATTGATATTCAATATCACTTTGTTAGAGATATGGTTGAGGCTAAAAGGGTGTTGCTGGTAAAGGTGGACACTTTGAAGAATGTTGCAGATGCATTGATGAAGTATGTGAGCACTCAAAAGTTCTCTTGGTGTAGAGAAACAATGGGTGTTGAAGAATTGGGCCAATGACTAAGCTCTCCTATGGCCCCCTGCGGAAAGAAAACAACAAATGGTAGAATGTAAGAATATAACACACAAAAATGAAACCATAATCATCACCAAAACTTTTCCTTCAATATATGAAACTTCTCATTATCATTTCGAAATATATTATCAATGAAGATATTCTTGTTGTTTATTGCCTTCAATCGAAGGTCTTTTTTATAGTTGAGGTTATGACCCAGGGCTCTACAAATCCAATGTACCATATGAATTTACCAGAACTTTCAAAACACTTTTAAGGTTGGCCAACTCTACCATGTGACCAAAACCATTTTTTCCTTTGTGAACATGTCATTTCAACTTGTAGTCTTGTCCCAGCCCACCCATATGGCCTCCCCATGTGACCTTGTCCTGGGGTTCAATAGGAATTTTCTTGATGGTGTTGTCATGACATCATCGATCCATGTGGCGACCCATGAGGGGTGCCACATGTCACTTTTTTTCATCCTTTTTACCAATCATAACATGGCAAATAATCTTTCCACATGGCAACCTCTAGATATTCCATGTGTCATGCCATGCTTTCCTTGTCGCCACATCATGTTAGGGTTTTTCCTATAAAATTGACTTGATCAAGTTATTTGTGGTTTCAGCACCAGATATATGGTCACCCATGGTTTTCCCATGGTATTTATGTGAAATTTAGCCTATTTATATGCTAAAATTATCCATAATTATTTGTCTTGTTGGCCAGCAGGAACAAAGCAATGGTGTCTTTCGACACCACCACTTCTCTCGATGCTCTGTGATTTAACATGTCACATCGTGTGGTAGATTTCCATGTTTCTAGATCACATTGCTTACATCATCATATTCAAAAAAAAATATTGTGCTCAATGTCACACAAGGATTGATCCATGTGGTGCAATTCTATTGGGTCATAAATAGATGTTAAAGGTCATGCAACTCTTGTCCACATCCATCATTCACTTTATCCATGTTGATCTTAGTCGTTTGATTGGAAACAAGGTGTATACTCTTTATCATGGCTAATCATTCATGCAAGTTTTGTTGAGATCTATCGTTGACCTAGACAATGAAGGTAGATGCACATAAAAGGTGTGCATTGTGTAACACTTTAATACATTGGGTTTTGTCCTATTTTTTGACCCTTCAAATAATGTTGATTTTCAGCTGGCCAAACTTCTCATCTGAGAGTATTTTTTCAAAGCAAGATATATTGTTCAAAATGTATTGATGAGCTTTACACAATTATGTAGTTTATAGAATTATTTGGATATCCTAACTACATTTAAAATTCAAATAACTGTAAGTACCTTAAAATTCACTTGATGAGAACTTGTAAGAGATATATATGTCATATTTATTCATAGATATTCTTGTTGCTTTCTCATACATCCCCTTTGACATCAATGACATATTGTTGTCATTAATGACAACACTATATGTAGCACAATATTGATTCACTTTATTAATTTTTTTCATAATTTTTTATCATTTTCATGGTCCATGAAACATAAAAGCCTCTTTTAGCCCCTATGAACCATGTCCATGGCCTTGAGAACCATACTCGGTGCATAAAACCTTACGATATTTCCCATATTATATCTATAGGTCGATGGTTCCCTCTATAAGGAATGTGAAGTAGTTTGGACCATGTGTATGGACATTGAACCATACAATCCTCTCTTAGGACCTAAGATTTTGGCATTACTCCTTTCATTATCCCTAAAATCCCAAGAACCATTGATTTTCCATGAAACCTAGAAATGATTCCCATACAAATCTCTTGTTGCATATATAGATGTTACAAACTAAATTTTCAGTGTTCATTCAATACAATGTGATTATTTATAGTTCTTTCTTAGTGTCTATTTTTGAAATGTTTTCCAAGTCTAGTTGATTCAGTCATTTAGGTAGTTATTTTTCACATATTAACTAATGAACTAAATGGATTGTTATTCACAAGGATACAAGATCTAGTTGTACTCCTAGTAAGCTCTTAGAAAATTGTTCATCAACAAACCCCCTTTTACCTTTTTTTACCATCCTTTTCCATGGGAATTGGATTGGAATTGGAATCTTCAAGCTTACCCTTAGAGATGTTAATGTCATAAAATGCTTAAATGGGGGAGGAGGGTTTGATATTTCTCTTAAAATACAACATCCAACTCTCATATCCAATTATTTATACATCTGTTTATGATAAATCGAAGATAGGTCCATCCATATCCCTAGGAATTTGAGGAGAATAACCTTGAACCCTATTATTGTTATCACATAATCCCTCATAGAGGAAATTCAAAACCAAAGCATTCATCAATATCGGGTGAATACACCTAAATTGATTGAAAGCATAGGGGTGAGTTTTAAGTATGCATACCTTGGCCATTTAACTCTTGTTCTTCTATGACTTGGATATCTTTAGTGAAATTAAACTAATTTTGAGGAAATTAATTTTGATCATTTTCCAATGAATAATGAGGATTAAAAACTCAACCATCTAAAATATCATTACCATTAATTTTCCATCTTCAACTTCGAATCTCTGAGAGAAATATATTTCTTTCTCGAGACTTTTATTTTGTTTTAGAGGAAGAATCATTTAGCTTTTTTGTATCCTCTCATAAATGGCCTAACTCGTGGAAATATCTGCATATAAAATATACATTTATACAAGTTTATCTCTTGGATAAATGAATAATATCTCCACTCATTTCTATCTCTACATGAAACCCTTATCTTAAGTCAATCTCCATTACAATTTTAATCAACCTCATGTAACATTATTCCTTAGACTTGTATTCCCAATTCATCCTCTAATTCCTTTCGTGTATTTATATTACATAGTTCCAAAACGAGGCTAGAAAGCATTGGTTGTGGAGCATGATGAAATTCCTAATTTATAGGTTTATATTTTATCCTTGTTTGGACCCTAGTTCATAATGAGGGGGTGTTAGAGGAATTTACCCCCAACTTTTACCATCAATGGGTCCAAGGGGAGTGGCAAAATGTTTTTGAATGCCCCCTTGGTGTGGGTTTAGGGGTAGCACCTCTAAAGATAAATTTCTGGGAAAATTTCCTTGCAAAATACTATAATCCATATTAAATCTAGATGTTTCATCATTAGGCAATAAATATGACAGAAGAAGTTATGTTAGGGGATATATTTTTCCCTAGAAGGAAACCCTTATTTTTATGAGGGAATTGTATTATGGTTGTATATTATTAAGAGAGCATTGTAATTAAGAGAGATAAAATTGTGAGAGTGAAGAGGAGAGTATAATGGATGTGTTGTAGATCGTATGTCTTCATTTTGTTGGATAGAATAAAAGGAAATATTGGTTTATTTCCTGTGTATGTAGCCTAAATCATATGGACCACATATATTAGTGTCTCATTTGTATTATGTCATTCTATACTTTATTTTTTAATTCATTTTGATTTTATTACTCCATGATCTAATTCCCAATTGGAAGTAGAACCAAAATTTTTTAGATATAAGATGGTTCTATCCTTAGGTCAAAGCTTGGCCACCACCTTTTGAGGCATAGACTCAATGGCCCTTATTTCTAATCTTGATTGGGAAGAGATTCAATATTCTTTGGAATTTTATGTGTGTGTGTGTGTGTGTGTGTGTGTGTGGGCATCATATGACCATGGAATCAAAATTGTTACAAATTCCTCTAAAAATTGGGAAAAAAAGAGAGAAAAAATAAGATATTACAACTTACTACTGCTATGTAATATATATGAAACTTTTAAAATAATAATCTAACAAAAAAAACATGAAACCTTGAATCTTTATTACTATGGGAAGCATAGAGTGATAGGCTTTCTAGATCATACCATGACCTGTTTTGAATTGAATGTATTTCATACCCCGCAAATCTAGCCTTGTTTACCTAAGAGGTTTAATAGTTGAATCAACGATCATAGGTTTAAGTATATTATTCAAAGATCGTGCATCCTTTATGAATTTTATCTCATGGGCATACCATAAAATATGTCTCTATCTATCCTAAATTCCTCTGATGGATCTAGAACCATATTCACAAGATGAAAATATGGATCTTAGGATAAATTTATGAACACAACATTTGTAATATCTAATCCCATAATGAAGTTATAATTGTTGTATGTAGCTCTTATAGATAAATAAACTTATAAGGATCAACAACATTATTGGAACTGAAAATATTGTACCACAAGTTGGTGTCTAATTTAGAGATAAAATCATAATTTTAAAATGGAGGAAGTAGCACTATAGTTGAACCTCGTAATGGACCTGTAATTTGTTTATTTTATGGCCCATTCTACATATTCATTCAATACAATGTTTCCTATAAGCTAGAATTTTTATGGGGAACGATCATGTTTTTTATGACCAATATGAGTTATTTTTATCTAATGATATCTAATTTACTTAATTCAATTTTAAATATGACAATTTCTTGGACATAGAGTGATTTTTATTCTTTAATATTGTTTCTTGTGTTATATATG
>CM076577.1:1487549634-1487692134 GCA_034641835.2 Pinus albicaulis | reverse complement strand
TACCCATCCTCTTTTAATACAAACTATAATGCACACTTTAAACCTTGGTATCCACCCAACACCTCATCTTGGTCTATACCTACTCCATTGCCTTATTATCCCCAAAATTTCATTCCCCATTTACATCCATATCAACACCAAACTCCTCAATGGAGTGATCCATATTTAGGATGGAGACCTTAGCTAGCCCAACCACTTGTCTTAATGCATCCTCCTCAAATCCAATTACCCTAAAATAATCCTACAAAACAGCCTTATATTCCTACCCAACCAAACCTAAATCTGAAAAATAAGCATGCTCAACCTATCTATAGTGGAGAAACCTCTTATCCAACTTATGCTATAGAAATTTAATAAATCAATCTCGGTTCGGGGAAGGTCTTTTGAATTCTCACCCACCTTCTCCAATGAAAAATATATAAGAAGAAAAGGAATGCCCTACTCTTCAAGTCAACAAACCTCCCTATCCTGAAATGTTGACCACTCACAAAACACACACCCCAAAAGAAGCTGAAATTTTGGGACAATTGAAAAATATTTGTTAATATTCCCCTATTACAGGTCATCAAAGATGTTCCTATATATAAAAAAAATTATCAAAAAGGAATGTATTAGAATTCCAAGGAGGAAAATAGATGCCCCTTCTATCAATGGCATAGGGTAGCTAGTAAATCCTATTCTTGGGAAGGTCATCATCCCAAAGTATTTAGATCTTGGAAGCCTTGTAATAGATTTTCACATCAATGATATTGTAGTCCCTAACACTCTTATTCACTTGGGAGTTGCAATAAATGTCATGACCAAAGAGACTATGCTTAAGCTCAATCTCCAAGGGTCCCCAAGGAAGACCATCAAAATGCTCCAACTTGTTGATAGATACATGGTAGCACCTGAGGGCATCTTTGAAGATATCATGGTCTCCATCAATTCTTGGGAATATTCCACAAACTTCCTTGTTCTTCAACCCAAGATTAATTTTAATGGATGCCCTCTTTTTTTTTTTTTACACAAAAGAGTAGTTTTATTTAATATAAATCCGTGCCTGGGTCGCGGCTAAGACTGGGAGATTACATGTTCAAGATTTCTCAAAATTGGGCTGACTAGATACATCCATAACTAGGCTGGCCCAAATGACTTCCAAAATTACAAAATATAGCTTTGATATTTTTGTTTCTATGTTGTATATCCTATAGTACATGTTGAGAAAAAAGATACATGCAAATTTACACATAGAAATCTAAAATTTAGTTATTCATCAGGGTTGGCAGGCTAGTTCAGGTCAAGGTCGCTCAGCTCCTCTTTCGAGGTTGTGGGATTCTCTTTCAACTGGATTTTTAGGTCTTCGATTTGGACCTGCAAAGCATATATTTTGTCCTCCAATTGGCTGATATTTTTGTCCTTTTCATCTTATTTCTCTCTGCAGTCCAAGTCACCCTCTTGTTGCATTTGAATAATTTTCTTCAAATCCTCCAAGTAATCCCATAATTCCAGGTGCTCGCGTTCATATTGATTGCAGTTTTGTGGGGAAACAGTCGTCAGGGGTAAGATACATTCAATTTCCCTCCCTAAGCATTTTCATCTTACTCCCCAAGCCTCCACCTGCATCTTTGTGTTTCTTTCTATCTCAGTTTTCTTATTTTTCCCATGCCTTTTCCTTATATTCCTCTCCATTTTAAGGCCCTCAATAACCCTGATTGTTAATTCCACTGCTTCAGAAGACTGAAAGCAGAAAAAAGTTCCAAAAGCCTCATCCCAACCTGCCATCTCTTAGTACCACTCAGAATCCTAGTAAGTTAGCACAGGCTGACCACTAGTTTTTATATGATTCTTCATATAGTAATTCACGCAGTACTTCACTCCCCCACCCAGTTGCTCCAGAATATCTACCAAGCCCTAAATTTTCTCTACGCTTCCTCTTTCCTAATTACGTTTCCCTAAGATATCCTCAACCAACCACAGGTGAAGACACCCAAATTCCGATATCGCCCTTCCCTTAAACTCAACCCAGGAGATGATAAGGCCAACAATTCTACACCTATTGTCAACCTCCAGACTCTAGCAGCACCACCCCAGAAAACTCACTAGCCTGACCTGCCAACCTCCCAGGAAAAAAGCCTTTGCTATGCCTCTATTATGGAGGTGCATGTTGTTTCTTTTATACCACCAGTGGCTACTGATGGGTTGATAATTCCTTCTCGGTGCCCTGCTAATCCCCATGATTGCAACCTTCCCTGAATCAGCCGTAGGCTGCTGCATATTAATGGTCATGTGCTTGATCGAACTACTTCAGTGATCCAAAATTAAATTCAACTCGCACACAGAGGGCTTATATAGCCTCAGAAAATAATGTTTCATGTGACAATCCATAGTGCTTTGGTAGAACCTACTGCATCCCACGCCGCCCCCCATTCTAGCACCACCTTTCTGCATTATCTCTTCGTCCCTGTCCTGTAGTTGTTTAATGGTTATGCACAATAGGAGATATCTTGTCATGGTGTTAGTACTGTTCCACCTATTTTTAGTTGGAGGCGCCAACCATTGGGAGTATGATGAAGGACAGTATGACATAAGGGTGAAGGGGAGTGGGGGAGGTGGGGGATGTGGGGTAGGGTGAAGCGAAAGGCAAGTGAGGTGTAGGGGATGAGGGAGTAAGGGAGTGAGAGAGTGAGGGGTGAGGGAGTGAGGGGGAGAGGGAGTGAGGGATGAGGGAGTGGGAGAATAAGGGAGAGAATAAGATATGATAGGGAGGAGAAGTTGGCCTCCTTTATCCCTATAGTCCTTTAAATTACTGATATTAATGTTTCTTCCCTTTCAATTAGAGAGGGTCTATTACATCAACACAATTATGCCCATCATAGCACCTATGGGATGTCCTGGACCTTTGATCCCATTGACAAGGATCCTAATTTCTTCTATCTGGCAGACTATGTTTGCTTGGGTATCAGCCTCTCCGTTTAGCTCTCTTAAAATGTGATAAAAGTTTACTCTTTCAAAGCTCTTGCACCTACACCTGATTCTTTTCAAAATTTGGTTCAGCATTGACTTTTTATCCTCCCTATTGTTGATCATGCTCTTCATTATAAGGAGGGAGTCTCCCATAATGTTCAAGATTATAATCCTTTTGTGCTGAGAAAGGGTGAGACCAAAGAGGATACCATATGCCTCAGCTTGGTTATTCGTTTTATTGCCAAGGCCCCATGCATACCATTCTTCAATTTTTCCATCAGGGGTTATAAGAACCTCCCATCCTTGCCAATCTTGAGATTTCCCTTTTGGAGCGTACATGCTTCGATGGGTCTACAATGGGATTTTGGAACTCAAAACAGTATGAGAGGGCATTCATAGTTGTGATTTGGGGAGGGGGCTGCTCATTTTTAAAATAAATTTATTTCTTGCTAACCATATATGACAACATATGTATTTGGGGAGAGTCATCCAAAGGACTTTGAATGAAGATTTGGCATGAAGGGAGCAAAAATATAACTTGGCCCAATATTCGAAGAATCTAAGAAGGTTAGGATACCATCTAGCCCTCCGAAAAAGAGGCCCAAGAGCAACCGACCAAACCAATTTGGAGTAATTGCAATGGAGAAAAAGGTGGGGAATTATTTCTTCTGAGGCTTCACACAGAGGGCACCTTGATGGCCCCATGTACCCCCGTTTTTGGAGGTTTTTAGCAGTCGTAATGCATCTTTGGGCTAGCAACCAGGAGCATTAATTTACTTTAGGGATGGAAATTGGAGTCCATACCTTATTCCTGATGGTGGATTTTGGGGGAAATTGTTCCTCAAATAAATTTTTCTCATACCCTGATTTGAATGTAAAGTTAGCCTTTTTCCATCCACACATATCCTTTACTGATTGCGCTAATGGCGCACTACCTCTGAGTTTTCTCAAATAGATATCTTTCTCTTGAATAATATTTTATGTTAGGATGTTTTGACTCAATGTCCCACCGTGATCGCCATTATGTTAGTGTCCCATGATTTGGCAGATTGGCTAACCAAATGATAGGGTAACATCAGACAAGTATTTGGAGTCTTAGAACCTAGCCTTCCTGGACTCAGAGAGGGCTCTCTCTATTGTGCGAAGGATGTGAGCTTGTTCGCTATGAGAGAATACCAAATCAATAGGGCTATGGGGTCAGATGAAGGCCAAGGTGTCTAAATGTTGTAGCCAAGTGTATTGCAGGGCCGATTGAGCAAGGTGAGTGGATCCTTAAAGTGATGATGAGGTGTAATGAACATGAAGTTTGGGAAGAAACTAAGAGATCTTAAACGTATATAATCTGAAATCAATGACTCATGAGGTAGGGAAAACCATTAATCTCTATGAACAATACTCAAGCTGATAAACATACAATATGAACAATCCAGTGGTACATAGAAGCATTAGAACTCCTACCTTTAGAAATCCACCTTCAGTTTTTTTAGAAAACATATAAGATAAACAAAAAATTTAATATATGGAGAGGAAAAAATCCTAAAAAACATATATCACTATCAGGAACTATGAAACAAGTTGATGAGCATGGGCAAAGGGCAAGATCGAAACAAGGCCTCTTTGCATTAACCTAATCAATCAATATTCCATAGGAAAGCTTCACAATGAGTTTTTGAAAACTTTAAATAAGCAGGGCATACCATGAATCATACTTATAAGCTAACATATTGATCATCTTGAAACAAAGAACAATTTTAGTAGGCCTAAGGAGCAATCAAGAATTCCTTAAGATGAACTAAAAGAAGAAAACATCAAAGCTATAACATGCAAGAGGTTTGAGGTGCTTCCATGAGCATATCTCAACCTATACTTTTCTGATCTATAGAAAAGAAGCAAACTGAAACAAATGAGGACAAGAAAACACTAAAAAGTTAGAAAAACATCACCATTCACCAAGCTATGGAATCCTGCAAGCAAGCTTCTCCAACATCAAGCCACACAAGTCATTCATTTACTTCATGAAACCAAATATCTTCTCCAAGCTCATAAACCATGTATTTCTCTATAACACATCAAGTCCCAACTGTTTAAAATACATACTCATGCCTTATATAATGAATAAGGAGAGGAGAGAGCTCACTAGAGCATCTAGAAGCCTATTGGCCAAAAACAAATATCCTAATTTGTCCTTGAGGCCTTGCAAGGTCCAAGGCACAAACTATCTTCCAAAATAACTTTTCCAGACCAAAATAGCAAAAACATTTACTTTTATGCCTGACATGCCTAAAGAAACTTTCCTAATGTACATTTTCTCCATCACCACACAGGAACGCAACACTCTATCTCTGATTTTGAAAATTTTCCAGGAGCGCAGCACCAAAAAGGGTCTTTTTGCAGCTAGATTTTGGAGGCCTTCTCGATGTCAGAAAAGGCTCTGTGATGGCCCATTGGAAAGCTGTGGATGTCTTCTTTCCAAATATACCATTTTTTTTCTCAATATGACCTCTGGAAGTTTCCCAAAAAGTACAAAAATTGAATGTTCCTAGGAGCATAGCACCTGTTCAGAAAAGGAGGCAGAAAGGTGAAAAATTGAGTGTTTTTGGCCCTTTTGAGGAACCAAAACAACTCCAATTTGGTTGAAATTTTGTGAGCATGCTCCTCTCATGCCAAGGAATCCAAAAAAGTAAGCGTCACCCTCTGAAAGTGCCCCAGGAAAAAGCGTAGCACCCAGGGTGCTATGCTCCTAGGCTTAAAAATTTGCAAAAAACCAAAAAGTGTTCAATTTTGCTCAAAATTGGTGAGTGAGCCCCTCAAGGATCCTTAGAGACCTGCAATGAAGTTTGAGCCAAAATTCAAAGCCTAGATTTTTCTTTTCCATCATTTGGCGCCGAGCCCTTCCTTTGGGTAGTTTTGAGCTTCTCCCTGGCAAACTGATTTCTCTTTTTGTAGTGCTCAGTCATCTTTCTTTGTAAGCCCAGATATTTGTTTGCCTTCTCTAACTTAGCCTCTAAATGTATATTTTCCCTTTCAAGCCATGCTTCTTTGTTATGTTCAATTTCCAAGGCAAGGAGCTTGGTGAGTGGAAACTGTTGGGCTTGGGCTGCTTCTTCCTCTTTTTGTTTTTCCAAAGCTCTCCTACGACCCATAGTCCTAGGCCTCTTTCTAGCTTGCCCTTCTCCCTCATCATCTTCCCTATAGGCGCCCATGTATTCTTCCAATTTTACTTGTGAATTTTGAGCTTCTCTCTTGTATTTGAGCGTCCGGGCTTCATGAATGGCTAGCTGGCCGCTCATCTGATTGTTTTGCACCTATAGGAAATGAATAATATATTTTGATATTTCTAGCTCAACCTCCAAGTCTCTGATTTGTGCATTCCAGTCCTGTAAGAGATAATTAACTATTCTGGTTTCATTTTCCTCATCACTATCTATGTGAATGAGCTCAAATTCCCTCTCTTCCTCATGATTACTTTCCTCTTCTTCCATTTTTTTCTTGCCTTTGTCCTTGATTGGCTTTTTACCTTTGTCTTTCATTTTCTTTTTACCCTTGTCCTTCACTTGATGTTTGGTGACTTTTTCTTTCACTAATTTTGAGACTTTGTCCTTAATTGGTTTTGAGGAGGAGAGCATGGCCCCTTGCCTTTTGGAGGCAGCAAACACATGCCTCCTCCCTCTCTGGTAAGTAATGGTGCAAGACACCATAAGAATGGCTTGCAAACATTGATTATTGACAATTTTAGGACTGTCTCCTCCTTGAAAAATTCTCTCTAGGTGTATATCCTCCTTACCTTGTTGTTGGTTGTCCTCTGGATCAATATTTTTAACATCTTTGATGCTTTTGTCAAAATAAGACCCTCAACACTACTATGCTCTGTTTCTGCAATATCAGAGGCATTTTTGCTTGACTTATTTTCACTTTTAGAACTTCCTTCCTCATCTTTTTCATTACTGTTTTTACCGTCAACCTCATTTTCTGCATCACTGCCTTCATTCTTTGGGCTTTTGTAATCATCTCCTGGTTCATTGAAAACAATTTTAAAATCTATCTCTGGGCTTCCCTTGTCATTTTGGCCACTGTCATGGCTTTCTTTTGTTTTTTCACCTTTGTCTATTATAGTGTTCCCAGTGTCATTTTATTCATTAGGAGATACATTGTTTTGGCTTCTTTGACCATCATTTGTATCACTGTTATGAATGTTTTTTTCTTGGTTAGTGCTGCTTTCTTCTAGGCCATTTCCTCCTTCTTCATTTTCTTCTTCATCTACATCATTTTCTTCCCTATCTTCATCACACTCTTTCTCACTATTTTGTTCATAATCAGCATTTTTTTCCTCAAGGCCTTCATCATCTTTTCCCTCACTCTTTTTATCATTCTTCATTATTTTGGTCATCACTCCCTCCCTCATCTTCATTATTTTCTTCCTCATCTTCCTCACATTATTCCTCATCTTCATCATCTTGACCATCACTCTTTGGTTCATCTTGATTATCATTGTTTTCTTCAAAGCCTCCACTTCTTTCTTCAAGGCCATTTCCTCCTTCTTTATTTTCATTATTTTCTTCCTCATCTTCATCACACTCTTCCTCACTTTCATCATCCTCTCTCTCACTGTTTTGTTCATTTTTATCATCACTGCTTTCTTCCTGATCATTAGTGCTCTCATCATGACCATCTCTACTTTCTTCCTGATCATCTTTCTTAGGGGAAGGTGTATGAAGCAGGCTTGTTTGGGAGAGTGATTCATGTGAAGAAGGTGAACCAAGGTTAGTGGAGGGCGACGGAGGGGTATGAGGAGGACTTTGAGAAGATGATGGCAAACTTTGCAGAGGGATGGAGGGTGAAGTGGTGAAATCATCATGGGTGATAAAGACCTCCCAAGGAATGCCTTGTTGCCCTAATTGGTAAGAGGAAATCACCTTGATTAGAGAATGATGAAACAGGCTTGACATTTGCTGGGTTGGAGGCCTCTTTTTCATGATGGAGGACATTTTTTCAATGCTTTTGCAGAGATACACTACAAGGAAAAGACCCTCTAGCAGATGTTTTTGAGGAACCCCACAGAAAAATACCCCAGACGTCCGTTTCTAGCGGAGGATCCTAGAGGAGGTTGGCAGGAGGAGGTTTTTGTAGATGTATTTATTTTGGTGCTCTTATCAACCTAAAATGCACCAGTGCATTCAATATGACAAAGCACCAGTGCATTACAAAAATTGGCACACCGGACATCGTGCGCTCCGTACACACACACCCGGTGTGTTTTATTTCTGTAGAGCACCGGTGCTTTACATGTCGACCACACAGATACCACTCGGTGTAGAATGAATTAAACACACCGGGGAGCCCACAAAATGCGCACACCGGTGGATGGTTAAATAAAAAAAATTACGGCAAAAAAACTGCATAAAACATTGGCACACCGAAAATAGTGCACTCCGTACACACCCTCCTGGTGCTTTTAATTCAGCAACCGCGCCGGTGCATGTCATATCGTCAGCCTCGGTGCCTCATAAAAATCACGCAGAACATAAATGTCCTGGTGCCAAATGACTAAAATGCACCAGGATCGCCATAAATGTCGCGCACCGGAAAAGGGTTTAAAACAAACAAAATTACGGCCAAAAAACCGTAGAAATCATTGGTTCACCGAGCACCGTTACCGGTGCGTCAGGTTACTGTAGAGCCCCGTTGTGTCACATCCCCATGCCCCAGTGTATCATAAAAGAAAGCGGAACATAAACTTCCCGGGGCAGAATGATGGAAACGCACCGGGGTCCCCATAAATGCCACGCACCAGAATAGGGTTAAATAAAAAAAAATTATGGCCAAAAAATCACAGAAATCATTGGTTCACCAGACACTGTTACCGGTGCATCATGATACTGTAGAGCACTGGTGCTTTAAAACTACGCCGCCCCGGTGCCTCCTAAAAGCACGTGAAAACAGAAAGAGCCCGGTGCGACATACAGACAATGCACCGGTACTCTAGCAAAAATCTCGTTCACCAGAATAGGGTTAAATAAAAAAAAATTATGGCCAAAAAACCGCAGAAATCATTGGTTCACCGGACACTATTACCAATGTTTCATATTACTGTAGAGCACGGTGCTTTAAAAATACGCTTCCCCGGTGCCTCCTAAAAGCGCTTGAAAAAAAAAAGAGCCTGGCGCGGCATATAGGAAATGCACCAGTACTCCAGTAAAAACCCCGCGCACCGGAATAGGGTTAAATAAAAATAAATTACGGCCAAAAAACCGCAGAAATCATTGGTTCACCGGACAGCATTACTGGTGCGTGATGTTATTGTAGAGTGTTGGTTTCATAACATTACGCCGCCCCGGTGCCTCCTAAAAGCGCATGAAAACAGAAAGAGCCCAGCACGGCATATAGGGAATGCACCGGTACTGCAGTAAAAAGCCCGCGCACCAGAATAGGGTTAAATAAAAGAAGTACAGCCAAAAAACTGCAAAAATCATTGGTTCACTAGACACTGTTACCGGTGCGTCGCGTTACTATAGCACACTGGTGCGTTATAGTTACGCCACCCCGGTGCCTCCTAAAATCACGCACAAACAGAAAGAACCCGGTGTGGCATTAAGACAACGCACCAGTACTCCAGTAAAAACCCGGCGCACTGGAACAGGGTTAAATAAAAAAAAAAATACATCCAAAAAACCGCATTTTTCACTTTTGTCAGTGCTATAGAGCTCTCAAGCACCAGTGCAAGTTATACTTGCTTGAGCTGCACTGACATCCGTGCTCCCATTGCACGTATTGCATGCACTGCTGTTTTACATTTCCACCAATCTCCAGCTTGAATTTTATAAAACAATGGACAAATTTCCTTTTTTAAATTGTATAGCCAATATGCCTCCTCAACAGGTAAATGTATAGGTATTTTTGTTGTTTTTCCATAATTAAACCTTTTAGTGGATTAGAATTTGAAAAAACCTTAAAATTAACCATTAAAAATAATAATAATAATAATTGTCATGCGGTGCGCTCGAGCCATTTGGCTTGCACCGGTTTACGGTGCTTCCTGTAAATTTACAGGTCACACCGCACCCGGTGCTAAAGGATTCCGCACCAGTTCCGGGGCAGTACCGCGAGGCGCACGGTGTTATTTAAAAAAAAAATTAAAGTGCGGTGCGGTCATTTACCAGGCCGCATCATTGACAATGTTGAATCGCAGCCACCCGGTGCGTTGACCAAATTATCTGCCCCGGGGCACGTCAGTTTTTCGGCGCATCGAAACCGGAAATCAACATTGTCAATGGTTCGGGTTGGTAAACCGATGCTAAGTGTATCCACACCGATTCTGGGGCGGATTCCAAAGGCGCACCGTATAATTGTAAATTTTATGACAAAGAGCGGTGCACTCGGATACCTGGTTGCACCATACAACTATGTACGATGGTAGGATGGCAGTGTGTTGACTTAGCTATAAGCCCCGGGGCATATAGTGAAGTCAGCGCACTGGCCTCCTGACACCGCACTTCATGAACGGTGCACTAAAAATATTTTCTGAAGCACTGCTCCCGGTGCTTTTTATATCATTATGTGCACCGTCGCCAGTGTGTCTCTGTGGAGGGACGCACCGTTACCAGTGCGTGACTGTGTTTTTGGCGCACCAACTCTTGTTTTATTTATTTTTCAAAAAATATTTATATACGTATATTTGTAAATACATATGTCATTTAATTAAAAAATTGTGTTTAATATGTCAATCATTCAGAGACGTGAAAGGAGAGAAGAGGAGCAACAACAACAACAACAGGTGGAAAAACATAACATGGTTCACCTGTGGGAGGCAAGAGAGAGGGAGAGAGATGCGTACCCTCACCCTATTACAGCAGCGACGCAGGGGCTCCTAAGGCAGGTATTCCTCCTCAAGTTCTATGAGGAGGCTACTTCCCTAAATTCCCATAGTGGTTTTTTGAGACATCTTATCCAAAGCTGGAATGCCTATCAACAGGCTTTTCGAGTTGGTATCGACCAGTGGTACATGCCCACTGAAGAGGATGTACATTTTATTACAGGGCTTTCGAGGAGAGGGGTAGATTTTCCCTTGTTACCCGAGGTTCCAATTGGCTGTGTGGCAGGGAGTCAGTTAGTTTACTCCCAGAGATACATTGGAGCAGATAGATTGTCTCCTTCAGATTTTCAAGTCTCCGGAGGACAGTTATGTATCGGTACATTTGGTTGTGAGGAGGTCCAGTGTCTCTCACTTATCATTTCAACCATTTCGCACAACACCAGTGACAGGCAACACATTAGTTGCTAGCTTTTATATTATGTTGATTCTTTACTACAACAGCCACGACTTGTCAAGTGGTCTGCCATTTTTTTACGGTAGTTCTGTACAAAATTAGATAGATTTCGTGCTCGTGCACAAGGGAGGGTCAACTTCCCTTTTGATTCAGAGATTTTTTGTTTATTTTTTGAGAGGTTTCTAGAGACGAGGCCTTCTTTTCTTCAGTAGCCTCGTAGGCTGATTACTGAGGCACATATGCATATGTGGGGGTAGATGATGCCCACGAGGGAGGAGACTCTCTTTCCAGTGAGGATATCAGATGATGCACTGGGGTTGCTAGCCAGTGTTTTTGAGCATCCCTTCATTATGGTCCCCTGTCCTTATGCAGGGTTGGATTGGCGAGGGTGTGCCAACATCCTCTTCACAGATGATGAGCCGCCAGATGATAAAGATAATATTACTGTTTTATTTAAATTTATTCTAACATTTTATTTAACTTGTTTTTATTAAATTATGTAATGAAATTATCTAATTATTGTTGTGTACTTGTATCTATTTTGCAGACATTGGCTCTTATGATGGCGAGGAGATGCCGCCACCACCACCTGATCCAGTTGTGGATCTTGATGAGGATGCAAAGGGCATGATGCCAGATATTTCCGAGGATCAACAGGAGGCTAGTGCAGATTAGAGACCTACTCCTGCTGGTGCGTCGTCCCACGGTCGACGTCTAAGTGATGCTAGATACAGGATGGAGTTGGGCAACCAACTCATTGCATTGTTTTTTGAGGCGAGCATCAGCCCCGTTGATTTCAGAGATATAGAGGCCAATGATAGGCTCTTACGGATGTGGAGAGGCATGTCGCATGACATGTACAGCCTGATGCGGCATGTCGTAGGAGTTACGACAGCTTTTACGCGACTGACGAAGACTGTCTCACGTTACAAGCGAGCCACATCACATGATGGATAGTCTGTGAGGCGCAGCGTACCATCGACATCTCATGATCGTTCACGGCCTCGCACCACGCCAGATTTGCATGAGCCTCCAGTAGCATCTACCAGCAGTCATCATGGAGATGAGACTCGATCATCGGCTAATCCATGACATTTATATTACAGTTGTATATTTTTAACATTATTCAGTTATATATATATATATATATATATATAATATGGTCCATGTATTTTATGTTCATTTTTCAGTTGTACTTAATTTACATGTTGGTGATCATCATTATGTGTATGTTGTTAGGTCATGTTAGATATGTTCATTTAATGTGCAGCTTGCAAATAGATGTGTATGTGATAGCATGAGATGTATATTTGATGTTTGTGTTGTACTGATGATGTTAATATATAATGTTAATTGTGTTTTGTTAGATGATCATGATCACGATGATGCAGTTAGTGATTTTGAATGTGTTTTTTAGTCAAATATGATGTTTGTACGATGCTTATCATGAATGTGATGTTTATTAATTAATTTATAAATACCAAATGATCATGATATTGTAAATTTGTAATATTTGTATTTATAATTGTATTTAAAATTCTAAAATTGTAATTGTAATGATATATATGTAAATTTCTAAAATTGTAATTGTAATTGTATATATGTAAAATTCTAAAATTGTTATTGTACGTGAAATTGTAAAATTGTAATTGTAATTCTAATTCTAATTATAATTGTAATTGTATACAAAATATTTGTAAAATTTTAATTGTATTAATGTGAAATGAATTTATGAAAATTTTTAAATTTGTAAATTTTAAATAATTGTAAAATAATAAATATAGAATAATATGATTTATTGTAACATAAGGAAATTTAGGAAATAATGCAAATAAATTCTTGTACTTAATTAGAATTATCATTATTTTATTATGATCTTAGATACAAAAAAAGAATTAATTTATACAGTACGCCATTGTTTTTGAGATCAAGTACATAATACCAAATTATCAAGTGAATTATTGATTTTAACATTAACACAATGCAAATTACCAATTAATTAAAAATACATATTACATTAATATTTCAAAAAACTCATCTTAAAAAGTATAAATATTGATGAAATAACACATATTGTACCATATCACTCTTGGTTCTCATGATCACCCTCATTATCTTCTAGCTCGCATGGCATGATAACACTATTGTTCTCAAAAATATGTTTTGATCTAGGGTCATGTGTCAATACGAACCACCAATCCCTATCCAAAACATCTGGGTAGAAAAATACCTGGTTGCAGTGTTTAGGGAAAACATAGGGCTCCTTAGCTTCATCCCACATATTTCTAGAGTTGATACATATCAGCCTACTATCATTATTCCAATCAAAGGTGTCCCACCACTTGCACCTAAAAATAACACATTGGAAAGAAGAAAAATCCACTTCAATGCTCTCTTGTATCTTTTCGACGTAACCTAATGTCCCTCTTACTAGTTGTTGATCACGGTGGCTAGATCGACTAGATTGATCGAACTTGACTTTCACTCCACAGCCTTGTGTGATGTTTCCAGCATTGACATTTTCTGTGCGAAAATGGTGTCCATATGCCCACATAGATGGGAAAAAATGCACCTATTATAAAAAAGTTTAAAAAATCATATAAGTGTCATATAAATAATAATCCAACAGTTAAGATATGAAATGTAGATGTCTTATAATAAGTTTCAAATTTACATATAAATTATTACCGAGTTGCTGCACCCAATCCCTACGTTTAGCGCATCCTCTTCAGCATGCGGGTAATGACCGGTAGCACCGTATTTCTCTCTGAATTGGTTAGCAACCCAACTGTTGGGGCATATTTTTGGCATATTATCCTCTAAATGACTGGGATAAGGGACGCTTCTACCATTCAACCGTCTGAATTATTTCCTGTCACTATCCCATTTCATTCTTTTTTATTCGTACAATGCGACCCACAGTTGTGTCGCTTCAGAATTGTAAAGAATGAATTTATTGATTGCTTCAATTTCTGCATTCGCTGATGAAATCAAACCAACATTATATAGTACTTAGAGATCAAAATATACATTATATCGAAGTTCAACATGAATATTATTTACTTTTTGTAAATTTGAAAATTTATAAGTCGCTTACTCTTTATCAAGCGCTTTTTTCCACTTGTTTGGAGCAACTCTCCTTCTCTTTTGTCTTCATCCAATTCATCGCCCCAAATCACCGCACCTGGTCTGTTGTCGATCTGCTTGATGTACTCACTGGCATAGTAGAAAGACTCATACGATATGTACCCCTCTGCCATAGACCCCTTGGGTTTTGCCCTTTGTCGAACAAAACCTTTCAATTTCTTCATGTACCTCTCTAAGAAGAACATCCAACGACAAGAAACAACCCCAACTAATTCAACCTCATCTACTAGGTGGATTAGAAGATGAACATGTAAGTCCATGAAACTCGTCGGCAGTTCCTTCTCAAACATACAAACAATCTCAACTATCTCTTGACGCCACCGTGGAATGCTAGCCACATGAATCTCCTTTGACGTGATCCAATGTACAAATGCAGATAATTTAGATATGGCACATCCTAGGTCTTGAGGGAATTCATGTTTCACACACCCACACACAAACAAAGGATAATGACACTGCAAAGTTATAAAAATGTGCAATAATATACAAAATTAGTTATGTTTTATGATCACCGCATGGGATAAAATTTATTAATATAAAAAATAATAAAATCATGCTTTTGACATTATACGTACTCTTAGAAGATTCAAATGGTCATGTGATTTCAACCTCGAAAAATGGTCATCCACGGTGAAGCAACGCCGTAGTGAAGACCCATATGAAGTTGGCACCCTCACATCCATTATAACTTCCTTTGCCAAAGATATATCATCTTTTTTTTAAATCCATGGGACATCACCTTCTTTGAAAAACCATGAATTAGAGGGACCAGCGCCTGCCTCTGATCCCATACTTTCTAATCGTCTTGGCCAATATTTCTTTTTAGTTTTTGAAGTAATAAGATCTTTCCTAACTGCCAATGTGTCACTTTGTTTCGATGATATGTGCCTCCATAAAGAAGATGAAATATTTTTAAATATATGCATGGGATCTAATAAGTGGGCAATCTTAAGATGCTCCCAATATGGGAGGTCATAAAATATAGATTTCCTTTTCATCCCAATGGGAAATTTCTCAACATAGGTGTTGAAGAAATCTGGATCATCGAACTTAGGCTCCCCATTTGACTCGAACATTTCTGTGAACTCCTCCTTCTCTCTCTCATATGCTCTAAGCCATTCAGCTGGTGTCATTATTGGAGGCCTTTGGGTTCTTTCTCGTTTACCATTGAAAGTAGATGCTTCTCTTTTGTAAGGGTGTTGCTCTGGTAGGAATATCCTAGAGCAATCATACACTGGCTTTCGTAGGTCCTTGGACCATCTAGTTTTCAGAGAAGGTCCACAACATTTACATCCAAAATACCCTTTTGTTACAAGACCTGCGAGATTATATTTGTATACATTAATTAATATGCATGGCACGTTAAAGAATATCATGAAGATCAGAACAAATAATATTACAACGAATTAAATAACTAACATGTGAAAGAATATTGTTACATTATATATAAACAAATCAATAAATTAAACATGTAATTTACCAGAGAAAAATTTTAAGCCTGGATAATCATGTGTTGTGTAAGCACATATGCCATACAACGTAAACCTCCTCTCTGCTGCGATGGGTCTTGATATATCGTATACATTTATCCCATCCCATAATTCCTTCAATTCATTTACCAGTGGTTGTAAGTAGACATCCATATTCTTCACTTGTCTTCTATCAGGGACTATGAGAGCCAGCATAAGATGTTCATTCTTCACGGACAACCATGTGGGGATATTTTTATTGATCACTACTATAGGCCAAACAAAATAGTTGGTGTTCTGGAGGGAATATGGGTTGACGCCATCCATGGCTATGCTGAGTCATAGACTTCGTACTTCATTCTTGAATTTTTCGGGCAATGTATCCTCTATATGCTTCATGGCTATTGAATCAGTTGGTATTCGCATAACTCCCAACTCACTTCTGTGTGAGGCGTCCCATCCTTGCAACATAGCTAATTCTTTGCAACGAAAGAGCCTTTGAATCCTTGGGATTATAAGCATGTGCCTCAATATCTTAAAAGGAGGACCAGTACGTGATTTACCCTTCTTTTTTTATTTATCATGCCTGTCATGCCTACATTTCGGACACATCTCTTTGTCTGCATATTCTCCTCTATATAGAATACAATCATTTGGACATGCATGATATGATATGTAATCAACACCCAATATTTTCAACAATTTGTTTGCCTCTTTGTAGCTACCAGGCAAAACATTATCACTCGGAAGAACCTTATCTTTGAATAACTTGTAGTTGGTGATCATGGAAAACTATATTAATAAATGTACATAAATGTCGATGTAATTATTAACGTTCATAAAATTTAACATTTGTAATGTTAATTACAGTGTACTGATTATATTTCAAATTTATATATAAGGGAAGTAATTTATGGTAACTTACCTCAAAAGTTTCGAGAAACATGCATTCAACAAGCCAAAATTTGCTTTCAAGTTGTACAGTAACATCATTTTCCCCAACTGGGTAGACTTTGACTGACCGCCGGGTCCAAAGAGAGGGGTGGTGGAAGCAAATTTTGGGCTTTCGAAAAAGGTGTCAGCAATATGAGCATCATCCCCTAGCTGATAATCATTTTGTAATGCATCTAACAACATTGTCTCCATGGCAGTTGTATCCCTTAAGTAATCATCCATACAAACCTCTATTTGATTGTCTCCATTGCCAACTTGTGAAGAACTACTATTGTTGTATTCATTCCTAATTGGTGAATCTGGACGTAGCGAGAATTGAATCGGTGGTTGATTCAACCATTCTTGGTATCGTTCCTCTCTGATTTTTTCTCTTAATTCAGTCTTCTCTCGATTTGACATTGTCGTGGGGTGCAATGGAAGATGGTAGGTAGGTTGTTTATCATCACTAGAATCCTAACAATTAAAAAAAAAAATTGAACATGATTAGTACAAAATATTATGATATCAATTAGTAACCACGTTGAAAATATCGCATGATTATAAATTGGTTTGACGTTGAAATAATTACATATTAATCAATGTATATACTAAACAATTATAATTATAATTACCATCATTGTCTCGGGATTGTGGTTAGAAGATGCAATATTGTTACAACTGGCAGGGTGAAGCAGTTGTCCATTTTCATCTACCAAATGCGTCTTGCGGTATGCAGCTCTTGATAAGAATTTTTGATGTTTTGGAGCAGTACTTTGAATATAATTTTGTGCATCTGAACTCAATGATGAATCTGCATGAACCTGAAAAATTGTATCCATTATAAATTTAATTAAGTTGTGCATGATTGACTAAATGGATAAAAAACATACATAAATTCAATTAGATAGTGAAAAAATAAAACAAATCTGAAGTAAATATTACGTCTCCACATGGATAGGGAGAACTCCGCGATGGACTTTGAGAAATATTATGGCACGAGCTGGATTTTGAATAATTGTCCATTTCATATAATATATGATATTTTCTCCTTGCATTTGAGCAAAACAACAATAAAATTTTGTGCACAAACCTAAATGTAATTTCGGTGTGTACTATTCAGATAACCGCACCAGCCAGTTCTTTATTTTGTGCACCGGTGCGCTTTTGTAACAAGTAGCACCGATGCGGTTCAATTAAATGATGCACCGATAAACGAATAACCGCAATAAAAAAAAGCGCAACCCTATTTTATTTAAGTGAAAAAAAAGCAGTAAATTGAAAATTGGGCGGCAAAATATTTTCAAAAATATAATTTTGTAATATTCCAAATCTGGAACAGCTAGCAAGGGATGACTGGAAAACACATTTTCCAGTAATGGATGCTACAGAATTTGAAACCAAGACCTGGATCCATTAGAAAAATGTGTCTAAGTGCTAAATCCAAGAGGAGGCTCCAAATAAATCCTTCTAGAGTGGTTAAACAGATCTCCCACTGCTAGATGTCCTCTAAAAATGCTTGATGAAGGGACTGCAGCAATACATGAATATGAAATGGAGAAAAAACGTTATTTTATGAAGTCTGCACACATGAATAAGTAGATAGCAAACCAATGTATAATATAGCAGCAAATGTGTACAATGTTTTGAGGAATCAATCACTCAATCTAGGCAATGAAAGCCTCAATTAGACATGTACAAGAAAATACAGCAACACTGCTATGCAGAAAGCTCATATGACTAAAATAACGCAGGTCATTGGAGACACTGCAACAAAATACATGAAAATAGAATGATATAACAATATAATCTCAAATAAATGATGGGGATCAAGCTCTAAACCCATGAAAACACTAATACAACAATAATACACAATCCTTGGAAGGATTAGCTACAATACACATGGAAATGGCAAATCTGCAGAAATGCCAGAGTTGTTGGGCAACAGCTACAACTCAATACTATAAAATCATGGAGATGGATTAAGATGATGCTCAATATGAAATAAACCTCCTCCAATGGATATCTCAATGCAAGGTTGATCTTGGCACTGAAGATCTTTCCTTCCAAGAAGCTAGTGCAACCTCTCACTGCAAGTGTGCACTGAAATAACGCAGTCTAGTGAAGAGATTGCGCTGTCTATGATGGGAGAAGCTTGGCCTGATGCCAAGATATGCAAATCAGCTCTAAAATCCCTTTCAGTAACCTCCCGGAGTAATAGGAACTCCCTCCTCTGAAAGATGAGCCAAAGAGAAGTGTTGTGGAACCCTCCACTGCACTAAAGAACACTAGCATGCTATACTTCAAGAAAATAACGTTAAAGGATCGAATAATGGCTACTTCGAGCCAAGATGTGTGGATAAAATGAAGTGAAATCCTTCAAGAGGCCTTCTAAGAAGGAGAGGAAATCCTAAACAGAATCCTCAAGCAATACATCACCGCAACTCGCCTTGAACATCCGGACTGAAAATATGTCTAAGCGCATACAAATGATCAAATGCTCCAAGATGTCTCACTATGGTCGCTCTCTTCTCCTCCTTGCAAAAGAATACCTCTTTGCACCGGACTCCCACACAAAGAGGGTTTCTTCCACAAAGAATATTCCTCCCTCTCTAATCGTGTTGTCTTCTCATGCAAGCTACACCTCTTAGGCGCGTGTTGACTTGGTCAAACTTGACCTAGTCCTCATGCATTTGCCCCTTTTCACACTGGAAGGTGAAAAATCAAGCTGCTCCATGGATCATTTTCACAATTTTATGAAGGATATTATTCCTACTCATGGGCCTTTTACCCATTTTATTCACCTCCTAGATGAAATAGACAAAAATTAATGTTCCAATTATCTTCAAGAAAATTTTGGAACATTACAGTCCTCCCCTCTCAAAGATTGCTTGTCCTCAAGCAAGTGCAAGGATAGACTGAATTATTTTCTCCTCCTCTCCCTATAGCATCTGTGTATGATGATCTCCTCCAAGGAAAGTGATTTTATCTCACCAATCAAGCCTCCACATTACTCCTCCTCAGCATGTAAGTTAGCTATCAAGCTCTCATCATGTGAAAGTGAAATACTCACGAGGATAAAAAAGTGATGTCTAGAGGTCCCTTTGAGGAATGTGATCCAAAATATAATGGAAGCTATCTCCCTCATATGGATCCTCCATCCCCAAGCAATGAGCCATACAAAATGAGTTACCTCCCAACTAGGAAACTCCTGGAAACTGTCCTCCACCTTTGGCTCCGACAAAGAAGGTGGCCTGAAATTCTGCACATGGTAGACAATGTAGCCTACCCCACACTGTCCATCTCTCCATTTATGATAAGTGTAGAGTGTTTGCTGATCCTGGGCTACAATAAATTTTCCCTCAAGTGGAAAGATGAGGACTAGATCCCCAAATATCTCTCCTCCAACACTGCAAATCACGCTAGCCCAAATGTCCCCATACATGATGAGTTGGAAGTCATCATCATATGGTATCTCATCCATCATATGGCTCACCCCATAAGGAAACAATTCTGTTGTCAAGGTGACCATACCATATCCCATGCTCCCCTTAGAACATGTAGTGCAAAAAGTGTGAGGAATTTCTCCCTCAAAGGAAACATTCACCCCCATGTGTCTCTCTCCCAAACATGCTCCTCATAAAGACAAAAAAAATAGAGCCATAGGGAGCAAAAATGAGAATCATGCTTGCTGGCATATGCAACAAATGAGAAGGACAATGGTCCCTCAAATGTAACCAATGTAGCTTGACCATCAACTGCCATAGAGACTGATAAAATGAGTGGCTTCTCAACCACTTTCTTGCTGCTCCAATCTCCTCATAAGTATGGAGGAAGTGAATAATGCATAGTGTAAAATGAACATGTCCTCCATCATATATCTTTCCCCCAAGTCCTCTTAGGGAATGACCATCAATCATGCTCATGGCCTCAACTAAACCATGTGGTATAGAAAAAAGAATGCTCCTCCTTGGAGCATCATCCTGCACATATATATTTAAGGGACATACATCATATAAAGAATCATGTAAATAATAATCACCCTTACCATATGTCCTGCTCATACAAATGGAGTGGCTCATATATGAGTTTCCTCTCATCCTCAATGAGAAAAGAGGTGGTTGTGCTAATTCTCTCAAAGAGTCATGTATCTCCTCCATCTCCATCTAATCCATGCATCTGCTCATATGCTAATATATATCCTCCTCAAAGACCATCCAAATAATACCCCTCCATGATGGTGTGGTATTCTCTCATAGAACAAGTGGGGCTGAAAAAGAAATCCGCATAAGCTACTTGTAGCAACTTCTCCTTGAGATTGGAAGCTCTAGGAAAGAAGATCCTACCATGATAGTATATGACCTCATCTCTGATTGAGTATCCCTCTTCATGCAATTAGCCATCCAAGATCATGCAAGTAAAAAGATCCTTAGAATACTCCACCAACAGTTGGGAGTTCCAATAGGGATCTATCCTCCATAGTGACAGCGCGGATGATCTCTCATGAAGAGCATATGTCATACGGTTACCATCTGCTTTGACATCTCCCATGCCAAAGATGCAATTTGGAAGGCTGTTATCCTTCCCCTGCTGCTTCTGCCACAACGCAAAATCTGAAATGGAAGTGGGTGATGCTGATGTTGAGAGAATGCTCCCTCTCTCCTTGATTCTACCCCAGCCTCCCAATGCTCTCTCCCAAGGTTTCCACTCCTCTGAAATCAATGAGTGGTGCCTCAGCATGTGAAGCATCCATCCTCCTCTGCTAATCCAGTGGTCTCCCTAGAAAAATGTCTCCATGCAATGATACATCCTCAACAAGAGATGATTGAATAGATGAATTGAGATAACCCTCCATGCTTCCACTGCACAATCCAATCACCTTCTTAGGTGCATCAACCTCAAAAAATGAATAGGGATGTGCAGTCCTCATCTCATGATGTTGGGTCTTCTCCCTACTTCCTCCTCAAAATAGCACAGATAGAACATGAATTGTGCCTTGATCTCCACACATGAGATCCTGGGGACTTCCTTGCAAAGATGCAAGAATCCCTCTACTTGGAGCAAGAGCTCCTCCTCCTCTGCATGAGGTGCTAGATCAACTCTAGATCTAACAACGTTGTTGCCCTCAGTCTCTACAACATGAGTGGGAAATCATTCAATGATTGGATCCCCATTTGAAAAAGAGATCCCCACGCTCCTTTGCTCAAAGGTGTGAGATGTAAACCTTTCTTACGGCAAAGTATGGTGCAATTTTTCAGCCTCCCCCATTGTTTTCTAAAATGGTACTGTGTTTTTATGCAAGAGTTTTCTTTGAGTTTTCTTGTTTAGATCCACCATGTGTGTCTCATGAATCCTTCCATCAAATATTTTCAATAATGCCTTAGTGAAACTAGCATAAGATGCAATGTTTACATTTCTTAAAGAAAAAGATTCAAATATCCACTAGGCATGAGCCTTACCTCTCAAATGCAGCACTGCAATTTTGATGGCTTCATCCTCCAGAATTTGGTGCTGCTACAAGAAGGTATCTAACTCCTCCACCCAAGCTTTGGCTGAACATACAGGTGAACCCTCAAAGGTAGATAGATGAAATCTATCCTGCTACTCTCTTCCTTTCACCTTCATCTTGCAAAACTCTGAAAAATGAGTTGATCTCAGAATTTCTGAGTTTGAAGCTCATACTCTTTCAAGAAATCACTAAGGTTTTCCCTCCTAGTAACCTCTTCTTCTCTTTCCATCTCTCTTCTGGCAATCTTGGGCATGTGACTATGTTGTACAAGATGGTGTGTAGCTACTTGCTCACACTCCTTATGTGCAAATCTAGAGTTTTCCTTTGGTATAAACCCTCTTGGAGATTCTTCACACATCTCCCTATGGATCTCCTTGAACTCTTCATGAATAATATGTACAGATTTAGGAAGAAGCATGGTAAGCTTATCCCCTTTTTCTTTTTCTCCTCTAAAAGATGGAGTCTTTCTCCTGCTTATTTCTTTGTCTCCTTCTCGATGAGAATAGGAAGTGTAGGGATCTTCCTCATCTTTCTTCTTATCCTCCTTGGGGAGGTTCTTCATGGATATAAAATATGATGAGATAAGTCCCATCCTCTTCAATCTTCTGATCTCTTGGGCTTAGACTCACAGGTTGAGCCAAGACTATGCTTTGATACCACTATAATATTCCAAATCTGTAACAGCTAGCAAGGCATGACTAGAAAACGCATTTTCCAGTAATGAATGCTACAAGATTTGAAACCAGGACCTAGATCCCTTAGAAAAATGTGTCTAAGTTCTGAATCCAAGAGGAGGATCCAAATAAATCCTTCTAGAGTGGTTAAACAGATCTCCCACTGCTAGATGTCCTCTAAAAGTGCCCAATGAAGGGACTGTAGCAATACATGAATATGAAATGGAGCAACAACGTTATTTTATGAAGTCTGCACACATGAAGAAGTATATAGCCAACCAATTTATAATATAGCAGAAAATGTGTGCAATTTTTTAAGGAATCAATCACTCAAGCTGGGCAATGAAAGCCTCAATTAGACATGTACAAGACAATACAGCAACACTGCTATGCAGAAAGCTCATATGACTAAAATAACGCAGTTCATTGGAGACATTGCAACAAAATACATGAAAATAGAAAGATATAACAATATCAACTCAAATAAATGAGGGGGAGCAAGCTCTCAACCCCTGAAAACACTAATACAACAATAAGACACAATCCTTGGAAGGATTGGCTACAATACACATGAAAATGGAAAATCTGCAAAAATGCCAGAGTTGCTGGGTAGCAGTTGCAACTCAATACTATAAATACATGGATATGGCTGAATATGATGCTCAATATGAAATAAACCTCCTCCAATGGATCTCTCAATGCAAGGTTGATCCCGACACTGAAGATCTTGCCCTCCAAGAAGCTTGCTTAACCTCTCACTACAAGTGTGCACTGAAATAACGCAGTCTAGTGAAGAGATTGCGTTGTCTATGATGGGAGAAGCTTGGCCTAATGCCAAGATATGAAAATCAGCTCTGAAATCCCTTTCACTAACCTCCCGGAGGAATAGGAACTCGCTCCTCTAAAAGATGAGCCAAAGAGAAGTGTTGTGGAGCCCTCCACTGCAACACCCAGCAACACTACGTTATACTTCAGTAGAAATAACACAGTGACTGAATAATGGCTTTGGCCTTGAGCCAAGATGTGGAGAAAATGAAGTGCAATCCTTCAAGAGGCCTCTCAAGAAGGAGAGGAAATCCTAAACAGGAATCCCTCGTGCTAAGCAGCACTGCAACTCAGTTGAACAGTCGGGACTGCAAATATGTCTAAGCAGACAAATGATCAAATGCTCCAAGATGTCTCACTATGGCTGCCTCTTCCTCATTTTATGCAAGTGAATGCCTCTTTGCCCTGGACCAGACACATTAGGGTTTCTTCCACAAAGAATATTCCTCCCTCTCTAACTGCGTTGTCTTCTCATGCAAGCTACACCTCTTAGGCAGTGCTGTTGACTTGGTCAAACTTGACCTTGTCCTTATGCATTTTCCCCTTTTCACACTGGAAGGTGCAAACTCAAGCTACTCCATGGATCCTTTTCACATTATGAAGGATATTATTCCTACTCATGGGCCTTTTACCCATTTTATTCACCTCCTAGATGAAATAGACAAAAATTAATGTTCCAATTATCTTCATCAAAATTTTGGAACATTACAAATTTCATAAAACATTTCTTTAAATACTAAACACTTTTCATTATTTCATTATTTTTGCAAAAAATTTCAGCGAGAGATTTGCAAGATACATACCTGGAGCAAACAGAGCATGAGAGCACTATGGAGCAGGGAAATACGTTTGAACAGAAGTATTTAGACAATCTGAATTCCAAACCTCTAGTAATTCAAACCCTATACCATAGAATTTTGAATGGCGTGAGTAAAGTTTATTGTTTTTTTGTACTTTTTTCTGCAGTATTTTTTATGCAGTGAAATAAGAAATCAAAGTCTATTGTTTTATTTTATTTTTTCTCTAGTTTTTTATGAACTAAAATACAAAATCAAATTTTATTGTTTTTTAAACTTTTTGTTTCTGCAGTTTTTTACCTTTTCTGTAGTTTTTAGAAACAAAAATAAAAAAAGAAATCAATTTTTAGAAACAAAACCCTAGATTTTTATTGTTTCTGCCATTTTTTCTCCCTCTTTCTTTTCAATTTAGATTTACAGGGTTTCTTTACTCATAAGAAATCCAACCCACGGGACGACTTGCATAGTCGGATCCCAATCCATGTTAGCCCTTGTGTCAATCTTAAAAAAATATAGATTTTTTTTCGCCAGTGCGCCCTGCGTAACGTTTCACACCGGTGTGCTTGGTTATACCAGCGCACCGCTGAAGTACAATGATAAAAAATAAAAAATAAAAAAATATGTTTTTATTAGTGCGCCATTTCTAACTTATGGCACCAGTGCACTATTACATTATTGAGCACTGCAAAACATGTTGTTTTGGAAAAAAAAACCATTTTACAAACATACCCTACATTATTTTTGTTTCTGCCCTTTCTTCTCCCACTTGCTGTGATTTCAGAATTAGGTTTTTTAATTTATATTTATAGGGTTTCTATTGCTAAATATAAGCCTAAGACATGCAACCAACGAGAGGATCTACATAGTCAGATCTCAATCCATGTCGGCCCTTGCGTCAATCTTAAAAAAAAGACATTTTTTTTCATCGGTGCCCCCTTCATAACATAGCGCACCGGTGTGCTCTGTTATACAAGCACACTGTGCAAGTACAATGATAAAAAATAAAAAAAACAAAATATGTTTTTATCAGTGTGCCATATGTAACATATGGCACCGGTGCACTATTACATTATGGCGCACCGCACAACGTGTTGTTTTGAAAAAAAACCATTTTACAAACATACCCTACATTATTTTTGTTTCTGCCCTGTATTCTCCCACTTGCTGTGATTTCAAAATTAGGGCTTTTCAATTTATATTTATAGGGTTTATATTGCTAAATATAAACCTAAGACATCCAACGAACGGGTTGACCTACATAATTATATCCCAATCCATGTCGGCCCTTACATAAATAAAAAATAAAAAAATAAAAAATAAAAATAAAAAAATGGGTGCATCCTGTCTGAAAGAGTGCACCGGGGTGCTCTGTTATCACAGCGTACCACGAAAAAACTGCCATAAAAAATTAGAAAAATATGCAGCCGGTGTGATATTTCATTATGACGCACCGCGAACATTCAGTTTCGAAAAAAAAAATTTCAAAAAATACAATCCTTACTTTCTTTTTGTTTCTCCCCTTTCTTCTTCTTCTTTCTATGATTCAGAATTAGGAGTTTTCAATTTAGATTTATAGATTTTGTATTGCTAAATATAGACCTAAGACATGCAACCAACGAAACGATTATCATAGTCGTATCCTAATCCATGTGGGCCTTGGAATGATTTTAAAAAAAATAGATTTTTTACCGGTGCGCCCTATGTAAGGTAGTGCACCGGTGCTTTGTTGTTTACAAGAGCACCAATAAGTAATGTGAAAAAATAATATTTTTTTAATGGTGCACCATATGTAAAATACAGCACTGATTTATGCTAAAAAAACTAACACTGGACGATTTTTATTATTTTTATGATGGTTAACCGGTGCGGTCATTGACATGTAACGCAGCGGGGCTTCTTGTTGACATAGAGCATCGTACGGTGTATTATACTGTTTTTGCGGTGCGTGGGAAAGACATACACGCACCGACGTTGGTGCGTTCACCATGAATGGCGCACGAGTTTTTTCAGATTTTTTTTTTAATTGAGAAGTTGACAGTTTATTTAAAAATATATTATTGATTGATATGATACCGGTTTGATATTGTTAAAGAAATGACTGACAAGAGATCAAGTAACAAAAATATTGATAACACATCAAGAAAAGCAAAAAAGGCAAGTTCTTTGTAAATTTTTTACAAAAAAAAATATTTTTGAACTATATGTAAGTTTAAATAATATGTATTGTTTAATGTGTATCATTCAGAGTGACAAAATGACGAAGCTCGATTAGATTATTTATGATCTAGGACCAAAAGAACGTATAAGCTTGATGGAAAAATTGCAAAATAATGAATCAGGTGAATGAAAAAATACTATCGATCCAATATGAGTTTCTTTTTTTAGTTTTCATTAATAATATAATTAAAATTATTAGATAACATGTGTGAAAAAATATATTAATTCACCTCTGTTTAATGTTCTATAGGGACCAACAAGTCAGAAAAGGAATGTTGTTCTAAGAAAAGAAAAACAATAGAACATGCAAATGAAAATGAATTTCTCCTTAGCTCATCTGGAGTGGTGTTGGAGGTTAACGAAAGGGGGAAAAACTTTTACAAATGTTTGAGGGATCTAGTGGAATGAATGTATAGACGTTCTTTCCACTTACAATACAAAAACCAATCCAATGATTCCAAGAACCGGATTTTATGTAAAGTACAGGAAGAGTTTCCAGATAATTGGTCAATGAAGCATGTGAGAATTTTAATAGAAAAAACATACAACAACAAAAAATAAGGAATGAAAAAGTAATATTCCTTTAGATGTTTGTCTAGAATTATTTATAAATATCACTTTTGTTATACTTACTTTTCATATATCAATATAAAAATTAAATAGTTTATTGTCATATTACATTTTCAGGAAGATTATGAAAATCTCAAAAGATGAACGAGCTGATATTAGAAATATGCCAGTAGGAATGTCCAAAAAGGTGTACAAGGAGATGGTCAAAGAAATGGACAAAATTGCATCATGGGAGGAGCCATCTCAACAACAACGTGCTTCAAATGTAATATGTAATCATTGAATTTTTTTATCATTAGGTAAAATAAATAAACAATTTAGCATTAAATATTAATTTTCAAGTATTTTCTTGCAGAAAATAAAAGAAAATGGAACCCATTCAGCACATAAAACAGGACAACAAGGAAGAAAAGGATTGATATCTAAGTTTGTGAGTAATTGTTACTTCCTTATAACAACTTAACTAGATTTCATTTTTGTATTTTTAATTTGTTTTACAAAAATCATCATTGAATGTCTCCAAACAGGTGCTAACATACAAAGAAGAACCATCAGAGGAATTGATTGAAATTGGTTTAAATATGGGTTGTGCGTATATGTTGGCATATCATAACTTAATTGTGGAATTTGTAAGCATCTATCGATCTTGTTTTACTTAGCTCTGTCTATAATTAATAGAAAAAATAAATATTTTATATTAAATATATGATTTCTTATGGGGTATAAAACTTGCAGGAAACAAAGTATGGCACTGCGCCAACAGATCAAATCTTGAAAGATGGCATGTTACATGGTTTTGAAAGAATGTGTATAGTTTATGAGTCAATTGTTGCATTGGTACGTCATTTCTTTTTTATTTACGTTGATGTATATTATTTAATATTGCAATTTTCATTATTCTCACCAATGTATATACACTCATTACAGTTTATTTTTATGTTTGTAGATGGAAGAAGGTGAAGAAGAAGAAAAAAATCAATGTCGTGAACAAAACATTTTTGAAAATAACCCAAGTCATGGAAGTAGCTCTAGCGGTGATGGCAGTTCAAGCAAAGAATGATGATCACTATGTTTGGATATAAAAGAAATGTGTTGTACTATTTTTGGAAAAATGTCTGTGAAATCAAACATTTTCTTTAATGTAATGGACATAGTGTCCCAATTGAAAGATAAAAGGATACCAATAACTATCCCATTCTGCATGACAAAGAATTTCTTATATATATATATATATATATATAATAAAAAATGTTTTAATTTATTCTATTGTGTTCTCTATTGTCACTATTGTGTTCTCCATTGTCGTTCTCAAATGCAGTAATAAAAATTTAATTCATATGAATATTGTTATAACATATATATGTGTAGACTTTTGATGAATAATGAATTTTAAAAAACCACAATAATTATGATATGATATAACAAATTAATCTAAACATCACATTCAAATCCATTAATAAAAATTTAATTAATATGAATATTGTTATAATATGTGTCGACTTTTGATGAATAATGAATTTAAAACAATCACAATAATTGCACTGCCACAGATCGATGTTTCTAAAAAATACAAAACAAAAACCGGTGCGCTTGTATTATTAAGCACACTAGTGCGTTTTTACTACCTAACGGGACCACACAAGTACCAAAACCAGTTAAAAATATCAAGGCGTTTGTGCGGTACGGCGCTCCGATGCATTTATGTATCTATACGCACTGGTGTCGTTTTACCACCTATGAGCATCACATGAATACCGATACCAATTATAAATTGCGATGCGTCTGTGTGATACTATGCACCGAGGCATTTTTTCTGTCTATACGCACCGGTGCATTTGGATGACCCATAGGCACCGCACAAATACCGATACCAATTACAAATCTCGGTGCATTTTTTTGATAGTACGCACAGGGGCGTTTATGTGTTGATAAGCGTCGGTGCATTTGTATGACATATTTGCACCACACGAATACCGATACCAATTGTAAACCTCGGTGCATTTGTGTGATATGATGCACTGGGGCGTTTATATAAGCATACACACCGGCACGTTGATATGACCTCTGGGAGCTGCTCAAATCCCAAGACCAATTAGAACGGCCCCGTGCATTGTATAACCAACACCAGGCCCGGTGCTTTTATTTTCCTTAATGGCCCGGTGCATTCTCCTTCGACCACCCCGGTGCACTGTCTACTGATACGGACCAGTGCGTTAAAACCTGATAATAGCACCAATGAAAAAACATCTGTAATAACCTCTGGTCACCCATTTTTTTTAGTTGTTTTGAGTTTCCATTAAAAGCTCCGCCAAAACCTCCGTTACCAGAAACGGACGTGGTAGCATATGTTTTTTTGACAATTTTGGCCAATTTTATAACACTAAAAACCTCCTTTATAACCTCTGCTAGAGGGTCTTTTCCTTGTAGTGATAGTAGGGCATGTTCAGTAGCTTAGTCCTGGTGAAATGCATGAGGAGTCTAATATGATAGGAATAGACTCTGGAGAACCTACCCTCACAGGTAAATTATTTCATGATGACCTTCATGAGGGGGGCATACCTGTCCAGTAGATGTGAGAAAGGAAAAATGGCTTTACATTCAACTTGACAACTAGGTTTTAGGAATGGATGATAATGGGTCAAGTCAAGATGTTTCTGTTTAAACCACCTCTCTCCAATGGAAGGAATTCTAGTGGCTTCAGAGATAACAGTGGGGGTCAACTCAAACCTCACCCCTGCTAGATGTATTTTATGTCAGTGAAGCCTTAGGGAAAATAATTTGGTCAACTGAGGATGGCTTTGGATTTCTTGTACTTTGTTACAAAACTCAAAACACCCTAACTCTTGGAAACAAGAAAGAATAGAAGGGTGGGTTTTTAGTTCTATAGTGCTTATGGGTTCAAACTTGTTGGGCTTCCCTCCCTTCTTATGTTGTCTTCTTCGTTTTTGAGCATCGTCGGCGGGCAAGAGCTGCACGTTTGAGTCGGGTGATGGAGGCAGTGTCCAGAGCGCGGCACTTGATCAGCGCTGCATGCAGAAATGGGTGACGGTGGTAGTGGCAGGCACGCAGCGTCGTGGCTCAGGCGAGAGCTGCATGCTTGAGTCGGGTGACAACAACAATGTCCAAAGCACAGCACTTGGTCAGTGCTGCATGCAAAAATGCACGACGGTGGCAGTGGCAAGCGCGCAGCATCGTGGGGGCACGAATACACATGAATCTGGGCATTGGGGCAGCAGCTCCTACACGTTGGCTGGAAACAGAAGAACGCAACATCGCTCTGGAGGCGCGCAGCGTCTGGAAGAAAACTACACAGGGAAAACCCACAGGCACGCAACGTCCACCTACAGGCATGCAACACCTATGAAACTCTACCCGAGGATGCTTTCTGAAACCAGAAAAATTGCACTCTATTTTGCCCAAGTCGAAATGAGGGGAAAAAAAGTTGTTGAAGCTATTTATACCATTCCTTTGAAAGAATTTAAACCTCAAAACCCTCTTTCATAAAGTTTTATTTGCACCTTTCTATTTGTCTCCCTTTTACTGTCTTTTCAGTCTCTTAACCCTTTTTATGCTTCTATCTGTCCCTCTACTGTCCTTTAACCATTTATTCCTTTCTAGCTTGGGCAATTTTCTAGATCCCTGACGACTCATCTTTGCTTTGGCCCCGTGAAGAATTATTTAAAGCTATATCCGCCTTCTTTAGGCCTTGTGAAAATGGATTTTACTGCTTTTATTTGAGAAAACTCATGTTGAACTGATTTTGTTTCTTTGAGTGGGGTGACCTATAGTGCCAAATACCTCATTCTTTGACCTTTTTGACAATCATATTTCATCTTTTGATTTAGTGAAGTTCGTGCTCTTCTACCCAATCCTAGAAAATAGCCTAGGAATTCCTTTTTACACCCTCTGATGTTGATGAAAGAGGTGCTTATTTCCACTTATCATGCCTATTTGCTCATTATCCCAATTTTTGAGTTTCTGTGGATATTCAGTAAGATAAACAAAGCTATCTTCTAAGTCTTCAAAGAAATCATCTTTTTGAATTGATTACTTTTTCTCAACAAATTTTCCACTGATTTATTTGAGGAGTCTCTGTAGCTTTTGTAGCCCAGCTACTTTTCCACTGTTTAGTCAAACTAGTCATGTTTCTTCATTCTTAATAGAAATACACTTATTCATGTCTTTATGAGTGTGATTGTCTTTTTTGATACTGGTCTTAGTTTTTTCACTTCTCTTCATGGCACATTTGATAGATTTTTTCCTTTTTGCAGGAGTGTGGCAAAGGGCAGTTGTCCCTCCACCAGTTTCATGCTTGAGGACCAAACCTCCACAATGATATTTTTGCTAAAATGCGCCATACTGCTCATATGTTACTAACTTTCTGAGCTCTGCACTAAATTTTGGATGAGTGGTATTTTAATTCTTTTTATGAGATCAAAACTTTCCCTGTAGCCTTCAGCTTCGTGTACATTTTATCAACTGTAAATGACTTTTAAACTTTCTTATGTGTCCTTTTGACATTTATATAATGAGCTCTTAATTTTCCATGTATTCTCCAGCTCATTGTACCTTTTTTATCAATTTCCAATGACTTCATTAGCTCTCTTAGGTGTCCTTGTTTGGCTTTGTTCTGCTTTAGACTAATCTTCAAGGCATTCCTACATAAATGATGGGATATGATAGTCTATTCTTTGCAAATTTTTCTGTAGGACCAAGAGGGCACCCTTTGGAGATTGCTCAAGTGCTCTTTTAAACTCATCTTTGACTTCCTGTGCAAACAATGGAATGAGGATCATGATGGTGCATGACCTAGGAAAACCTAATCGAATTATTTTCAAGGCCTTAGAATGGGCTTTTGACTGAAAGTTTGAACCAAGGTTTTGAATGAAGATACAGGGTTTAGAAATTATACTTATGCACCATCATCCTATACAGCTAGACATCCTTATTTTCCTTTGAAGGGATTTCTAGACAGACTTTTGATACCAACAATGCTTGAGGTGTTTGTGAGTAGGAGAAAAACTTTGTTTTAACTTGGCCAAACAAAATGTGAGATAAGAGGGCTTAGGCATCAAAGGTATAGGGCTATAAAAAAAAGTAGCAAATGATGGATAGAGTAAGGGAAAATAGTCCAGGATGGGTCTCATAGGATGATAGATCGACCATAGTAGAAAAAATAGGAGGAATAGGGGAAAATTTCTTTTTGAGGAGATTTCTAGAAGACACAATGATTGTTGAAGTTTGATTTCTAGAAATCTGAGACAAAGAATTTAGTCATCTAAAACAAGTGAAAATTACTGATGACTAACAGTGGCTCCACTTATGGAGGGTAGATCCTTTTTAGGAGGTGTCCAAAACCGCAGATCTCTGGCTTATGAAGACCAGTGCCTCATCCATTGGGTGGATTTTCTCTTTCTTTTATTGATGCTTTCCCTGAAGTAGTAATTTTGAAAATCTGAAAGCATGATTAGCTCAAATTTTCCTTCACCTACCCAATCTACTTTTCCTAACATTTTTTCTTCTTCGAGTGCACTTGAACTGGCAAACCCATTGACATTTTATTTTGAAAAAGAAAACAAACTATCTACTTCCACACTTATATCTTCCATGAGTTCAGATTAAGGTGATGAACTCCTTTGATTCTCTACCTATACTATTCAATTGTCAAGGTTAAGCTGTTTGACAGGATTTCATTCACTAGATTAAAAACATGAAATTGAAAACATGACCAAATCAGGATTAAACAATCTGATTTATCATGTGCTTGTGGCATAACAACAAGCTGCACACAAAAGTTTATTTTTGTACAAAATGAGATTTATAAAAATCAGGGCTAGGATACATAGTTTGCTATTCATCCCTATTTTCCTCTTTGGTTTTGTTTTGTGCATGTGGAACCAGTATCTTCTCTCCTAATCTGTTTTCTTTGACAAGTGAAGTTTGAATAATTTGACCAACATTCTTCTTACTAACTTATCAACAATAAATTTAAAGCATGTTCAGCTTGTGATTAGGCTAGATAGTTGAACAAGACAACATTTTGCACTAGTAGTGGCATTTAGACTTGCACACTTTCAGTATTACTATTTTTTGGGTACGGGGCTGTACCTTTTTTAGAATCTGCCCTCATTTCCTACTTTTCTTATGTTTTTCTATCATTTCTCTTTTTGAATTTTTCTTCAAACTATGGTATGTACAATGAGTAAAAATTAAAGCTAGGAATTCTTGCAGTAGTGATACTTGAGCATCCTATCTTCAAAAGGATCTCCTGATACTCTTTTTCCATTCAGTTTTTGGGAAAAAAGATCATAGTTGTTTTCACTTGCAAACATGGCATAAGGATTTTTCCAGAGATCTTTAAATAACTCATGTTCTGCTTGATGCTTCTTTTTATACTCTTGATTCCCATAAATGTTTTTGTTACAGATTTTCTTTAGGTAGAATAGGTATTCTTTATCATTTTTAAAACAAATGATGATGTCATCAAGGTAAACCATAGTGAAGAAATTTAAAACTGGAAACATAGTTCTTTGGAAGGTGTCTCCGGTGTTCTTTAGATCGGGAAGCATTGGTTTAAACTTGAAGCTGCTTCTTGTGAATTTGAAAAAATCTTTGAGCTGATTATTTTGAAGTGGTATCATCTGGTGGTAACTTGAAACACTATTATGAAATGACATATGATTAGAAACTCCTAGCTTTTTTGAAACATGATCTGTTTTGGAAACAAGATATTTGTTCCTTTGGAAAGGTTTCTCCTGGTACCTAAAATCTATACAAAACCTATGTCCTTTTTCCTTCTTTCTCAGCGAACTCAACTGCTCAAAATTTTTTTGATTCTTTTTGAAAGGATAGCCTTTTAGACCAATGGTTGTGTTACAAGGTTTTGGACTAGTTTCCCGACATATATTAGTGTTCTGAACAATTTTTCGCAATCTTGCTTTTCTTAGTTTTATGTGCAATGATAAGATTTTAGACAACTCAATTATTTCAGGGTCCTTAAGTTTACCCATGCCATCTTCCTCTATATCAGCTTCAGCATGTTAGCCACCCTTAAATTCTGTCATATCAGGTGGTGGCTAAATGATGTTAGATAGCCTTCAAGAAACAATTTCATTGCTAAAATTGTTGATGCTTAAAGTATTTTGATAAAATCCTATCCTTTGGACAATCATCACTGCTTTTCCCCCTTTTCAACTTAGAATTTCTGTTGTCATTACATAAAGAAAAAACTACTACAAACACCTTTTTCCCTTCCTTTCCACCTCCGAAATTAACCTCATTTTAACCCTTTTCATCTCCCATGAAAAACCCTCATTTTCATGTTTCTCCCCTTTCCCCTCATTAAAACCCTTGGATAAGGCCTAAGACCCTATCCTTGCCTTATTGAAACCCTCAAGACCCCTTGAAAACCATTAAAAATCTATAAAATACATTGTTTATGACTTAAGCCCCCTTGGGCTAAGTCTTTAACCCTCCCTTCCATGCGCCTTGGTGCTAGGACCGAGCGCCAACCTTCCGAACGCTTATCGCGTTGCCCTATTGCAATTAGCTCCTCCTTTTTCAACCCCCGGTCATATGTTTCTCCATATAACCCATGGCCCCGCAGTCGGGCACCAAGCCACATTGAAAATTAATATCTTAAACCTTCGGTTATATTAATTTTTTCAATGTTTATTAAATATTAAAGTTTTCCATTGTCAAAAACTCTGTTGTGCGTGCGCCCATGGTAGCTCTACAGCTGCCCTAGCTGCGCCTGGTCGGTGCCCTTCTTCGAGCGGTCTCCTCCACCATGGATCCTGGAGGGGGCCCTGCGGCCACACCCCCTTCGCCTCCTGAGCTTGCCGCATTCATCTCCCTCGTTGCAGCCTCGGGTAACCGGCCCTCAACCGGTTCTCAGCAGAAATTCGTGAAAAAATTGGCTAACATCCCCACGGTATCTTTGCCAGTGGAAGAGACGTGCAAATCTGCGCTGAATCTGGCAGAAAGGGGTCTTATAGGCCAGTTTACAGGGCTATGGCCTTCCCCGAAGGCAGTCGACGAATGGGTAAAAAGGAACTGGATTCCTCTGGTTAAGGAAAGCATCAAGAGCCATTTTGTGGGGAAAGGCTTTTTTGTTTTCGTCTTTGACAATGTGGAAGACAGAAGCTTGATATTCCGAAACGGGCCATATTTTATGGGCCCTCAAGGTCTTTACCTGAATAAATGGTCGCTAGATTTCGACCCTACTCAGGATGTGCCCACAGCGGTGCCGGTATGGGTGCGACTTCCCCATCTTCCCCTCCATTGCTGGAACCAGAGATCTCTGTAGTCTATTGGCAACGCCTTAGAAAGATACATCGACCAAGCGCCGAGGAAGGATCAGTTTTCCTGTGCTCGCATTTGTGTTGAAGTTGACCTAGAAGTTGGGCTGCCTGAAGCCATCAAACTCACGGTAGCAGATTGGTCACACATCCAGGAGCTTGATTACGAGCAGCTCCCTTTCAAATGTCGACACTGCCATGAATACGGACACTTTGCAAGATACTGCAAGAGAAAAAACGAAGAGCTAACAGAGAAAGAAAAAGGAGAACAATGGAATCAAGTCAAGAAGCCATCAAACAGCAGACAGAATAACAAAAACAAAGGCAAAGGAGTGGAGAACAAAGCAGGGCAAGAAAACTCAAACACACAAACCTCAGGAAGTAAGGACAATGCCAGTATAGAAGCGGATAAAAATCCCTTCGAATCTCTAAATCTTCAGCCAGACCCTCCAGAAGCAGAGCCGGATGGTTCAACCCCGATGGACAACAACACCGTTCCAGATCCTGGCATCATTTCAAACCCCTCTCAAGGTAATACCTCTTCCCCCTCTTATGCAGATATTATCAAGTCTAAAAAGAAGAATACAGAAATCACGGGATCCTCGGATGATGAGACCTTCGAGAGGCCATCAAAGAGAGCTGGTAGGAAATCAAATAGAGAAACTAGGGAAGAAGAATCAGAAAGACAAAAAACCCTAGGCAGCCAAACTACCATTGAGATGACCCTAGGCAGGAATACCAGATTAAGGACTCCCAAGGGAGGTGGACCTACCCCTTCTAGTTTTAAATGATGCAGATGGTCTCTTGGAACTGTAGGGGTATGGGGAATCCCACCAAGGCAGAAGCAATTAAAGATCTATTGAAATCGGAACCCGCAGACATTCTAATGCTCCAAGAGACAAAAATAGAGGGGGAGCACCTTTTGAACACAAGCAACACCAAGTGGAAATTTGACTCAGGCAAGGCAATCAGTGCAAGAGGCACAGCAGGAGGAATAGGTACTTTCTGGTCTCAAAAACTCTTTTCATTAGAAAGATCTCATGAATCTCAACACTGGATTTTTACTGAACTTCGACATAAAGCAAGCAATCTAGTCTTGGCTTTGTTTAACTTATATGTTCCTGTACATTATGATGAAAAGAAAGAGTGCTAGAAATCACTCTCAGATTACCTAGAGCTGCATAACCCTCAGAACTTAATTTTAGGAGGTGACTTGAACATAGTTTTGGATCCTAAAGAGAAGAGAGGCGGGAGTCCTTCGAGGGATCCCTTCCTCCCCATCGTGGAAGATCTTATTCTACAGTGGGACCTTGTAGACTTCAGGCCAGTCAAAAGAAAATATACTTGGACCAATAACAGAACTGGAGGAGACCACATCTCAGCAAGATTGGACAGGTTCCTCATCAGCAGCTCCATTATGCTGGACAACAGAATTGTTTTAACCAAGATCCTTCCAAAACTCACATCAGATCATAAACCAATTCTGCTATGTATAAAGGATGAAGAAGATTTAGGCCCTTTGCCATTCCGCTTTAACCCTCTCTGGGCAGGAATAGATGGGTTCTACGAAACAGTTCAATCTGCTTGGAGAATAGAGGTCACGGGCTCTCCAAGTTATGTGTGGGAGCAAAAGATAAAAATCACAAAAAATGCCTTAAAAGATTGGATCAAGAAAGCTATTAAGACTCCCACCAGCCAGAGGAAAGAGGATGTTCTTCAGTTGGCAGATCTACAATTAGATTTGGAAAAAAAAGACATCTCCCCAGTAGACCTAATAGAGGAAAACGCTGCTCAAAGGAGAACATACAATTCTTTTAGAAATGAAGAGGAGCACTGGCGATTGAAGTCTCGCAGTCTCTGGCTTAAAGCTGGAGATAGAAACACTGCTTATTTTCACAGACAGTACAGGGCAAGATTATCAAAAAACCATATTGCTGAAATCACCTTAGCCAATGGTCAGGTGTGTAAAGGTTTTGAACAAGTTAAGACTGCTGCCGAGGAACACTTCCATAATCTTCTCACTGCAGAAAGGAATGGGAGCGAGGAGGACATCAATGAATTTTTGTCAAACATTCCAAATCTTGTTAACTTCGATGACAATACTTCCCTCTTGAAGTTGGTCTCGGAGGAAGAAATCTACAGGATAGTGTGGTCAATGGAGCCGGATAAAGCACCAGGTCCAGACGGATTTTCAATTCATTTTTACAAAATATGCTGGGCACTAATCAAATCTGACCTTCTCAAAATGATCCAAGGTATCATGAGAAAGGCTAAGGTGGGTGGTGGAATTAACTCCACATTCCTTGCACTAATCCCCAAGGAAGCAAACCCTGGGTCTTTTGACAGATACAGGCCAATCTCACTATGTAATGCCTCCTACAAGATTATGGCCAAACTTCTGGAAAATAGACTAAAACCACTTCTACAAAAATTGATCTCTCCAGCTCAAGGAGGATTCGTGAAAGGCCGTCATATTCTGGACAATGTCATACAAGTTCAGGAAGCTCTGCACTCCAGCCACGCTCGGAAAGAACAAGGTATGCTTATTAAATTGGACATGTGTAATTCTTTTGATAGAGTTAATAGATCCTTCCTGTACAGGGTTCTCTCCTCCTTCGGGTTCAGCCAAGACTTTATAAATCTGATCAAAGCCTGTCTAGAAAGGACATGGATCGCTCCATTGGTCAATGGCAGACCGACGAACTTCTTTCTGGCCACCAGAGGGTTGAGGCAGGGCCGCCCTCTCTCCCCATTCCTCTATATTATCATGGCGGACTCCTTGAGCAGAAAGCTCACCAAAGAAAAAAACAATGGAAATATCCCTGGCATTAGAATTGCAAATGGCATCGATCCAGTGAATCATGCCTTCTTCGCTGACGATTCGATCCTGCTTGGGGGGGCCTCTGCTAGAGTGGAAAACTCCTTCAGAAACACTCTTCAGAAGTATTGTAGTGTTTCAGGAGTGCTCATAAGCGAAAAGAAGAGTGATGTATATGGTTGGAACACTGACCAATACACTATTGAGAAAATTGCCAACGATTTGGGTTTCACTGGATTTGCAGAGTGGGACAAGTTGAAATATCTGGGGCTCCCAATCACGTTAAGAACCAACAGGAATAATCTCTGGGAGGAAGTCATTTCGAAATTCAAGAAGAAGATAGGTGTGTGGGGAGGATTCTGGCTCACCACTGGGGGAAAACTCATACTTATCAAGGCTGTCCTCTCAGCTCTGCCCACATACCAGGCAGCACTGATGTTAGCCCCAAAAGCAATCTCTGATCAGATATCCAGACTAATGCGAAATTTCTTGTGGAAGGGCAGTCGTGGGAATCACGGCAAGTTTCATTTAATCAATTGGGAAATCGTGAAACGCCCCCTTATGGAAGGTGGACTGCAAGTTCGTGATCCCCAGAATGCCAATCTGGCTCTGGGCTGCAAACTCCTGTGGCAATTAATCAACAATCCCCTACATCCTGTCAGTCGAATCTTCAAAGTCAAATATCTAAAGAACCGGCCTCTTTCCTCCTTCACAGTTGAAAAATCACCAAAAGGCACGCATGTATGGAAGCTTTGCAGCAAAGGCATTAATTTTTTCAGAACTCATCTGTACAGAGTACCAGGAAACGGGAAAAACATAAGGATCTGGAGAGACAGCATTATGGGTCACTCTCCACTTGAAGATTCCAACGACTTCAAAGAGTTAAGAGACTGGTTTAAAGCGAAAGGAATAAGGAGGATCGAATATATATCGGAATGGGACACTAATGGCAATTGGCAGCAATGGAATTTACCCAAGCCTCCAGCGCAATTACAAAACCAGCTTGCTTCTTTTAAAAGCACCATCTCAGACTTCGCCCCGGTGCATAAAGACGAAGCAGATCATTGGGGATGGGGGAAAACATGGATCTATACAGAAAAGCAAGGATATCTTCAAATTCAGAGCAAAAAATACTCGCCTCATCCAGTGACTGTTTGGAAGCTGATATGGGACAGATTTAGCATACCCAAAATTAACTTTTTCTTCTGGATCTTGTTCCAAAACAAAATATTGACAGGAGAAAACCTGAGCAAGAGGAATATTGTTGGCCCCCATCATTGTGCTCTATGCAAAGCAGCGCTGGAAACTTTAGGGCATTTGTTTCTAGAATGTGAATTCGCGAAGGAGGTTTGGTCCTTCTTTCTGGTTGGACTGAATGTGCATTCACCTTCTCAAGGAGAGATAGACTCCATGTTTCTCTCTTGGAATTCTGCTTACCCTCATAAAACTGCTAGAAATTCCTTATGGCATAAGGTATGGACAGCAGCCCCCAAATATGTGTGCTGGAAGATCTGGCTGGCCCGTAACGAAATCATCTTCAGCAATAAAGAAACGATGACAGATAAAGTGGCGGACCAGGCCAAATCCCTCCTAATAGAGACCTTGATTCACTCTCAGAACAAAGAGGATAACACTCTTCGACCTGATGAAAGGACGTGGCTGGCTCCTTTCACCGGCTCGACCATCTCTCCTGCAAAACTTCGCCCTGCCTACGTGGAACATTGGCAGATTCGCATTCCGGAGGACAAATTCCACCAGTGGTGGAAATCTCAAGGCAAGATTTCTGTCTTCTTTGATGGTGCCTCAAAAGGCAACCCGGGAAGATCCGGTGCTGGTGGGGTGATTTACTATCCAAATGGGAATAAAAAGGAATTCAGTTGGGGCCTGGGGCTGAAATCCAATAATCAAGCAGAAATTCTAAGTTTATGGAAAGCATGTCAAATTGTCAGAAAAGAAAATCCAAGCGAAATAATAGTCTTTGGAGACTCAGAGGTGTTGATAAAAGCTATAGCCAGCAAGAAGGGACTTAAGAACCCGGTGCTCAACAAACAATTAGTAAGAGTAAACATAATGCTGAGGATCTTCCCCTCAGTAAATGTCTTCCACATTCTCAGAGACCTCAACAAGGAAGGAGATAAATTGGCCAACATAGGCTGCACGCTTCAAGAAGTAATGATAAGCTTAAATGCAGAAGCCCCGTATATGTCCATTATCCCTTAAAAGGCTAATGGAGGTCTTGTTGTAATGGTTGTTGTAGTGGTTGTTCTGGTTGAGATTTTGATTGTATCGGCTGCATAGGCTCTGCCCTATCAGCGTTTTTCTATAATATAACCGTTCTAGTTAAAAAAAAAAAAAAAAAAAAAATTATTAAAGTTTTCCGCTGATCCAAAGTTCAAGTTGATCTCCACCGTCGATCTGATCCACAGATCGACGGCGCGTAGTCCATCTCCCCTGTGGTCCCTGCCAACCACTCACCATCGCAAAAACCACACGGTATCCATCGCACCACTTTTAAGAGCGGGGTGGTTTTTTTCCATTTCGCAGCGATTCCATATGCTGGTCGACACATGTCTTGGGCATTATTCATAAAACCACCGTCCATCGCACGTTAAATATCGGACATGGACCCGGGGCGATATTGATGCGCACCATCCGATCAAAGGCCGCCCATTGGACAGTGATCGCTCACCAAAGATGCCCACACGATAACCAGGCTCCGGTGCATTGATAACAGCATCTCTACCGTCGATATGATCTGCAGATCGATGGCCCAAAATTCATCACCCGTTTTCTCCGTTTTGACTTTCCACCTACGCTCCCGACCGTCGATTTCGTGCAATCGACGGCTCCGATTCAAATCCTTCTTCCGCTCTCCTCTGACCTCTCTCGATCAATCTCGACCGTTGGATGATGCCATCCAACGGCCATGCTTCCTCCACATGCCTTCTGAAGTAGTTAGCCCATGCACGCAGGATTTTATAATATTTGTTTGTATTTTGCAGGGTTAAATGGTTTTCCTGCCATTTCTGAAGAAAATTCAGAAGCAGAAAGTGATGATCCTCCCGCTTCTGATTCATCAAAGAGGATCATTCGCGGGGTTTCAAATTCACGTTTTCATCAAAGATCCATGAGGCATTCATGCCATATCATCCCTACGCAACCTTGCACACCAACAAAAATGCATGAATCAAGCACAGTCAGAGAATATCAGTGTCAAAGGAAAAAGGGTACCAGGACAGAAGTTTGAAGACAGATTTGTGGGAATTTTGGCTAGGATGGATTATCAAAAGCCTAATCCTTCCGACTGAAACAAAGTTTAAAGTAATACGTAAGTGTTTTATTAAACAAAAAGCATAAGCTGCCACATCAGGGGCTAATTGAATCCCCCAACTACCTCAGAGCCACCTGCAGCCTCAAAGCAATCAAAAGGAGGCCGAAGTTATTACCAGACCAGGAGATATTTTGCATCAATACAGTTGAATAGTTATTCCAACTAAAGGAACTTATTTTAAACTGTCAACAGAAGTTATTGCCAAGATAACAAGAAGCCTTGAAGTCAACAAACTCTTTCCAGAAAGCCTAATAGTTAATGTAAACCAATCAATACAGGGGAAATATCAAAAAACTTCTCTATTGAGCCCCTCAAAGGCCGAGAGACAGTGCACTGTATTGATGGAACTTAGAATATATTTTATCCCATTTTCACCTCCTCATTCTTCTATAAATACTTCTGTAGCAGATGAGGAGTGGGTTGGTTGATCACTAGTTGTAATATTGGAACTCTTTGAAATAATACATATTCTTTAGAAGTTGAAGAACAAATTGAAGTCTTGGAAGCCTTGATGATATTGTTACATGCTTGTTCCTGAGAAGGCTCTATCATTGGATCCATGAGCTTGGCTATTGTTCTAAACTGTTCAATGTTTTCCCCTCTTTTCATTATGTTCCATAATTTCTTATTATAGTAGGTTGAAAGTTTTAGGCTAAGAAATGACTCTTGGAAGCACCTTAGACCTGTTCATCCTTCACTGTTTTATGTTTTCTTCTGCTGAAGTATTTTAGAGTCTTTAATCTCTCTCTTTAGTCTTCATGCTCGTCCATTTCCTTAATGGTTCAAATAGTGGTTTCAGCATGATTTATGATTCTCCCTGCTTGTCTTTTGCCACTTAAAAACTGTTATGGAAGTCTCCCTTTGAAGTTTTTCTGTTTATAGTAAGCCAAGGAGGTCTATTCTGATCTTGCCCTTTGTCCTTGCTTAAACAGTTTCCTTAAAGGTCTATATAGTTGAAATCATAGATGTGTTAGGTGTTCCCTCTTCTATGACTGCAATTATCAGTGAATATTTTATGTTTTCTAAGTCATTTGAAATAAAATATTTGAGGAAATAGGGTGTTCCCTGAATCTTAGATTTAATTTTAAAAGTTGCTTTGAAATCATTATTTACTTAAAGCTGTGATTTGTAGAATTCATGGTTAGCCCTGTCTACCAAATAGCTCTTTATTGTTCAAGTTGTGCTTTCAAATTCCCTTTGTTTGAGAATTAAACTTCTCTTTCCAAATCATTGATGTTCATCTCATTCCAAAACCAAAGGATCATGTGGCCAAGTTATATTTTCCCTCAGATATCCCATATCCATTGATGAGTATGTTATGACCTCTTATTGACTCCATTGCCCAATGAACCAGATGTTTCTCCATTCTATATATCTTTCCTATACCTTTCATGTTCTGTTGTATCAATCCAACCAAACAAACAAACAAACACCTATACTTAATAACTAGTCTAAAACCAATACTCATAGCACACAAGATAAACCTTTGCAAATAAACATTTGAGAGATCCCTCTCTTAGAACAAGAGGACTAGATCCTGTAACTCTAAATATTGGTTCTAATGTTTCCTTGTCTTTTGATTTTCCAAACTATCAAAACACGAGACACCAACATAATGGAAATCACGGTGGGACCCTGAGTAAAATCTTTAAAAAAAAAACACTCACTGTCTAGTATAACATAAGTAACCTCCCTCAAGCACTACCAAGCAATGGTAATCATCATAGGACTTAATTTAATCAGTGACAAACTAAGTAACCCTTAGGATTCTCGTTAAACCTTATCAAACCTTGAAGGAAGCAGTTACCAAGCCATAAGAGTGAACTTTGTATGATTAAACACCTTAGCTAAGTGTTAAATTAGTTTTAGGACACTCTCTTAACCTGTAAGACCGAATTAACTCAGAAAAACCCAAAAATATTTCAGTTTGGCTTCATAATAAATTTGGTGGTGGACCATAAAACCTTTTACCTCCAAAAGAGCTAAAAATTTCCACCTGGTGACTCCACAAAACAGACCTTTAGACTCCACTGGGAATATCCATAATCTTTATAACATCATACAAACTCAATTATAAAGCTTTAGGATTAAAGTTTTCTTCCTTTAAAAAGATCAGTTAGCCCCTTAAAAATATTGTCATACTTGGTCAACACTTTTCTTTTAGCTGGATTCGAAAAACACAGCATAGTGGCTCCTAGAAAGATTCATACTAGAGCTTTCCTTTACCCAAACCCGCCGGAAATAGTTGACAACCCTGAGAGTATACTTAGGGAGTTTCCTAAGATTAAATTTTCAACTGTTTTCAGATCACCCTTGAGAACTAATTCACTTCCTAAAAATCTTGCAGCTCTACACCAATCACAAGTCGAATTAAGAAATCCTTTTAGAACTAGGTCGCTTGATGATATAATTCAGATAGACTCTGAGTCTTCACTTTCGTACCCACAACAAAGTGAACATCCTGGTAGTAGAGAAACCACGCCACCTGATTTACATTTCCTTCTAAATTTAGGTGTCTCTCATCCAAGATCATCTCAACAATCTATTCATCCAACATCCACTATTCAAATCATTTCATTGCAGCCTACTTTCCCTGTTGCAAATCCACCCTTATTTCCAACTATGGCAAAATGGTATGCCCCATTAGTATTACCACAACCTCTGCTTCCCCTACCAAATGATTATCAATCCAAAATCCCTCACTTCACTGGAAAAGAATCTACAACAGCTCAACATCATGTAGATAGGATGGAAGATGCATTTGATTACATGGAAATAGAAGAAGAAACTGTGAAGATGAGGATCTTCGCTCAAATTTTAGGAGGAGATTTAAATAAATGGTTTAAAAACCTACCTCCTAACAGCATAAACGATTTCCCTGCTGTTGGCCGGATAAATCGTTCTTGCGGACAAGACCGATCTCCCTAGTGTCAGAAGACAATCTAGCAACAAACGAACAACTAAGTTTGTCTTTCTCTAAATATATTCATTTTACAAATAAATGTTATGAAGGTGTCGATCCTACCTTAAATCCAAATGCTTATTTTTGGTTGTAGTGCTTCCGTCACATCAATAATCCTTCGTCGCAACAAGAGCTCTTTTGTTGCAAGAAAGTATCATATTTCGTTGATCTGCAATCACAAACAAGAAAATATCAATAGCACCTGTATAAAAAATAATCATAAAACATACCTATCATAGTGATCAAGGAATCTATGAAATAAATGATCAAACGACAGCTTATTGAAATAAACAATCGAACGACAATTTATTGAGAAAAATAGAACTTGATTGTATTAATCTTAAAATATACAGAAGAACCTTACAACCTTAGCCTCGATGTTCGAAAGGCCTTCCCGGGGTCCGAAGCAGGAATCTCCTCTACTTTGATAAGTCTTGCACTCTTCCTTCAGGAGCAAAAAGAGGTATGTGATCTTTCCTCTCAAAATCTCAACAGAAAGAAGTCTAAATTTCAACAGCACTTCAGCTCAATCACACATAAAGCTTCAAATCCAATTCTCAATCTCCAAAATCTCAATCTCCAATAGCTCAACTTAACCCAAAAGGCTACCCAATGCCTCCTTTTATAGAGCAGATGAGGAGGTTAGGATTCCACCATTAAAGGGATAGAACCCTCCTTCAAAGGGATAGGCTCCTCATATCAAGGGATTAGTTCCTTAAGGTGTGGGATACATGCACCTTACCAAAGCGTACTCATCCCCAAAAAATCTCATCCAGAACCTTCCAGAATTGACCAAAAATCAACTTTTTCAGTTTAATTTCGCACTTTTTTGACTTTACAGGGGTACCGCAGGCATTACACTGGAAAAATGCGTTCTAGAACGCAGTTTATCTTCACATTACCTGCGTACCCTAGCTAAAAACGCAGGAAGGTCTCATGTTACCTGCGTACCCAAGGATTTTTTGAGTTTTAAGGGTTTTTCCTTCAGTTCTGAGGCTTGGAATGAGGAACAAAGGTTGTAAGACTTGCAAAGGAGGCATGTATGAGTGTTTAATGAGCTCATACAGTCAGCAGAATGTCAAGGTGACATTTTTAGTGTAACAGATTGCCCCCTAAAGTGCGAAGTCTGGAATAGATGAAGATGAAGTCTGTCATATATGAAGAGTGAAGTAATTTATCATTTCAAGGATCATCCTGTGGACACCCCAGTCGGAACCTGTAAAAACATTCAATGCAAAATATATATATATGTAATCATATCATCGCTGAGGTAGGCATTCCCATACTTAGATCAAAACTAACTAGAAACTATTCTAAACTATTCTGATACATGAATGATTTTGAATACATCACAGTATAGACATGTGTAGACACAGTATGGACGCAGCCATCTGTATATGAATAGTCCACTGTATAAATGAATAACAAAATTCCTCGCAGCCTGGATGGTAGAAACTAGATCCAGGGTCTTGATTTCCGCTTCTCGAACTAGTACGATTCTATCCATGTGAATAAATGTGTTGAAGTTGAACATGGTAGAAACCACTTGATTACCAGTCAATGATGTGAACTTTTAGCAAGTGTGAGAGAAACCACCAGTAATGTTAATGGCTCTCAAAGTACTCAGTACAATCCATGAAATGTGAATGAATGAGTTGAAGTCGAACATTTCACAGAATCATTCGATTGAAGGTCAATGATGCAACCTATCATCCAAGGCGAGAAACCTGCCATTGAGGCATGCAGATTTCAAGGTACTGATTATTTCTATATCAACTTCCTAGATAATGAGCTGTCGTCGATAGAAAGTGATCTGTCGTAGGTAAAACCACAACACAAAATCATAGATCAAGTTTTGAAAATGTATATTTGGCAAGGACTGACTCAGGAATGGTAAAAAATGGATGACAGATATTTTGCAAATGAATGGTTTATTTGAACTATCCTCTTGAACACATAACGACACTACAGATGGCTTGGTAGCAGTTGACCCAAAGCTAATACCCAGAAACCAGATGAAGACTTTCAAATGAGGTTCAATTAACTATTAGGCAAAGGATTTCCCAACCCAGGTGATTGAAAGTGTCATGTTCAAGAGTGGTTGACTGAATTTCCAAAAAATCAAAATATAACAAACACACCCATTTTTCTCTCTTTTCCCCCACCATTTCTGGCAAGTACCTCTTTATTTTTGACAAGCTTGAGGAGGATAAAATTTGCTTTTTTATAAGCTCATCCTTCGGATGAGTCCAACTTAGTTTAAGATTCAAACCCTAAGAAGGAGTGGTTCATTCCTGTTGAAAATTAAACAGGTCCTTTACTGTTAAATTTTAACGAGTCCAGTATAGGAGAAACTCGGTGTTTCGGTCACAGGAAGTCGAGGAAGAAAAAACTTAAGAAACTCCATCGATTGTACTTTTAAGTAAATTTAGTCTCTCGAGCCCGAAAAAGGATAAAATAATGCGGGAGAGAACTCTATTGACCGTATTTAGTCAAAGTATACCTTTTTCGTAAATAGTCCATTTTAGTCCGGAAAAGGGGTAAACTTATACTGAAGGGATGATTATTCATTTAATTTAACGAGTTCGAATAATCAAGTGCTCGGCAATCTTTTCATGTTTAAAGAGTCTGAAAAGGGCTTAAAAGAGAACTCCAAATTTCACTTTTTCATAAGTTTTAATGAGTTCGAAAAAGGGATAAAAATGTACTCATGGTTTTCACTTTTTCGTAAGTTTTAACGAGTTCGAAAAAGGGATAAAAATGTACTCTTGTGGCCGACTTTCAATTTAATTTACGAGCAAGAAAAGATGGAAATAACTTGGCATTTTCATGTTTTTTACGAGAATGAAAGATAGCAAAATAATCTCGAGATTTTAATGAGTTTAACGAGTCTTGAAAATAACCGAAATTGACTCCAAATAGGTTTCATTTTTACAAAAGCTTGAAACAGAGAGAAGACTGTGCTTGATGCCCCTTAAGCGTAACAGCTAGAGCGCATGCCCCCCTAGCTTCATTTCATTCAACTAAATACACAAATGGTAATTAATAGCTGGATGGAATGAAGGTTCATTTACGAGATCATATGAAAGACCTGACCTAAAACTGTAAGAAAATTATGCAAAAACTGAAATAACTAACATAAATATATGACCTAACATTTAAGAGATCTAGTCAAAGACTCGACTCAATTAGGGGAGGATTTGTTTCATTTTTTAACGAGCTTGACACAGGAAAAGAACTATGCTCATGGCAACGTGTTTCATTTTTTAACGAGGTTGACATAGTAAAAGGAACTATCCTCAGAAACTACTTATTTCTAATCTACCTACATAACCTAGTGTTTCATTTTTTAATGAGGTTGACACAGGAAAAGAACTGTCCTCAGACCTAATTCATTTTTTAATGAGGTTGACTCAATAAAAGGAACTATCCTCTGACCAACTGATTCATTTTTTAACGAGGTTGACACAGGAAAAGAACCGTCCTCATACCTGATTCATTTTTTAACGAGGTTGACTCAGTAACAGGAACTATCCTCAGACTAAATGATTCATTTTTTAATGAGGTTGACACATGAAAAGAACTATCCTCAGAAACTATTTATTCTAATCTACCAATCTACTCTCTACAATGTACCTACTGATTCATTTTTTAATGAGGTTGACACAGGAAAAGAACTCTCCTCACCCCACTGATTCATTTTTTAACGAGGTTGACACAGTAAAAGGAACTCTCCTCAGACTTTATTGATCATGGCTTCCAACTGGAAGAAACACATGTCAATGGACACACCTTGATCATGGCTTCCAAGAGGTCTTCATCAGATGGAAGAATAGTTCTCTGGAAGGAATACATGTCAAGGGACTCAAAAGGGATAAGAACATCACGTTCAAATAATCCCATATATTTTTCCATGTCAATTACCGGATCTAAGTCATACGAAGTCGAGAAAACAGTGAGAGGCTCGCTTCCATCGGTAACTAAAAACATGGGACTAGTTGCCACATAATTAACCCATGGCGGGGTAGACACCACTTTAGAAATAGGAACATTTAGGGATGTCTATTATTGGTAGTCGAAACAAGAATAGGGAATGAAAGCTGGTCTACAGTCACAATGTTTCCATTGTGAGGGAAAGACATCACGTGAAAGAGTGTCGATACGACAACTTTCATTGCATAAACATAGTCTCGCCCAAGGAGTAAATTGAAATCCAAGGGACCTCGAACTACCATAAGATCAATACAGATAGTTTTATCTTCCAAGGTAATAGAAAACTTAGGAAGGATCCCTAAAGGTTCACTAATGGTTCTGTTAAAATCTTTCAGATTCTGCGTAATAGGCACAAGCTGAGGAGAACCCAAAGCTTTCCAAGCAGTTGAGGATAAAATACTAACAGAAGCACCTTCATCTACCTGTGTGCAGTGTATTTCCCTACCACCAAACTTCACAATGATTTGGAAAGGCATGGAGGAAGGAAGACGAGGTTCTGTCAGTCTATTCCAATCAAAGGAAAAGACCTCAGTACTTGGAGGGGGGTATGTAGGAACAGGTGAAATGCCCCCCGGCGTAGAAGAATCGGATGTAACAAGAAGAACCTGAGCGGTATGACGTTCACTCTCTACAGGGAGAATGGGATCGACCGAATGTGAAATCGAATCGACCACTTGATAAACTAATGGATCATCAACCTGAGTGATATGAGTTTCACTCTCCAATGGAAGAGTGGGATCGACTGTACTTGAAACTAGATCAATCACTCCGTCAGTTGACGGTAGGTTGGGAGAAAGTTTACGGTAACTAGTTGGAAATTCTTGCTGTGGAACAGTAAGGTTTTCCAAAAATTTTGAGGCTTCATCCATGTGAGGGAAAATGTGAGTTTGATGAATCTCTTTGCATAACTTACAAGGAAACCTAACTTTACCCTTTTTCCCAGGAACCTGACTATCACTGGTTGATGGATCAACGAAAAGTTGATGAGATTTTTCTGACCATACTTCCAAGACCTTTGGAATACCAGGGCAATTGATAAGGAAGTGGTCACCCTTACAAAGTTTACAAGGGTATTTGGGTTTACGATGCATGTTGGAGGTTTCCTCAACACAACTAATACTTGCAGCCACGGTTGACTGGTTGAATTTTTCCTTATCTTGCTTCTTCTTCTTCTTCTTCTTCCCTTTCTTCTTCTTCTTAGCCACCTAGTTACTAGCGTCAAGGCTTTTACCAAGCGAAGAGGAAGAAATGGAGGATGAAATATTAGGCGAAGAAGGTAAAGGGTCAACAGAAGGTTGGTGATGTTGAGATGGTGAACTCTGTTGAAGTGAAGCATCCGGTTTAGGTGGAACAATTGGAGTATTCGGGGCCAACGAAGTTGAAAATAACCATATCGGTAAACCTATTGTAAATCCAGGTAATGACAATGTAGCCATATAAGGAGGACCAACATTTCCAAAGCAAGGAAAAGTACTAGGAATCTCGTTAAGAGGGGTTCCTGGGTTGGTAAATTATGGAACAGTTTCCATTATATTCAACTTCAGTGAATTTTATTAACAAAATAAAAAACTAAAATTAACAATTCACAATTCACACCTAACAATTAAAATTCACAATTCACACCTATGGTCTCTAAAAGTAAAAACAAACAAATTAACACGCGCTATCAAATCTAGGAGTCAAACCACACACAAACAGTAACTTCTCGTACTAAATACACTAGTTGGTGATGAAATCAACATCGCGGGAACTATCTGAGAAAGAGCGGTTTGACAGTTACCACAGAGAACACAGCAATGAAGCAGAGACGAGGTGCAAGTTTCTCCACTATGCCATCTCGAGTGAAGATAACCCTCCGGAGAGTCCAAGTGAGTATAGTCGACGTCTGCTCCAGGTACAGTGGGATCTTGATCCAGGTGGATATTGGTGGCCACCCGCCTATTCCACTTGGGCCCCCACCATTGTCTCTTTCAGTTTTTCAGTTTCGGCATAACTTACTATTTTTAGCAGTTTTTCGGGTCCTGAACTTCCGGAGCCGTTTTGAGGCCATAAACGACGTTGTTTGGGTATCGTTTTACCAGCGAATTGGATCATCCAATTCGCCCCAACAGTTTTAGTCCTCAGATAGAGCTTGCTAATGATGTATCATGTGCGTCAAACGGAGATAGTATGCCAAAGTTACGTCCCTGGGAAGTTGAAACACCAATTTACCCAAACGGGGCCCATAGTTTTGGCGCTTCATCTCCTAGGGTTAGGTTTTTGGGATTTTTAGGGTTCTCCATTGTTTCTCAATAATAAATAGGCCCTCGCGCCTCATTGTAAAGCAGTTCAGAGGTCTGTAGCCACCACCATCTCTTCTCAGAGATAGCAACCAGTACCCTAGCTAGTTTTATTTCCATTGTCTGTAAGCAAATTTCGGTTCTTTGATATTAATGAAATGAAGTGTTATTTCCGCTGCATCTCTGTATTTATGGTTATGTGTTTATTCTGTTGCGTTCCTGCATAAATCCGGATCAGTGGTATCAGAGCGGTCTCCTTTTTCTCGATCCTTCTTTGCATGTCCCCAACGAGGTCGGGGTATAAGGAGCTAGGGCTTGATCTGGTGGAACCTTTGCAAGATCAGCCTCGCAAACCTCGACGGACGCCCATGGGGGACGAAAAGAAAGATGAGGGAGCAGGAGATCCTATCAAAATTTTGCTCGAGGAGGCCCTCGAAAAACAAAGGAACGCGATGATGGATAGCTTTGCTCAGATCCTTCAACGGCTGCCCACCGGCGGCGCATCTGCATCCAGTAGCCACTCTGGAGTTGCGACTCCCTTTAAGGTACAAGTAAATTTTGACATTCCCATATTTGAGGGTCAAATAAACGCAGATGCCGTAGATAGATGGTTGAATCTATTAGAAGGATATTTCTCTGTTCATGACTTTTCAGACCGGGAGAAGATTATTTTTGCACTCCTCAAAGCTACCCCCCATGTTAAGGACTGGTGGGAAACCTACTGTGAGAACAAGGACCAGACAGAACCCTCTCTGTTCTCGGTCGTACCAACTTGGAATTCTTTCCAAGACGCCGTCAAGGAACAGTACTATCCTGTGGGGAGCTATGAGGACAAGTACATACAATGGACCACGCTGCGACAACAAAGGGATCGAGATGTGCATGAGCTGACGAATCTGTTCCATACCCTGCGCACAAAGTTGGGTATCAAAGATTCAGAGAAACATTTGGTGCTAAAGTATCGCAGCTGTCTGCACAGATACATTCAGGAGGAAATGGAGTTCCTCGACATCTCCTCGCTTGGTACGGCATACCGGTATGCTGCCAATATTGAGCAGAAATTCAAACAGAAGAAGCGAGACTTTGGATCTGCGAATCAAAAGCAAGGGAAAGGTGCTTCCAAACCGCAGAACAAAGGACAGAGCCAAGGCATGGCGGCTAAAGACAACCCGTCAAAGCCACACGAAAAGAACAACACCGCAAAGCCAAAGAAGGACACGGGAAAGTGGTGTGAGTTCCATAAGAGCTCCACTCACAACACAAGTGAGTGTCGGGCCAAGCAGTCGCTAGTGGTTGAGATGAGGGCTTCTGAGTCAGATGCATGCTCTGACTCCGAATCAGAACCTGAAAAGGCGAATGAAAAAGGGAAACAGATTATTGATGCGGAGCCCAACGCCATTGTTGCCACTACAAAGATCCAAAAGGAGGAACCGGAAGATCCAGAGGAGGAGGAACGTCTCTTCCACTCCTAGATGTGGGTAAAGGGCTCCCCTGTACAGTTCATTGTCGACAATGGGAGCCAAAAGAACCTCATTTCAGCAGACGCCGTGAAGCGGTTGGGCTTGCCGACCACAACTCACCCACATCTATACACCATCGGGTGGCTTCACCAAGGACGAGATCTCCGCGTCAGCCAGCAGTGCCGCCTTCCCTATAGCATCAAGCCCTTCGCGGATGAGGTATTATGTGACGTTGCTCCTATTGATGTTTCTGATGTATTATTAGGACAACCATACTTCTGGAAGCGTCATGCTGTGTATGAGTCTCAACCTCATGCTGTTATTATTACTTTGGGAAATAAGTTGTACAGGATACCAGAGGTACCACCTCCTACGACTATCTCTTTGGTTACTGCAAAAAAATGCAGTAAGCTCATTTCCCAAACCAGGAGATTCGTTTTCCTGATGATCCGCCCCCAGGGAAAGAAGAAGATTGTGGCTACGACCTCCAGACAGGGCCCCTCTGCACGACAACAACAAATGGATAAGGTTGTGGAGGAGTATGGGGACATCTTCACCTCGCCCACAGGGGTTCCTCTGCACTGTCAGGTCAAGCACCTGATTGATCTCACCCCAAGTGTGCCGCTACCCAATGGACCGATCTATCGGCGCTCTGTTCTGGAAAATGATGAAATCAAGAGGCAGATTTAGGAGCTATTGCAGAAAGGTCACATCAGACCAAGTTCATCACCCTGTGGGAGTCCGATCGTGTTGGTACAGAATAAGGATGGGACGTGGAGACTCTTTATTGACTATCGGGCGCTGAACAAGATCACTGTCCGGAATAGGTACCCAATCCCACGGATTGATGACCTTCTGGACCAACTCCAAGGTGCAAAATATTTCAGTAAGATCGACTTGAAGTCTGGGTATCACCAGGTACCAATTGAACCCTCTGATGTGTGGAAGACTGCCTTCGAAGCCAAGGAAGGCCTTTTTGAATGGCTGGTCATGCCTTTCAGGTTGACGAATGCTCCCGCAACCTTCATGAGGATGATGGACGACATCTTGCGGCCATTCAACAACTCATTCGTAGTGGTGTACTTGGATGACATTCTGATCTTCAGCAAGACTTGGGAAGAGCACCTTCATCACATCCAACAAGTCCTCCAAACACTGCGGCAACACAAGTTGTGTGCCAATTTGGAGAAGTGCACGTTTGGCATGACCCAGGTTCAATATCTGGGATACATTATTGATGAAAGGGGGTGCATGTGGATCCAGCCAAGATCCAAGTCATTCGGGATTGGCCAGCCCCGACTACTATAACAGAGCTTCGCAGCTTTCTGGGTCTTGCTAATTTCTACCGTAGATTCGTGTTGGGATTATCTCATATCACTTGGCCCTTGAGTCAAGTCACCAAAGGAGGAGCAAGAGCAAAATTCTTTTGGTCGGAACCTCAACAGAAGGCGTTCAAAGAATTGAAAAATCGCCTCTGTTCTGCCCCAGTGCTCACCTTACCAGACTTGCAGCAGCCATTTGAGATCGAGACGGATGCCTCTGACTATGCTATTGGGGCAGTTCTTACTCAACAGGGACATCCAGTGGCATATCACAGTGAGACATTGTCTGAGACAGTTCGCAAGTATCCCACCTATGATAAAGAAATGTATTCCATTGTGCAAGCCTGTCGACAATGGAAGCATTACATTTTGGGGAAGGAAACAATCATCCACACGGACCACCGGCCCCTGCAGTTCATACAGACACAAGGGAAGTTGCAGAATGATCGCCATTAGAAGTGGTCCACATATCTGCAACAGTTTCATTTGAACATCAAGTACAAGAAGGGTAGCACCAATAATGTTGCATACTGCCTCAGCCGACCACCGATCGTGGCGCTCACCACCGTGCTCAACTCTTGTGGGCACGAGACTTCTGATTGGCTGCTTCTCTATGAGAGTGACCCAGAATTCAACCACACTTACAAGGCACTCTTGGGGGGCATGCAAGTTCCAAATTTTCACCTCCAAGATGCACTTTTATGTCACCTGGGACACCTTTGTGTTCCTTCAAGCGAGTGTGCCAAGATTATATGGGAAGCACACTACAGTCGAGTCGCTGGGCATTTCGGGGTCGAGAAAACAGTAGCAATACTACATAAGTATTTCTATTGGCTGAACCTTCGAAAGGATGTCGAGAAGCACATCAGATCCTGCACTGCTTGTGCCATTGCCAAACCGACCATCAAGAAGCAAGGCCTATATACTCCACTACCTACCCCTAGTCGACCGTGGGAATCCATCTCCATGGATTACATGTCGGGCCTGCCCTCTACTAAGAATGGCAATGACTTTGTTTTCGTGGTCGTTGACAGATTCTCGAAGATGGCCATTATGGCGGCCTGTAAGAAGAATATCACAGCAGAAGCTACTGCTAAACTCTTCTTTGAACGAGTATGGGTACACTTTGGGATCCCACAGTCTATCATATCAGATCGAGATAGCAGGTTCCTCAGCACATTTTGGTCCAGCCTCTGGTCAAAGTTGGACACAAAGCTCACCAAGTCCACAGCTTTCCATCCCCAAACAGATGGCCAGACAGAGGTCGTCAACAGAATGATTGTACACATTCTGCGCATGTACAATTCAAAGCATTCCTGCACATGGGATGAGAGCCTCCCCTATGTACAACATAGTTATAACCGGGCTCTCCACAGTTCAATTGGCCATAGCCCCTTTCAGGTGGGCTTGGGATTCCAGCCACTATGTCCCATTGACGTAGCCATGCCATTTGCAGCTGCTCAGGCCGATTCAGCGCACGTCCAGTCTGAAGTTGACAAAGCAAGTAGCATCATCGAGCGCATTCAACACATCCGCCAACAGGTTCATGATATATTGGACAGAGCCAATGCGAAGTACAAGCAGCGCCATGATCAACACCGGGTGCCACACAACTTCCAGGTGGGCGACAAAGTATGTCTGCATTTGCAGAAGGAGCGCCTCACTGGACCTCACCGCAAGCTTCGCCCGCTCCGATACGGGCCGTACACCATCACCAAGGCTGTAGGGAACAATGCTTTTGAGCTTAGTATTCCACCATTCCTTGGTCTGCACCCAGTCTTCAATGTGGATCGCCTTCGCCCTTACTTCCCACCTCTACTGGACACTTCGGACATTGCAGAACAACTCACACCAACAGAGTTAAACCCAGACTGCATGGAACAGGCCACCACAGATTGTATCATGGACATGCAAATTAAGAACACTCGCTAACAGAGGATCCAACTGTATCGGGTTGTCAAAGCTGGCCAACTCCTGCACCAAGGAAAGTGGTTCACCAGGGACCAAGTTCAGCAGAAATTTCCTCATCTCATGGAGGAACTTAACGCGATGGGGACCATTGCTTCCTAAGGGGGGAGGAATGATCCAGGTGGATATTGGTGGCCACCCACCTATTCCACTTGGCCCCCCACCATTGTCTCTTTCAGTTTTTCAGTTTCGGCATAACTTACTATTTTTAGCAGTTTTTCGGGTCCTGAACTTCGGGAGCCGTTTTGAGGCCCTAAACGAAGTTTTTTGGGTATGAAAGCGCCAACGAATTTTCAAATAAAATTCATCCCGACAGCTGTAGTCCTCGGATAGAGATTTCTAATGATGTATCATGTGCGTCAAACGGAGATAGTATGCCAAAGTTACGTCCCTGGGAAGTTGAAACACCAATTTACCCAAATGGGGCCCATAGTTTTGGCGCTTCATCTCCTAGGGTTAGGTTTTTGGGATGTTTAGGGTTCTCCATTGTTTCTCAATAATAACTAGGCCCTCGAGCCTCATTGGAACTCAGTTCAGAGGCAGGTAGCCGCCACATCTCTTCTCAGAGATAGCTACCAGTGCCCTAGCTAGTTTTATTTCCATTCTGTCTGTAAGCAAATTTCAGTTCTTTGATATTAGTGAAATGAAGTGTTAATTCCGCTGCATCTCTGTATTTATGGTTATATGTTTATTCTGTTGCGTTCCTACATAAATCTGGATCAGATCTTCCCTCCACCGTCACCTTAGGAAAGAATCTTATAGATTATGGCCACTAAGGTTACCAACAGAAACAAATATACCTGGGGGAACAGTCTATGATCCGATACACATGCAAGGGCAGAGTAACAAAGCTCAATCCCCTTGAAGGCTCCTTGACATAATCCAAGGTTTACCGACAAGTGACCCCAGGCTCCTCGACAATGGTCAATCTGAGGTTTACCATTTTTAATACGTGTATATCTGCTATCATTCCCAATGAGGAAGGATTGATTACCTCACTGGTTCAGATATGATCTCGTGCTTGACTCCTTTAGGAGGAGCTTCCCAGAGCATACATGCAACAATTGGAGTTTTTCCTACCGCAAGATCGACTACTTGTTTGTTTTACTGTCTTGGAGAGTTAACTAAAACCTATTCCAAGACACTAGCCTAAGCTAGATTGGTGGAAAGAGCCCTAAAAATGTAAAAATTACTAGATGAATTTTATTAAGCGCTGTGTTATTTAGGCTGTTATTACTCAAAGGGTAAATGGATATGAAACCAATGGTGTTATGACCCGAACCAAAATTGAATGCAATCGAATATGATAATGTAATCTTTTCAATTCGATGAATCCTAACTAAAGAAAGGAGAGAGTTTCCAATTGCTTCCAACAATGCAAAGATTGATAAATAAGAGAAAATATAACAAATTCTCTAATGCACTATTTGCATCAAGAAAAACTAATGCAAATCAATCCCAAAACAATTTTTTATTTTTCTGTTTTTAAAACAAGCATAAAAAAATCTAAATTCAAATCAAATAAAACTGATCTAAATCTATGATTGATTTTTCAGAATGTAAACTATGCAGTTGTAATCTATGCACAATTCACTTGAAAAGTATGAAAATGTAATCTATGCACATTTTTCATTCATATTCTGAAAATTAGAATTCTAATTATGCAAATGTGATCTATGCAAGAGAATTCTCAAACACAAGATGATTCTAATGTGATCTAAGAACCAATCAAGTGCAAGTCAAGAAAATCGGGTGAGAGTTCCAAAGATCAAAAAACACTCAAAGGCGATTAACACTCATACACAATTTAGCCCCCCCCCGGCGAATGAGGGGGAATTTTTTTTGCAAAAACAAAAGCAAAAAGATGCAAAATTGTGAAAAGACTGAGACAAACCTTCAATTAATGACCAAAGGAAATCAAATTAAGAATTTCTCAAAAAAGAGACTCAAAACACCCAATTAACTTAATGGAGATTGATGAGATGAAGATAGCTGAAAGAAACTCAGAAACAAGAGATTTTTGACCGAAAAATACAGATCTGGGTAGATGCTAAGAATCCTAAATTAAATCTAAACTAAACTGAAAGAATAAATCTAAGTTTTTCAAGACTTTTAACAGGGTCCGCAGGCCCCAGAAGTAACAGGTGCGGTCCCGCACTGGTTACTTAAGGAAAGTGCGGAGATGCCCGCACTGTGTGTGAAGACAAAGTGCGGTCCCCTGAAAACTTCAAGAAAAACATAAAAGATTTCAAAATTTTCAAAAACAGAGAAAACCTAAGCTACCCAGGCAGATATCTATCAATCAAAAACCAGAAAAACTTTTCCTCAAATCAAAATAAAAGAGAACCAAAAACAACAAGTTCTTTCCCCAGTGGAGTCACCAATTTGTTGGCCGGATAAATCGTTCTTGCGGACAAGACCGATCTCCCTAGTGTCAGAAGACAATCTAGCAACAAACGAACAACTAAGTTTTTCTTTCTCTAAATATATTTGTTTTACAAATAAATGTTATGAAGGTGTCGATCCTACCTTAGATCCAAATGCTTATTTTAGGTCGTAGTTCTTTCGTCACAACAATAGTTCTTCCGTCGCAACAAAGTGTCGTCTTTTGTCGACCTACAATCACAAACAAGCAAATATTAAATAGCACCTATATAACAAATAATTATAAAACATATCTATTATAGTGATCAAGGAATCTATGAAATAAATGATCAAACGACAGCTTATTGAAATAAATAATCGAATGACAATTTATTGAGAAAAATAGAACTTGATTGTATTAATCTTAAAATAATAGAAGAACCTTACAACCTTAGCCTTGATGTTCGAAAGGCCTTCCCGGGGTCCGAAGCAGGAATCTCCTCTACTTTGATAAGTCTTGCACTCTTCCTCCAGAAGCATAAAGAGGTATGTGATCTTTCCTCTCAAAAGCTCAACAGAAAGAATTCTAAATCTCAACAGCACTTCAGCTCAAAAATCTTCTCCAAAAAACTTCTTAAGCATGATCTCTTCAATCCTCCATTTTTACTTAACCTCCCAAAAGGCTACCCAATGCCTCCTTTTATAGAGCAGATGAGGAGGTTAGGATTCCACCATTAAAGGGATAGAACCCTCCTTCAAAGGGATAGGCTCCTCACATCAAGGGATTAGTTCCTTAAGGTGTGGGATACATGCACCTTACCAAAGCGTACTCATCCCCAAAAAATCTCATCTAGAACCTTCCAGAATTGACCAAAAATCAACTTTTTCAGTTTAATTTCGCGCTTTTTTGACTTTACAGGGGTACCGCAGGCATTACACTGGAAAAATGCGTTCTAGAACGCAGTTTATCTTCACATTACCTGCGTACCCTAGCTAAAAACGCAGGAAGGTCTCATGTTACCTACGTACCCAAGGCTTTTTTGAGTTTTAAGGGTTTTTCCTTCAGTTCTGAGGTTTGGAATGAGGAACAAAGGTTGTAAGACTTGCAAAGGAGGCATGTATGAGTGTTTAATGAGCTCATACAGTCAGCAGAATCTCAAGGTGACATTTTTAGTGTAACACCTGCTTTGCATCAGACATTCATCAACAAATGGGAACTCAAAAATAATCCTCCCCAAATACTAGCAGAATATAGAAACCTTAAGAGAAATCAAGGGGAGAGTGTTCATGATTACTCCACTAGGTTCAATAGCATTTACAATGCTCTTCCACCTCACATGAAACCTCCTCAAGGCATGGCCTTGGTAAGGTATCCCGAAGGCCTTGATGCTGAAATGACTTATGAATTAAGAGGGAGAGATTACTTAACCTTAGAAGACATGCAGAAAGGAGCTGTTAGTGTTGAAGCAAACATTATCGAGAAGAGAAATAGGTTAAGAGCAGAGAAGAGGGTAACTTATAAAGATGATATCGCACCCTCAACCTCTGACACAAAAATTGATAACCTAGTGAAGGTGATGGAGAGGATGCTTGAAAAGATAAACTTAAATGATAGAGTGCCACCAAGAGAACCTCAAAATAACCAAAACAGAAATAGAAATCAGAATTATAGAAGAGACAACAACCAAGATAAGAAAAAAGAAAGTGACCAACAGATTAGACCTCCTTTTCAATAGAACTATGTAGATCAATATGAGGAAGATAGGAAGTTGGAAAGGTTGGAAGAGTCTCATGTAAACTTGATTGGATCAGACAGTGGGGATGATGTTTTCCTCACTAAGGAAGAACAAGGTTTCTTTTATGACCAAAGTACAAACACCTATGAAGATTCTGATGACTATAGATTGGGGTTTGAAAATGCAATCATGGAGGTACACAAACAATATGATCTTAGGAGCAAGGGGAACATATATAATTCCAAGGACAAAAACACTAGCACCACTGTCAAGAAAAACGCAGAAAACCAGCCCCAAAGGATAGCAGAGAAAGCCAACATTTTGGCCAAGAAACCAGACTTAAACAAAGAAAAAAGTGTCCAGCCAAATGTTGAACAGAGCACCCCTAGCACTTCAGCTAGTGGTCCTAATAAAACTCCCCCAATTACCAGTCCAAACAAGGTTCAACAAATCAATGTTGCTGAAAAGAATTCAATTGAAAAGGCCGATGTAAATATCAACAAGTCTATTATTCCTTTCAGCCTTGAGGGATAGATTGCTAAGATAAAAATTACCATCCCCCTAGCTGAACTAGTAACCCAGGAGGTGTACAAAAACCAAGTTTTGAAAGCTTTAAACTTAGATAGTGATACTGACACCTTAAACTTGACAGATGACAAACCTGAGTTGTTGTTTGGTCCAGAAGTTGAAGGAAAATACCAAGAAGGGTCCGTCCCTCCCTTCTATGTTAGTTTGAACATACATAAGAAAATCTTACATAATGCCATGTTAGACTCAGGAGCTTCACACAATCTAATGCCCAAGGTAGTGATGGAAAGCTTAGGCTTAGAAATTACTAAACCATACAAAGACTTGTATTCCTTTGACTCAAGCAGAGTCAAATGTTTGGGTTTAATCAAATATTTGTGTATAAGCTTATCCCAAATCCCTGCAAAGAGTTTAGTCAAGGACATAGTTGTAGCTGACATTCCCCCTAAGTATGGCATGCTCTTATCAAGATCTTGGGGAGCCAAACGTCAAGGGAGCCTTCAAATGGACATGTCTTATGCCACCATCCTTGTTTTTAACCAAAACAGAAGACGATACAGGGAATCTCACATGAAGGACATGGTGAGCAACATAGACAAACCAAACAACTCTCCAATCTATTATGTTCAATCAAGTTTAGATTCCTTTATCTTATGTAACGAAGATGAAATTACTCAACAAGATAAAGAAAACATGGACCCAATCAGTTCACCAGAACAATCCAATCTTCCCCTCAATCAAATTCAAAACATTACCAATCAACAACAATAAGAAAATGAAAATAGGAATGACATACTTTGGACAATAAACTTTGATGGATCTTTTAATAAAACAAGTGCAGGAGCAGGTGTGTGGATTCAAAATACAAATCTGAGTTTTTCATATAAATTGGATTTCCCATGCACTAATAATATTGCTGAGTATGAAGCACTTCTCCTGGGCTTAAAATTGCTTAAAAAGTTAAAAGCCTGGAGGATATCAATCTTAGGAGATTCTAAACTTATCATAATACAAATCAAAGGAGAATGCTCAGCTAGAAATCTAAAACTTAGGGAATACCGAAACGCTGCCCTTGATCTATTGAAAACCTTTGAAAATTATGAACTTATTTTCATTCCAAGAGAACTAAATCATCTGGCAAATGAACTTGCTTTCAATGCCAGCAATTGCCAAATACCTGAAATAAATTAACAACTCAGTGTGAAGGTAAAACACAGGCCTGTTGTGCCTGATAATGAAGTTCACTGGTAAGTGTTTGATTCTGACAAACACATAGATGATTTCTTGAAATCAGAAAATGATTTCAGCATACCAATATCAGAAACCAGCCATAAAGAAAATTGTTTGTATACTAAACAAATACCAGAAGTTAAAATTACATATACTGCTGATATAAATCATTGTGAGAATCCTTTTGAAGCAGAGATAACTAACAATGCAGACCAAGAAGACTTGGAAGTTTTACAATGCAAAAATGATAAAATTCCAAGAGGTCTAGCACCTTTAGAACACCTTTTTTATTTTAACGATGTAGCCAAATAACCAAGAATGGAGCCTGTGGAAACAGATGTAGAAGAACATAACATAGGCAGTCTAGAAGAACCCAAGATGATCAAATTGTCCAGCACTCTCCCAGCTCACATAAAATTGCAGTACATAGAGCTGTTCAAAGAGTTTAAAGATGTTTTTGCTTGGGGATACAAAGACCTAAAATCATATGATACCAGCATCATCCAGCATAAAATTCCTTTGAAGGAAAATCAAAAGCCTTTCAAACAAAAACTAAGGAGAATAAATCCTCTCTTACTACCTCTGGTTAAGGCAGAGATTGAAAAAATGCATGATGCTAGAATCATAGTACCCATTAGATTTTCAGAGTGGATATCAAACTTAGTTTCTGTTAGAAAGAAAACAGGGGAAATCAGGCTCTGTATTGACTTCAGAAATTTAAACAGAGCCTCTTTAAAAGACAACTACCCCTTACCCAAGATGGACCATATACTTCAAAGGGTAGTTGGGTCAAGAAGGATTTCCCTCTTAGATGGGTTCTCAGGTTACAACCAGGTGTTAGTGCTCCCAAGTGATCGAATCAAAACTTCTTTTACCACACCTTGGGGCACCTTCATGTATGTCAAAATGCCTTTCGGATTGATGAATGCAGGGGAAAATTTCCAAAGGGCCATGGACATAGCCTTTTCTGAAGACATTGGCTATTTCATAATCATTTACCTTGATGACATAACCGTTTTCTCAAAAACTGATGAAGAAAATTTGATTCACCTGAGAAAAGTTTTTGAGAAGTGTAGGAAATTTGGCTTATCAATGAATCCCAAGAAGACACTCTTTGGTCTCCAAGAAGGTAAAATTCTTGGCCATATAATTTCAGAATAGGGAATCAAAATAGACCCTACAAGGATAGATGGCATATTGCAGATCAGCCATCCAAGGAGCCTCAAGGAATTTCAATCTTTCATCGGAAAGATTAATTTTCTAAGGAGGTTTATTCCTAATCTTGCTGAGCTATTAAAAAACATTAAAAACATGCTTAAGAAAAATGTCGATGTAAAATGGACTTTACCAGCTAGACAATCATTCGAGCTGGTCAAACAAGCTCTTACTCAAGCACCAGTCCTGATTAGTCCAAATTTTACCAAAGATTTTTACATCTTTTCCTTTGCATCTGAACATACAATAGCTGAAGTTTTACTTCAAAAGAATGATTTGGGGCAAGAACAACCAATATCTTTCTTTAGTAGGGCCTTGAGAGATGCTCCTCTCAAATATAACATCATGGAGAAGCAAGCCTTAGCATTAGTGAAAGCATTAAAAGATTTTAGGGTCTATATTTTACACTCTCACATAATTTCTTTTGTTCCACATACTGTTGTCAAGGACATTCTAAGTCAAGACCCTAATGGTAAAAGGGGAAAATGGATTGCAACTATTCTTGAATATGACTTAGAAATTAGGCCCACCAAACTAGTTAAAGGGAAAGGATTAGAAAAACTTATGGCTGAGTCTAACTTCCAAGCACTTGACATAAATATGGTAGATGTGTTGGAAGAAATAGAAGAATCCACTGCTCCTTTTATTGAAGAAACTTTTATAAATTCTCCTTGGTATGCTGACATTGTTTATGTGCTTTTATATTTAAATGCACCTCCTTCTCTGTCTAAAACTAAAGCTAGATTTTTGAAACAAAAAGCTTTGAGTTTTTGCATATTAGATGGAGTATTATATTGGAAAAATGCTGTTGGAATTTTTCTTAAATGTTTACTTGAAGATGATGTACGAAAAATCATGCATGAATTGCATGACGGAGAATGTGGAGGACACCTCTACTGGAAGGCAACAGCGAACAAAATTCTTAGATCTAGTCACTATTGGCCTAACCTTTTCCCAGACACTCAAAAGTTGGTCATGTCTTGCCATAAGTTTCAAATCTTTGATGGTAAAAAAAAAATCCTTCCCTTACCCTTACATCCCATCAGAGTTGAGGCACCTTTTCAACAATGGGGTTTAAACTTCATTGGGGAAATTCACCCATCCTCCTCAGCTCAACATAAGTGGATCCTTACAGCCACTGACTTCTTTACCAAGTGGATAGAAGCTATACCCTCCAGAAATGCTAATGACTCTGTCATTATCAAGTTCCTTGAAACAAATATCCTATCCAGATTTGGTTGTCCCAGAAAAATCATAACAGACAATGTTGATGCTTTTAAATCTAAGAAGATGGTTGATTTCTGTTACAAATACCACATAACCTTGGGCCATTCCACTGCTTACTATCCCCAAGGAAATGGATTAGCTAAATCTTCCAACAATAGCCTCATCAATATCATTAGGAAACTGTTGGAATAGAATCAAAAATCATGGCACAGTAAGCTGGTTCATGCCTTGTGGGCTAATAGGTTAACTACAAAGAAATCAATAAATATGTCTCCCTATCAGTTAGTTTATGGCATGGATGTATTTTTTCCTACCTCATTGGGAGTTCCAGTCATGAAACTCCTTCAAGAAGTGCAGATTGAAGAGAATGATATACATAGAATAATCAACCAAACAATCCATTTACAGTAGACCAGAGAAGAAGTTTATGAGAGAACACAGTTGGTCCAAGAAAATATGAAGAATCTTTTTGACAAAAGGACTAAGGAAAACAATTTCCAAGTTGGAAATATTGTTCTTAAGTGGGATTCAAGGAGAGAAGAAAAGGGAAAACATGGCAAGTTTGAGAACTTGTGGAAGGGATGCTATATTATTGATGCTGAGGGGGGTCACAATGCATTTTTCCTGAAGGAATTGAATGGAGAAGATCTGTATGGAGGTCTTGTCAATGGCAGAATGCTCAAGCATTAATTCTGCCAAGAGTCATAAGTTTTAAAGCATTTTTATTCTACCATTGTATATATCATAGTCTTAACATTGCATTCAAAATTATGAAAATCAAAAATACAAAAATAGAGAAAGAAAGAAAAGAGGGCAGATTGTGAAAACAAGAAAGGTATAGCCCCATACCAAAAAAGAGAAACAAATCTGAAAGTGTGCAAGCCTAAATGCCACTCCTGAAAACACACTTCTAATCAATCAAACAGCCTAATCTTGACTAATTAGATTTAAATTTTATGCTGATAGGATAGTGAATTTGATTTGCCGAACTATTTAATCTTGGCTTATCAGTAGATAGTTTAGGATAGAAATCAAAGGTTCAAATATGATCAAAATCCGAACCTAAATATTCCAAGCAAAGAGAGTGACTCAAGTCTATTTCAAATCCTGAGTCAAATAAGAGGTAAATCTAGTTCGAATTAGCTCAAAATCTGAACCAGGGGATAAGCAAAAAACAGCTCAAACGAATTCAAAAACAGAGTTGTAAAAAGAGGAAGGAAGTGCTTTGAAAAAATTAGATCTTAAGCCTTCATTTTTGTTTTAATTTTGTGCAGAATAATGTCTATGTGAAGTTTGTTCTTATGCTGTAGACCAGCATCAAGTCAAACAGCTTAATCTTGACTTGAGTGTTTTTTTAAATTTCTGTTGTAGAAATTAGAGAATAAAGTCTGTTGGACAGTTTAATCCCAACAGACAGTGGATTAGGTAGAGAATCATGTGGACTCAACTGTTTAATCTGAGTCCATGGAGAAATAAGGAGTAGAAGTAGATTAGTTTTCCTGCTTTCAAAAGAATAAAATGTTGTGAAAGAGTTTTCCAATCCAAATGCACTCTAAAAAATGTTAGATCAAGTAGGATTGGGTAGGTAGACAGGTTGTGTTGATAAAGGTCCATTGTTGATTCATGAATGCTAATATGTTTCAGAGCAAAAGAAGATCATCCACAGAAAGGAAGGCAACCCAATGGATGAGGCAACTGATCAGCCTCCCAGAGAATCCAAGTCTGAAATTCTTGATGCCTTCAAAAAGGCACCATCCCCAAGAGGAGCCACTGTTAGCCACCCATAAATTCTGTCATATCAGGTGGTGGCTAAATGATGTTAGATAGCCTTCAAGAAACAATTGCTAAAATTGTTGATGCTTTAAGTCTTTTGATAAAATCTTATCCTTTGGACAATCGTCACTGCTTTTCCCCCTTTTCAACTCAGAATTTTTGTTGTCATTACATAAAGAAAAAACTGCTACAAACACCTTTTTCCCTTCCTTTCCACCTCCGAAATTAACCTCATTTTAACCCTTTTCATCTCCCATGAAAAACCTTCATTTTCATGTTTCTCCCCTTTCCCCTCATTAAAACCCTTGGATAAGTCCTAAGACCCTATCTTTGCGTTATCAAAACCCTCAAGACCCCTTGAAAACCATTAAAAATCTATAAAATACATTGTTTATGACTTAAGCCCCCTTGGGCTAAGTCTTTAACCCTCCCTTCCATGTGCCCTTCCATGTGCCCTTCCATGTGCCCTGGTGCTAGGACTGAGCGCCAACCTTCCAAACGCTTATCGCGTTGCCCTATTGCAATTAGCTCCTCCTTTTTCAACCCCCGGTCATATGTTTCTCCATATAACCCATGGCCCCGCAGTCGGGCGCCAAGCCGCATTGAAAATTAATATCTTAAACCTTCGATTATATTAATTTTTTCGATGTTTATTAAATATTAAATTTTTCCACTGATCTAAATTTCAAGTCGATCTCCACCGTCGATCTGATCCACAGATCGACGGCACGCAGTCCATCTCCCCGGTGGTCCCCGCCAACCACTCACCATCGCAAAAACCACGCGGTATCCATCGCACTACTTTTAAGAGCGGGGCGGTTTTTTCCATTTCGCAACGATTCCATATGCTAGCCGACACGTGTCTTGGGCACTGTTCATAAAATTGTCGTCCATCACGCGTTAAAGATCAGACGTGGACCCGGTGCGATATTGATGTGCGCCGTCCGATCAGAGGCCACCCATCGGACAGCGATCGCTCACCAAAGATGCCCACACGATAACCAGGCTCCGGCGCATCGATAACGACATCTCCACCGTCAATCTGATCTGCAGATCGACAGCCCAAAATTCATCACCCATTTTCTCTGTTTTGACTTTCCATCTACGCTCCTGACCATCGATTTAGCACAATCGACGGATCCGATTCAAATCCTTCTTCCTCTCTCCTCTAACCTCTCTCGATCAATCTCGACCGTTGGATGGCATCATCCAACGGCCATGCTTCCTCCACATGCCTTCTGAAGCAGTTAGCCCATGCATGCAGGATTTTATAATATTTGTTTGTATTTTGCAGGGTTAAATGGTTTTCTCGCCATTTATGAATAAAATTCAGAAGCAAAAGGTGACGATCCTCCCGCCTCTGATTTATCAAAGAGGATCATTCGCGAGGTTTCAAATTCACGTTTTCATCAAAGACCCATGAGGCATTGATGCCATATCATCCTTGCGCAACCCTGCACACCAGAAAAAATGCATGAATCAAGTACAGTCAGAGAATATCAGTGTCAAAGGCAAAAGGGTACCAGGACAGAAGTTTGAAGACAGATTTGCGGGAATTTTGGCTAGGACTGATTATCAAAAGCCTAATCCTTCCGACTGAAACAAATTTTAAAGAAAGACATAATTTTTTTATCAAATAGAAATCATAAGCTACCACATTAGGGGCTAATTGAATCCCCCAGCTACCTCAGAGCCACCTGCAGCCTCAAAGCAATAAAAAGGAGGTCGAAGTTATTACCAGACTAGGAGATATTTTGCATCAATACAGCTGAACAGTTATTCCAACTAAAGGAACTTATTGTAAACTGTCAGCAGAAATTATTGCCAAGATAACAAGAAGCCTTGAAGTCAACAAACTCTTTCCAGCAAGCCTAATAGTTAATGTAAACCAATCAATACAAGGGAAATATCAAAAAACTTCTCTATTGAGCCCCTCAAAGGCCGAGAGACAGTGCACTGTATTGATTGAACTTAGAAGATATTTTATCCCATTTTCACCTCCTCATTCTTCTATAAATACTTCTGCAGCAGATGAGGAGTGGGTTGGTTGATCACTAGTTGTAATATTGGAACTCTTTGAAATAATACATTGTCTTTTGAAGTTGAAGAACAAATTGAAGTCTTGGAAGCCTTGATGATATTGTTGCATGCTTGTTCCTGAGAAGGCTCTATCATTGGATCCATGAGCTTGGTTGTTTGGTGAAGTATTCTAAACTGTTCAATGTTTTCCCCTGTTTTCATTCTGTTCCATAATTTCTTATTACAATAGGTTGAAATTTTTAGGCTAATAAATGACTCTTGGAAGCACCTTAGACCTGTTCATCCTTCACTGTTTTATGTTTTCTTCTGCTGAAGTATTTTAGAGTCTTTAATCTCTCTCTTTAGTCTTCATGCTCGTTCATTTCCTTAATGGTTCAAATAGTGGTTTCAGCATGATTTATGGTTCTCCCTGCTTGTCTAATGCCACTTAAAAACTATTATGGAAGTCTCCCTTTGAAGTTTTTCTGTTTATAGTAAACCAAGGAGGTCTGTTCTGATCTTGCCCTTTGTCCTGGCTTAAACAGTTGCCTTAAAGGTCTTTATAGTTGAAATCATAGATGTGTTAGTTGTTCCCTCTTCTATGACTGCAATTATCAGTGAATCTTTTATGTTTTCTAAGTCATTTGAAATAAAATCTTTGAGGAAATAGGGTGTTCCCAAAATCTTAGATTTAATTTTAAAAGTTGCTTTGAAATCATTATTTACTTAAAGCTGTGATTTGTAGAATTCATGGTTAGCCCTGTCTACCAAATAGCTCTTTATTGTTCAATTTGTGCTTTCAAATTCCCTTTGTTTGAGAATTAAACTTCTCTTTCCAAATCATTGATGTTCATCTCATTCCAAAACCAAAGGATCCTGTGGCCAAGTTATATTTTCCCTCTGATATCCCATATCCATTGATGAGTATGTTATGACCTCTTATTGACTCCATTGCCCAATGAACCAAATGTTTCTCCATTCTATATATCTTTCCTAGACCTTTCATGTTCTGTTGTATCAATCCAACCAAACAAACAAACAAACACCTATACTTAATAACTAGTCTAAAACCAATACTCATAGCACTCAAGATAAACCTTTGCAAATAAACATTTGAGAGATCCCTCTCTGAGAATAGGAGGACTAGATTTTGTAACTCTAAATATTGGTTCTGATGTTGCCTTGTATTTTGATTTTCCAAACTATCAAAACACGGAACACCAACACAGCAAAAAATTTCTTTTGGATTTGTAGCAATATTTGTGAAAATTGGTAATTGTTCTGGAAAGGAAAAATTCTTGAATGATGAAGCATCTAGGTAAGGTAGAAACATTAGACTGTCTTGTTCCAGATTCCCAAAGATTTGTGTTTTTTGGGGGTGTTTCATTTTTTTTCGGATGAGAAAAAGGAAGAGGTTGTGTTCTTGTGATTTGTTTTCCTTTTGGGCAACCTATCTCCTTTTCTAAACTGATTTTTGTTTCTGACATTTTATTTGCAATTTGTAGGAAATCAATTTCAGTTTTATTGTCTTGTGGTGTTTCAGGATCGTGATAGTTTTGATTGTCGAACTCATCGTAGAGGAATTGATCTATTCATTGTAATGTGCCTATTTCTTCACAATCTTCATTTACTGGTTCCTCAAGGTCATTTTCATTATACAAGATGAATGAGTCCAAATATGAATGAATGGAGTAGATAGGGGTGTTATTAGGTCTATCTAGACTACTTACCATATACTTCATGTGAGATTCCCGGTATAATCTTCTCGTTTGGTTAAAACTTGGGATGGTAGCATAAGACATGTCAACTTGGAGGTTTCACAGAAGTTTGGCTCCCCAAGATCGGGACAAGAGCATGCCATATTTGGGGGGAATGTCGGCCACGACTATATCCATGACCAGGCTTTTAGCAGTAATTTGTACCTGATTGGCACATAAGTCCTTGATCTGTCGTAAGCATTTAGCTCTGCTTGAACCAAATGAATACAGATCCTTGTAGGGCCTGGTTATTTCTAGGCCCAATCTTTCCATCACTACCTTCAGCATGAGGTTGTGATAGGCACCAAAGTCTAGCATGGAATTATGTAGGATTTTATCGTGAATGTTTAGGCTAACGTAGAATGGGGGAATGGTTCCTTCCTGGAATTTTCGATCTACTTCAGTTTTTAAAAACAACTCTGGTTTATCATCTGTCAAATTCAGAGTATTGGTATCATTTCCTATGTTTAAGACTTTCAATACTTGGGAGTGGTACATATCTTGAGTTGTCAGTTCAGTGAGAGGGATAGTTATTTTGATTTTTTCGATTTCTCCTTCAAAAATAAAAGGTACTTGAGTTTTAGACATACTTATATTAGTTTTATCAGCCATAAATTTCTCCACAGTTTTAATTTGCTGATTTTGATTCGGGGCTTTGGTAACTAGAGTTTTCTCAGGGCCACTAGCAGAGGTGCTAGGGAAGCTTGTGCTAATACTTGATTGACTGGTTTTATCTTTGTTAGGATCAGTTTTCTTAGCCATGTTATTGTTATTGTCTGCTATTCTTTTAAGAATGTTTTCAGGAGTTTTCTTACCAGCAGTGTCTGAATTTTTTTTCTTGGAGTTGTCCTAGTTTTTTCTACTCCTGGGATCATATTGCCTATGGACTTCCATTATGGCATTTTCTAATCCCAATTCATGATCTTCGGAATCTTTATATCTTGTTTCATCTTAGTTTGAGGAGAAAAAATCTTGTTCTTCTTCTGTGAGAAAAACCTCACCCTCACTATTAGAGCCTATTACGTTTAGATGATTCTCATCTGGTCGTTCAATATCTCTTTCCCCTTCTTCAACATAGTTATCTTGGAAAGGTGGTCTGATCTGTTGATCATTTTCTCTTGGTCTGTTTTGGGGCAGGTCTCTTCTAAAGTTTTGATTCTGGTTTCTGTCTTGGGGATTTGTTTGATTTCGTTCATGCTTATTCTTTCCATGGTCCTAATAAGGTTGGCCATCTTGGAATCAGGTGAGGAGGTGGAGGGCATGGTATCATCTTTGTATGTTACCCTCTTTTTTGATCTTAGCCTAGCCCTTTTTTCAATTAAGTTGGCCTCTACACTTATAGCTCCTTTTTGCATGTCTTCTAAAGTAAGGGGCTCTCTTTCTCTTAGTTGGTAGGCCATGTTGGGGTCAAAACTCTCCGGGAATTTAGCTAAGGCTGGGCCTAATGGGGGTTTCATGTTCGGTGGTAGCGCGTTGTAAACACTATTGAACATAGTGCAATAGTGTTGGACACTTTCCCCCGTGTTTCTCTTGAGGTTGCTATATTCTGAAAGGATTTGAAGAGGATTTTTCTTGATTTCCCATTTGTTTATGAAAGTTTTGTAAAGGTAAGGGAGATCATGAATTTTGTTGGGAGTTAGACTTCTGAACCATTTCTTAGCTTCTCCTCCTAATATTTGGGCGAACATTCTCATTTTCATGGTTTCCTCTTCTAATTCCATGTAATCAAAAGTGTCATTCATTCTATCTACATGCTTCTAGGTGGTAGTGGATTCAGTCCCCATGAAATGTGGGATTCTGGATTAGTAATCATTTGGAAAAGGTATCAAAGGTTGTGGTAACACAAGGGGCGCATACCATTCTGCCATGGTGGGAGCTAATGGTGGATTTACAAGCAAAGGATTTGTGCTATGAGATGGAGTGGTTTGCACAGTGGAGGTGTGAATGGGTGTGGCAGAAGTACTTGGAACAGTAAACTGATTCAGAATAGACTTGGGGTGGGAAGAGCCGAAGTGATGGAGAAGTTGTAGATCAAGTGGTGTGGAAGGAGAAGCTTCTTCACTAGGACTCTGCTACAAATCTGTGGGTTCAAGACTGGTATGGTTGATTTTATTTTGTGACTTGGTTCTAAAAAGGTTTCTAGTATGGTTCAAGTCAAATTGGGGGTCTTGCAATGCTGTAAGATGTTCAAGTACAGACCTTGCTCTATGAATGGTCCTATAAGTAGCTAAGTTTCTAGTTTCAGAATTTTGCCACAAAATCCTTTCCAAGTCATCAACTATAGTAGGAGGGTTTGGGTTCGGATGAGATCTGGTATTGATTCTTCATGAAGCCAATTTTCAAATTCAAAATTTAGAGAGGTTGAATTTTATGACTGTTTTTGGAAGGCTGACCTCTCTAGGTGCTATCAAACTTGCACTGTGTGTGGCTAAGGTTCTATATTTCATGAGGTTTGATGCATTCCTACAGGAGTCTATAGATATTTTAACAAAATTTAGAAGGCTTACTAGAGGCTAGTGGAGTCACCAAGTGGATATTTTTAGTTTTTTTGAAGGTATGTTTTCTATGGTCCACTACCAATACTGACAAAAAGCCAATCTAGAAATGTTTTGGGGTTTTATGAGTTCTTATATGTAGCCCTGAGGTTTGTAAGAGTGTCCTATAGCTGACTCATCATTTTGCTAAGATGGTGAAAAAGATATTTTCTACTCTTCAGACAATACTTAAGTTTTCTAAGTTTTACTAAGACTTTGAGAGCTCCTACGGGATACCTAGGATGTTTTGACTCAATGTCCCACCGTGATCGCCATTATGTTAGTGTCCCGTGATCTGGCAGATTGGCTAACCAAATGACAGGGTAACATCAGACCAGTCTTTTGAGTCCTAGGACCTAGCCTTCCTGGACTCAGAGAGGGCTCTCTCTATTGTGCGAAGGATGTGAGCTTGTTCACTATGGGTGATTGATTTTAGGCTAGTTGTTAAGAGTAGGTTTGTTTGTTTGTTTTGGGTTGGGGTAAGATGATCAAGTAGGATAGGTGGAATGAGAGAATATCAAATCAATAGGGCTATGGGGTCAGATGAAGGCTAAGGTGTCTAAATTCTGAATCCGAGTGTGTTGCAGGGCCGATTGAGCAAGGTGAGTGGATCCTTAAAGTGATGATGAGGTGTAATGAACATTAATTTTGGGAAGAAACTAAGAGATATTAATCGTATATAATCTGAAATCAATGACTCATGAGGTATGGCAAACCATTAATCTCTAGGAACAATACTTAAGATGATAAACATACAATATGAACAATCTAGTGGTACATAGAAGCATTAGAACTCCTAACTTTAGAAATCCACCTTCAGTTTTTTTAGAAAACATATAAGATAAACAAAAAATTTAATATGTGGAGAGGAAAAACTCCTAAAAAGCATATATCAAACTATCGGGAACTGTGAAACAAGTTGATGAGCATGGGAAAAGGGCAAGATCAAAACAACGCCTCTTTTCATTATCCTAATCAGTCAGTATTCCATAGGAAAGCTTCACAATGAGTTTTTGATAACTTTAAATAAGCAGGGAATACCATGAATCATACTTATAAGCTAACATACTAATCATCATGAAACAAATAACAAGTTTAGTAGGCCTAAGGACCAATCAAGAATTCCTTAAGATGAACTAAAAGAAGAAAACATCAAAGCTATAGCATGCAGAAGGTTTGAGGTACTTCCATGAGCATATCTCAACCTATAATTTTCTGATCTATAGCAAATAAGTAGACTGAAACAAAATGAGGACAAGAAAACACTAACAAGTTAGAAAAACATCACCATTCACCAAGCTATGGAATCCTACAAGCAAGCTTCTCCAACATCAAGCCACACAAGTCATTCATTTAATTCATAAAACCAAATATATTCTCCAAGCTCATAAACCATGTATTTCTCTATAACACATCAAGTCCCAACTATTTACAATACATACTCATGCCTTATATAACAAATAAGGAGATGAGAGAGCTCACTAGAGCATCTAGAAGCCTATTGGCCAAAAACAAATATCCTAATTTGTCCTTGAGGCCTTTCAAGGTCCAAGGCACAAAATATCTTCCAAAATATCTTTTCCGACCAAAATAGAAAAAACATTGACTTTTAGGCCTGACATGCCTAAATTAACTTGCCTAACGCACATGTTCTCCATCACTACACAGGAACGCAACACTCTGTCTCTGATTTTGAAAATTTTCCAGGAGCGCAGCACCAAAAAGGGTCTTTTTGCAACTAGGTTTTGGAGGCCTTCCCGATGTCGGAAAAGGCTCTGTGATGGCCCGTTGGAAAGCTGTGGATGTATTCTTTCCCAATATACCTCTTTTTTCTCAATTTTATCTTTGTAAGTTTCCCAAAAAGTAGAAAAATTGAAGGTTCCCAGGAGCGCAACACCTATTCAGAAAATGAGGCAGAAAGGTGAAAAATTGAGTGTTTTTGGCCCTTTTGAGGGACCAAAACAACTCCAATTTGGCTGAAATTTTGTGAGCATGCTCCTCTCATGAAAAGCAATCCAAAAAATTAAACTTCACCCTCTGAAAGTTCCCCAGGAAAAAGTGCATCACCCAGGGTGTTGCACTCCTAGGCTTAAAAATTTGCAAAAAACCAAAAGTGTTCAATTTTGCTCAAAATTGGTGAGTGAGCCCCTCAAGGGTCCTTAGAGACCTGTAGTGAATATTGAGCCAAAATTATAAGCCTATCTTGGTATTTTCCATCATTTGGCGCCGAGCCCTTCCTTTGGGCAGTTTTGAGCTTCTTCTTGGCAAACTGATTTCTCTTTTTGTAGTGCTCAGTTATATTTCTTTGTAAGCCCAGATCTCTGTTTGCCTTCTCTAACTTAGCCTCTAAATGTATATTTTCCCTTTCAAGCCATGCTTCTTTGTTATGTTCAATTTCCAAGGCAAGGAGCTCGGTGAGTGGAAACTGTTGGGCTTGGGCTGCTTCTTCCTCTTTCTGTTTTTCCAAAGCTCTCCTAAGACCCATAGTCCTAGGCCTCTTTCTAGCTTGCCCTTATCCCTCATAATATTCCCCATAGTCCTAGGCCTCTTTCTAGCTTTCCCTTATCCCTCATAATATTCCCCATAGGCACCCATGTATTCTTCCAACTATAATTGTGACTTTTGAGCTTCTCTCTTTTATTTGAGCACCCGAGCTTCATGAATGGCTAGCCGGCCACTAATCTGATTTTTTTGCACTTGTAGGAAATGAATAGGATCTTTTGATCTTTCTAGCTCAACCTCCAAGTCTCTGATTTGTGCATTCTGGTCCTGTAAGAGAGAATTAACTATTCTGGTTTCATTTTCCTCATCATTATCTATGTGAATGAGCTCAAATTCCCTCTCTTCCTCATGATTGCTTTCCTCTTCTTCCATTGTTTTCTTGCCTTTGTCCTTGATTGGATTTTTACCTTTGTCTTTCATTTGATTTTTACCCTTGTCCTTCACTTTTTGTTTGGTGACTGTGTCTTTCACTGATTTTGAGAATTTGTCCTTAATTGGTTTTGAGGAGGAGAGCATGGCCCATTGCCTTTTGGAGGCAGCAAACACATGCCTCCTCCCTCTCTGGTGAGTAATGGTGCAAGGCGCCATAAGCATGGCTTGCAAATTTTGATTATTGACAATTTTAGGACTGTCTCCTCCTTGAAAAATGCTCTCTAGGTGTATATCCTCCCTACCTTGCTGCTAGTTGTCCTATGGATCAATATTTTTAACATATTTGATGCTTTTGTCACCACTAAGACCCTCAACACTGCTATGATCTATTTTTTAAATATCAGAGGCATTTGTGCTTGACTTATTTTCACTTTTAGGATTGTATTCCTCATCTTTTTCATTACTGATTTTACTGTCAACCTCATTTTCTACATCACTGCCTTCATTCTTTGGGCTTTTGTAATCATCTCCTGGATCATTGAAAAAAAATTTAAAATCTGTCTCTGGGCTTCTCTTGTAATTTTTTCCACTGTCATGGCTTTCTTTTTCTTTTTTGCCTCTATCTGTTGTAGTGTTCCCAGTGTCATTTTCTTCACCAGGAGATACATTTTTTTGTTTGACCATCATGTGTATCACTGTTCTGAATGTTTTGTTCTTGGTCAGTGCTGCTTTCTTCTAGGCCATTTCCTCCTTCTTCATTTTCTTCTTCGTCTACATCATTTTCTTCCCTATCTTCATCACACTCTTTCTCACTATTTTGTTCATGATCAACATTGTTTTCCTCAAGGCCTTCATCATCTTTTCCCTCATTGTTTTTATCATCTCCCTTATCTTCATTATTTTGGTCATCACTCCCTCCCTCATCTTCATTATTTTCTTCGTCATCTTCCTCACATTCTTCCTCATCTTCATCATCTTGACCATCACTCTTTGGTTCATCTTTATTATCACTGTTTTTTTTAGGGCCTCCGCTGCTTTCTTCAAGGCCATTTCCTCCTTCTTTATTTTCATTATTTTCTTCCTCATCTTCCTCACATTCTTCCTCATATTCATCACACTCTTCCTCACTTTCATCATCCTCTCTCTCAAAGTTTTGTTCATTTTGATTATCACTAATTTCTTCCTGATCATCAATGCTCTCATCATGATCATCTCTGCTTTCTTTCTAATCAACTTTCTTAGGGGAAGGTGTATGAAGCAGGCTTGTTTGGGAGGGTGATTAATGTGAAGAAGGTGAACCAAGGTTAGTGGAGGGCGACATAGGGGTATGAGGAGGAATTTGAGAATATGATGGCAAACTTTGCAGAGGGATGGAGGGTGAAGTGGTGAAATCATCATGGGTGATAAAGACCTCCCAAGGAATGCCTTGTTGCCCTAATTGGTATGATACAATCACCTTGATCAGAGAATGATGAAACAGGCTTGACATTTTCTGGGCTAGAGGCCTCTTTTTCATGATGGAGGACATTTTTTCAATGCTTTTGCAGATATAGTAGGGCATGTTCAGTAGCTTAGTCCTAGTGAAATGCATGAGGAGTCTAATATGATAGGAACATAATCTGGATAACCTACCCTTATAGGTAAAGTATTTCATGATGATCTTCATGAGGGGGTAATACCTGTCTAGTAGATGTGAGAAAGGAAAAATGGCTTTACATTCAGCTTGACAACTAGGTTTTAGGAATGGATGATAATAGGTTAAGTCAAGATGTTTCTATTTAAACCACCTATCTCCAATGGAAGGCATTCTAGTGGCTTCGGAGATAACGGTGGGGGTCAACTCAAACCTCACCCCTGCTAGATTTATTTTATGCTAGTGAAGCCTTAGGGAAAATAACTTGGTCAACTCAGGATGGCTTTGGATTTCTTGGACTTTTTTACAGAACTCAAAACACCCTAACTCTTGGAAACAAGAAAGAATAGAAGGGGAGGCTGTTAGTTCTACAGTGCTTATGGGTTCAAACATGTTGGGCTTCCCTCCCTTCTTATGTTGTCTTCTTCGTCTTTGAGCCTCTTTATTCAGGTCAAGTCTCTCCTCTTTAGACATGGTGTTTACTTTTACCCCTTCCTCCAACTCTTTATACAGAAAGGTTTCTTGCTTGAGAAATGATGAAGAGAAGTGCTAAATGAGATATTGAGGCTTTTAAACGGGATTAGGATACTTGGAAAAGTAGGTTCAGCTCCCTTTTAATCTTCTTTCAAGTTTTCTTTGACATACATTTAGAGTTTACTGGGCGTTTTTACCATTTGCCAAAATCACGAGGAGATGGTATTTTTAGGAAAAATACTTTTGAAATTGTATTACATAGCCAAAAATGCAAATTTCTGAGCTCTTTGGGAAAATCTGGCACTTTTGCAAGCTTTCTAGGTGGTTTCGCGCTTTTACGCCGGGAGCACAGCACCTCGGCAATGGAAGTAGTTGTGAACGCGCAGTGTCGTCGGCGGGCGGGAGCTGCATGTTCGAGTCGAGCGATGGAGGCAGTGTCCAGAGTGCAGCACTTGGTCAGCGCTGTACACAGAAATGGGCGATGGTGGGAGTGGTAGGCATGCAATGTTGTGGCATGGGCAGGAGATACACGCTTGAGGCAGGCGACAACAGCAGTATCCAGAGTGTAACACTTGATCAGTGCTACACGCAGAAATGAGCGACGGTGGCAGTGGCAGGTGCATAGCGTCGTGGGGGCACGGCTGCATAAGAATATGGGCGTCAGGGCGCAGCTCTTGCACGTCGGGTGGAAACAGAAGAACGCAGCGTCTCTCTGCAAGCGCACAGCATCTAAAAGAAAACTACACAGGGAAAACCTACAGGTGTGTAGTGTCCACCTACAGGCGCACAGCACCTGTGAAACTCTGCCCGAGGATGCTTTCTGAAACCGGAAAAATTTCACTCTATTTTACCAAAGTCGAAATGAGGGGGGAAAAAGTTGTTGAAGTTATTTATACCATTCCTTTGAAAGAATTTAAACCTCAAAACCATCTTTCCTAAATTTTTATTTGCACCTTTCTATTTGTCTCCCTTTTACTGTCTTTTCAGTCTTTTAACCCATTTTATGCTTCTATCTGTCCCTCTACTATCCTTTAACCACTTATTCCTTTGCAGCTTGGGCAATTAACTAGATCCCTGATGACTCATCTTTGCTTTGGCCCCGTGCAGAATGATTTAAAGCTATATCTGCCTTCTTTAGGCCTTGTGAAAATGGCTTTAACTGCTTGTATGTGAGAAAACTCATGTTGAACTGATTTTGTTTCTTTGAGTGGGGTGACCTATAGTGCCAAATACCTCATTCTTTGACCTTTTTGAAAATCAAATTTCATCTTTTGATTTAGTAAAGTTTGTGCTCTTCTACCCAATCTTAGAAAGTAGCCTAGGAATTCCTTTTTACACCGTCTCCTGTTGATGAAGGAGGTGCTTATTTCCACTTATCATGCCTACTTTCTCATTAACCCAATTTTTGAGTTTTTGGGGATATTCAGTAAGATAAACAAAGCTATCTTCTAAGTCTTCAAAGAAATCATCTTTCTGAATTGATTACTTTTGCTCAACAAAGTTTCCACGTATTTATTTGAGGAGTCTTCGTAGCTTTTGTAGCCCAGCTAATTTTCCACTGTTTAGTCAAACCATTCATGTTTCCTCATTCTTAACAAAAATACACTTATTCATGTCTTTATGAGTGTGATTGTCTTTTTTGATACTGGTGTTAGTTTTTTCACTTCTCTTCATGGCACATTTGATAGCATTTTGTCTTTTTGCAGGAGTGTGGAAAAAGGAAGTTGTCCCTCCACCAGTTTCATGCTTGAGGACCAAACCTCCACAATGATATTTTTTCTCTACTCATATGTTACTAACTTTCTGAGCTCTGCACTGAATTTTGGATGAGCATTGTTCTACTTCTTTTTATGAGATCAAAACCTTCCCTGTAGCCTTCAGCTTCGTGTACCTTTTATCAACTGTAAATGACTTTTAAACTTTTTTAGGCACCCTTTTTACATTTATATAATGAGCTCTTGATTTTCCCTGTAGCCTCCAGCTCATTGTACCTTTTTATTAATTACCAATGACTCCTTGAACTCTCTTAGGTGTCCTTGTTTGGCTCTGTCTTGCTTTAGACTAATCTTCAAGGCATTCCTGTAGAAATGTTGGGATATGATAGTCTATTCTTTGCAGATTTTGTTGTAGGACCAGGAGGGCACCCTTTGGAGATTTCTTAAGTGCTCTTTTGAACTCATCTTTGACTTCCTATGCAAACAATGGAATGAGGATCATGATGGCGCATGACCTAGGAAAACCTAATCGAATTATTTGCAAGGTCTTAGAATGGGCTTTTGACTGAAAGTTTGAACCAAGGTTTTGAATGAAGATATAGGGTTTAGACATTCTACTTATGCACCATCATCCTATACAGCTAGACATCCTTATTTTAGTTTGAAGGGATTTCTAGACAAACTTTTGATACCAACAGTGCTTAAGGTGTTTGTGAGTAGGAGAAAAACTTGGTTTTAACATGGCCAAACAAAATGTGAGATAAGAGGGCTTAGGCATCAGAGGTAGAGGGCTATAGACAAAAGTAGAAATCATGGATAGAGTAAGGGACAATATTCTAGGATGGGGTCTCATAGGATGATAAATCGACCATAGTAGACAAAATAGGAGGAATAGGGGGAAATTTCTTTTTGAGGAGATTTATAGAAGACGCAATGATTGTTGAAGTTTGATTTCTATAAATCTGAGACAAATCATTTAGTCATCTAACATGTGAAAATTACTGATGACTAACATTTTCTAGAATGTTTTCCATCCTCCACCCTACCCAATTACCAAGAGCATCCCAATCAGAGATCTGGGAAAGGAATTCCACTCCATTTTGGACATAGTGATCTTGCAGCAATGAGACAGTAGGGTCCTCACCATTAGGGCTATTATCCAATATTTTTTCCTTCCAGACTTTTATTGTATCTCCATTTCCCTAGATTCTTTCAAAATGGTACTTGATAAGCCTAGATGAGGTCTTTAGGATCTTCCATATAGGGGAGCCATAAGAGGAAGTTGTGTTGTCTTCCCAATCCTCCCTGATGTCCATATATTTGGCCCTAATGACTTGAACCCACCACTTATCTCTGCTTGTTTCCAGAATCCACCATAACTTAGCTCCCATTGCAATATTTCCAGATCCAAATCCCGAATGCTTAGTCCCCCATGAAACTTAGGCATTCTAATTTTTTTCCAATTTACAAGATGGAATTTTATATTCTCCTACTTCCATCCCTCCCATAGGAATTTCCTAATATATATACCTATCTATTTAAGAACAAATTTGGGAGTCTGAAGCATTGAGAACTGATAAAGAGGGAGAGAGGATAAAACAGTCTTTACTAGAATTGTTCTCCTAATGATATTTAGCCAAATTACCCCCTAGTTTATGATCTTTGTTTTTATTTTGTCCAGAATCTTTTTCCATGCATATGACGTTGATATTTTGAGGAAAATGGGGACCCCAAGGTATTTAAAGTATTTCCATTCACATATAGCTTTAAAGCCTGGGATTTCTTCTATTCGTTGCACATGAGAAAATACCATCTTTTGGTTCAACATAAACGATATATTTCCCCAGGGCGTTCCTAATAAGACGAAACGTAGCATCATTCTAGCAATGCAATGGGAGGAAGGGGAGTTTGACCCATACTGGAACTAAGGTGGTAACATCGCATTCTAGGTTAAAGCTATGGCTCCATCTATCAAAATACATTCCTTGAGCTCCCATGAAGTATGGCCCACTACGAAAAACCATATCATGATCCTGCCTATTTTCGAAGAAGAATGTGTAAAATCTTTCCCGCGGAAACTAGACATCACCTCTCCTTGAATTAGGGGCTTCCATTTTTTCTCCAGCTATGTTCGCACTGAACAGGGCAAGGGACATAGGCCCATGAACTTCCCGAAAAGACCGTGATCCCCAATTTGAAGCACCCAGGAATGGGCCTGCAGGGTGTTGATAATGATTTTAGGGATAGCTTCAACTTTCTTGATGAACCTCGAGGGACCATTCCTCTAGAATCTAGGATTAGATGATACAAGTAAGTTGAAAGTGGCAATATCTGTAGCAGAGCAAACAGAATGGGTCGGCACAGCCATTGGGCTGACCAGCCGAACCCCGGGGATATTTAAAGGAAGAGGAAAAAATCTCAAGGCAAGAATGGAAATGGCATTGGGGGACGCTAATGGGAGGAGGGCTAGCAAGCGAACAAGCCACGAGGAAGGGCTACTACATAGCGTGCAGGGAGAGCGGCAGGTAACTAGGATACCCTCTTATTTTAGGAATACCTTGGTTGGCCATTGTTGATGCCTACATCAGTTGTAGGGCTGGAAACATGAAAATCACAAATGGGCAATCGAATAAAGAACTTGTATAATACCCACTGCTTAACCTCTTAGTGAGCATGATTTCACTATTTGAGTAGAAGATGAAGAAGAAGAATCCCTTTATATATCATCTCCCTACCCAATTTTTACACTTGGGAAACCACCATCGGCAGTGGGAAATTAGATGAAGATAATTTTATTGACAAATTTTTTCAAAATAAATATCTTGTTGCAGTAGCTCGTAGGTCAAATCGCGATCTTTATTTTATATTTACAACTGGCCTCAAAGCGATGCAAACAACTGGCCTCAGAAAAACATAACCCAACAACTGGCTATAGTGACTCTCTACCACTCAATAAATTGCTTAGTATCTCGAGGAGGAAGGATATTCAACTACCTTATATAAGTATTTATCAATAGAATATCATGAAAAGAAAAAAATAAATATATCTAGTATACGTTCATTCAATCAAAGGAAATGTCAATGATTAACGATATGCATCCATGAGCTTAAGGCTTTAGATTATGGATCATGAGCTGAAGGCTTGAGCTTATCTATTGATGGCCTGAAAGAAAAATATATAGGAAATATTGGTTTCTCTCAAGATATTTCATGGGTATATCTAATAATTTTTGGTTCTAAACAAAGTAATGTAAAAACCATAGAATTGAACCCTTCAAAAACTCCGAAAATCGACCCCTTTATTTCAGTTGATCAAGAGGATACTTTTCTCACTATTTTGAGGAAAAATATTGATGCCTTTGCATGGGATTACAAGAGAATTAATGGATTCCATCCTTTTGTATGTACCCATCATCTATACATCAAATAATACCACAAGTTTGTTCATCATCCCCAAAGGTGAATGAACCCTGCACTAAAAGTCATTGTAAAAGAAGAATTGTAGAAATTATTAGATGTAGGATTCATATTCCAATATTGGATAGTCAATGGGTATCTCCATTAGTTATTATCCATAAGAATAATGGAAAATGGATAATGTACGTTGATTACGAGGAACTCAACAAAGCCACCAAGAATGACTATTTTCCCTTACCCTTTATTGACCAAGTTTTGGATGTTCTTGCAAGGAAAGAGTTCTTTTTATTTTTGGATGAATTTAGCAAGTATAATCAGATCTAGATTAGTCCTGAAGACCGAGACAAAACAAATTTCACATGTCCATTAGGAACCTTTTCCTACAAGGTTATTCCATTTGTTCTGTGTAATGCCCCTACTACCTTCCAAAGTGTTGTATTGAGCATTTTCTCTAATATTGTACATTATATAGTGGAAATATATATGGATGGTCTTACACCCTATGGGAATGGTTTATAGGAAGCCCTCTCCAACCTATGCAAAGTTCTGCTGAGGTGTAGAGAGATGAATCTCTCCTTAAGCCCTAAAAAGTGTATATTTTTTACGAAAGAAGGAATAGATTTATGGCACTTTCTCTTTGCGAAAAGGAATTCATGTATATCCTAATAAAATAGCCATAATTAGAAAGGTTCATGTTCCTCGAAAATATAAATATGTTAATATTTTTTTAGAACTTATAGGGTAATATAGAAGATTCATGAAGGATTTCACCAAGATTGCTTCACCTTTGTTTTCTTTACTAACAAAATATTCGTAAATCTGTTGGATAGACCTATGTCAAAACACATTTGAAGAAATCGAAGAGAATTGATGACTCCACTAGTCATTATAGGTCAAAATTGGACCTTTCCTTTCCATATCCGCGATGCATGAGATAAAGCGATTGGGTTATCACTAGGAAATACTGAAGGTAAATTGCCTTGTGCCATTTATTTCATTAGCAATAATCTATATAAGGCTAAGCTTAACTACACAGTCACTGAAAACAATTTGTTAGTTGTTGTACATTCTTTAAACAATTCTAGACACTACATCACCAATTGTCATGTCTTTGTACATAGTAATCATGCAACAATTAAATATTTAATTAATAAAATTGATGTAAATCCTTGCATAATTAGATGGTTTGTTAGGTCTCTATATTATTAGTTTAGTTCCTTATTGTTATTAGGTCTCTATATTATTATTTTAGTCCCTTATTCTTATTAGTGTAGCCCCCTTATTGTTATTATTGTACCCCTATAACCCCAATATTGTTATTATTGCTCCCTTACATTATTATTGTTAGGTCGGCTAGCATTATATTGTGGCCCCATGGACTCCTATATATAGAAGGAGGCTTTGGTCATTTGTATCATCCAATAATTGTTTATTTATGTAATGTATTAGAGGTTTTCCCCTCGAAGTGGCTGATTTCTAAGGTGTTTATCTCTTTTTTCTTCTATTTTTGGAGCTAGTTTCATAACATTTGGTATCAGAGCTTTGGATTCTAGGGTTTAATTTCTCCAAATATGTCATCGTGGAATTTTCACTATAACATTTTTTATACGAAGATTCAGAAGCTAAAATTTTAATAGATCGAAGCTGAAATTCTGAGGAACATCGTGGAAAATTTTCAAATTTTGCAGCATTTATCTTGATCACCTTATTGCAGCAGCCATATTTGTTGTTAGGGTTCCCTGTTATGCACAAATAAAGTGGTCTTTTTTCGTACACTTGCAATTAAGATTCATACTAACAACTGCGACTCCACACGGGTTTACGATTACGACCGCTGTCATTTTTCAGATCCTTGCCTATCCAGCTACTTCAAACCCTAGGATTTCTCTTCAGCTTCTTCTTTTGCTTTTCTTGATGTTTTTTTTAACCTATAAAACCCTAAAACATTAAAAATTCTAACTTTCGTGTGTTTTCGGACCTATTGCACAGGTGACAGACATCAACTGCAGCTGAGATGACACATTCTGCTGAAATCTGCCGCCAAGAGTTTTGAAAGTACAGGTCACACTTTTTGGCCCTAAAACTGTGACTTGGAGCTTCAGGACACACTTTTCAGCCCAACAACTACAACCTTTGCAGAAAATAGGTCAGAAACTGCGACCTGGAATTTTTGCCGGAGCTTTTCTAAAAGTTTTATGGGTTTTTCTACGCCTCTATTCAGGGTTGTCTGACCTCCGTCTCTGCCCATTTTGGACCTATACTTATTCTATTTTACTCATCTATGTGGGAACCTAGCCCCCTAGGGCTTTAGTACCTTCCACACTTTGTGGAAGATTTTTAGCTGCTGCAAGTTGTCCGAAATTTTCAAAGTGTTCAACCCTTTTTTTTTAGATCGGATACCTCACCTTCAGATCCACTTTATATTGGCTATTTATCCATCAAAATCACCTCATTTAGTTTTGTTTGGGTTTTCCTCTAGGGTCCACTCTGTTTCCCTCTAGGAGATACCCTTTTGCCACCTCATTTCCAGCAATTTTCCCTCTGATTTGTTGTTGTTTTTCTACACCAATTTCCAGCAGATCGGACATTTAGATCCTTGTCCCTCCTGAACTTAGATCTATTGACTATTTTGGTGTGTTTTTATTTATTTTTTTTCCCACCTACAAACTACTTTTTGAGAGGCCCACCTCCTTGGGTTTAGATTACTACATTATTAGCTGTTTATTTTCTATTATTTTAGTTTCATATACTCTTATCTACATGTTTATTTACAATTATACAACACACTTTTTATTTTTCTCTGCAAACGTCTGGGTTTAAAAATTAAAATTTACACACTTTACACACACACCCTAAGTAAAGAAGAGCTCGGTTAACACTGCCAAACAAAGACTTTAAAACATTGAAATCAATTGATCCTGCACCTCTCTGCCCTTGTTTCGACATTGTAATCAATTGATCATGCACCTCTCCGCTCTTGTTGGTCTCTCTTCTCCTTGTACCGTGTTTGTGTCGTCATCATTGCGCCACCAAGGCATTTATCCCGAAGAATTCTTAGCCTTCATACTCAGTTTCCAATAGGAAGACTTACTCATCCGCATAGGATTTGAGTTAGTCCTCCACCAAGTCCACTCTCTGACTCCTCTTCTGGTTCATTGGGTTCTCCTTTTGGTTCCACTCTCGATTCTCCTCCTATCACCTTCACCATGTCTGGTTCTAGACCTAACATTGGTGGTAACCCCGGCCCTAATGCTGGGAATACTACTAGTGGGACCGCAACAAGAACTATCTCGGCTGCTCCCTTGCCCCCCTATATGGCATGCCTTAGTCTTCCTGATTTTGACCACTTGATAAATGACCCTATACACCATGACGCTAGTTGGTCTACTATGCTGACCAAGCTCCCTTCTAACATCCCCAAGTTTGAAGGCCTTCCCGAAGAAGATCCTACAAATCATGTTCGAGCTTTCCACATGTGGTGTTTGTTTAACTTCATTACTGATGACTCTGTCTATCTTCGGTTGTTCCAAAGTACGCTTACAAGCGAAGCTTCTAAGTGGTATGTTGATCAGGCCTCATCCTCTCATACCACCTTTGTGACTCTTGCTCAGGCTTTTCTGTCTTATTTCTAGCTTCGCCTTTATTATGACACTGGTACTGAGCTTTTGACCTCTTTCTGTCAATTGTCTGTGACCCACCTATCCGATCATGTCCAGGAATGGCAGAAAATAAAGAGCCTATGTCGAGACCCTACCTTCGAATACCATGTCTACATGGACTGGTTCCTTATATCTCTCTTTCCCCCTATCGGCAAAGATTTTGCATCGCATTTCCCTCAAACCGAAGAAGCCACTCTCCAAATTGCGTTAAAATATGAAGGCTGATCTACGCTCAGTCGGGTTATGTTTATACCGTTCTACCTGATCTTCCCAGACCCGGTGGTGCCAACACACCGGGGGCATCTCATGCCACCGACGATATCATTGGAGCTCTTTCTCATCCATACGCTCAGCCTCCCATGGGCTATGGTTTTCCTCAGGGGGAGACCAGCACCTCCTGCACTTTTCCCCCTCCTGGTAGCATGCATCCAGGATACGGCATGCCTCCTCCTTTTACCCAACCTCATGTTTACCAAAATTTTATCCAACCTCCTTATTATCCATATCTGTAGCCTAGTGCTCCAGCTCCTCCAGTAATAGCACCTCTACCTCCCTTACCTTCTCAACCCCCGCAACAGCAGCCACCGCCTCCTCAGGGGCAGGTGTATGCACAGCAGGGTGCGACTAATCCTCCTCCTTCCAAAAAGAAGAGGAAAGCCACTCAAAATCAATTTTCTCCTGATAATCCTAGACCTAATCTGCAAAATAATGCTCCTAACACTGCTAACCAACAACAGGGCACTCAGCCCAAGCAGGATAGGCCTGTTCACATGAATAAGCCTTGTTCTTGTTGTGGTGTTTATGGTCATTACACGCATGATTGTCTTCTTTTACCATAGATGAAGCAGATGCGGGAATCTCAAGCAACATTGTGAGTACAATAAGCCTCCCCTTCCGTCCCTCCCAATGATGCGCCTAGTAAGCCGGCTGTGTTTACTAATCCTTTCCCTCGGCAAGGATTTGTGGCTACCCAACCACCTGAAGATCAGGTGGCCACTCAACCTCTTCCATCTGGTACCCCCGATTACCAGATTCTCATGATGAACTTTGATCAACCTCTAACTGTAGACATCAATCTTCAGACTCGGTCTCGTCAGTACAACAAGACTCCCGCTACGTCTGTCCCTGAGCCACCTCCTTCGGTCTCTACAGAGCCTCTTTCGACACCTATTAGTCCCTTGCAGATCCCTCAGCGTAAGGCAGAGGTTCATACCAAGATACTTAAGGGACCATTACGCCGAAATGCTGCTTCTGGAAAAGCTGCCCATTCGTACAACATAGTATATTATTTGGCGCAATCTCATGCTGCCATTTCAACGCTGGAACTCCTCTAGTCTTTCCCTTCACAACAAAAAGCTCTACTATCTTCCATGGGAATTGTAGATCCTTCCGATGATCGATTTCTTATCTTTGATGTTGACCAGTCAGAAGATCCTCCTCTCCCTTCTTCCATCGCCTTCCAAATCCTAGTCAATATCCGGAACGCCAATGTTTCCTGGTGCATCATTGATGAGGGGGCATCCACCTGTGTGATGTCCGCTTCGGTTTGGAAGCAACTCAGATCACCTGAGTTGTCTCCTTCCACGATCACTCTTCGAGCGTGGGATGGCCACACCTCCCAGCCCATTGGCTTATTCCGCAATTGTCCCATTACTCTTGCGGGAAAAACTGTTTGCGTTGATTTAGAAGTCATACATGCCCCCTTAGATTACAACATTCTATTGGGTCATAGCTACACCTATGCGATGTATGTTGTCCCATCTGTGGTTCACCACAAGATTTCCTTCCCTCATAATGGAATGATATTCACCATTGACCAACTGACATATTACGAACTGAAGTCTCAGACCTCCCCTGAGTCCATCATCTCTTCGGTGGCAAATAATCAAACCATCGATCCTTCGAACAATGTCTCACCTAAAGTCTACAAATACTCCTCATTTCTTGGTACATTCCTTGGTCTTCCTCCTCTTGTCTTTGATCCCAGCTCATCAAATGTTTGTATGATGCAATCATCTCAAGCCTCCCTCAAGCGGCCCGATTCAGCTACTCAGCAGCCTCGCCCTCCACATCCTACTCCTATCCCTTCGATTCAGCCTTCTGGACCCCCTCCTCCTGGCCCTTCACCCATAGCTAGTGTCCCAGAGCCTTTCTACCCTCCTGGAATGATTCCTCCAGGCCTTAACCATCTTGGAGCCGTCCCACCTGGCCATTACCCCTATGGTTAGATATTGTTCCTAGCTCCCCCTCCTGCAGTGTATTTGGTACCTGTCATGGCTACCCTCTCTCTTCCTAACATGATCCTTGGGATTCTCGTTTGGTACCTTGATCCTCCAACCGCTACCCCACATGGTCAACCCAAACCTTATCTTGATTTGACCCCGGTTCAATCGATCACCATGACTTCTCCCACTGTTACAATGCCTCAGCCACCTCAACAGGAACCACCTCATGTTGTGACTGCATTGGGTAAGAAGGACAAAGCTCAAAAAAGGACATCGAAAGATAAGGCTGCCTCAACTAACCCTGCTCCTCTTCTGCCTCCAAAGCCTTTTGCTTTGTGTGATGTCGTCGGCCATGCCACCCATAACTGTCCTAAACTGCCCCGTATCAAGCCCATGGTTAATGTCACGTTCCCTGAGTCTAAGGTCCCTGAAGCCTATATTTCTTCCTCGACTACAACCAAGAACCCTAAGACTATTCACACTAATCAACCCTATGCTTTGTGTGATCTCCATGGCCATTATTCCCACAATTTTCCTTGCCTTACACATTATAGCGCCTCCTTGGAGGTAGTTCGGGAGCACGAGGTTGAACAGAACCAATCTGCCTCTCCCGTACTTGCGCAGTATGTTGCGAGCCAGCCTGAGGATTTACCCGCTCCCATTGACATTCCCACTCCTGAAGTCGAGATGACGGAGCCTACGGCCACCATCCACAACCTATCATCATCCATGAGACCCTCGGTGGAAGTTCCCTCTGCATCTTCCCCTGTTGTTTCACCTGACCTCCCTTCAGTGATCACCCTAGTCTCAACATCAGTAGATCCCTTATCTTCTTGTTCTTCCGTCATCCCCCGTGACGATGCACATGTGAACCTTTCTTCTCATGATGATGAGTTAGGTAGCTTCGCTGCGTCATGTGGTCTCCCTTCCTCCAATCACTCCATCTTCTATTGTGATGATGACATCATGGAAGCCCTGTCCATCCCTGACTTCATCTTTCCCACCCATAACCGAGATGGTACCATCCATGTCTATGATGACTTGCGTGGCTTGAGTACAAGCTACACCTCTGGTATATCCCACACTCCACCTAACCGTCGACGTGTGAGTAGTAGACATCCTACCTAAATCACTCCATCTCGCAGTGTGTGTTCAATTTCTACTTTGCACTCAAGTTTCCAGCATTTTTCATCATCCTCCCATTTATTGTCTTATGGCACCTTTCAGATGGACCTCCCATCCACACCTTATATCGGTTATGCCGATGGTGCAAGCCGCTACTCCCAGAATCTAGCCTCGGCAGGTTGGGACATTTTTACCCCCTTGCATTCACTTGTTCTCTCGAACGGCATATACATTGGTACTGCCACCAACAATCAGGGCGAATATGATGCAGTGCAAGGTTTATTAGTCGATGCCCTTTCACATCGCATCCTCCACCTTCATGTTCGTTTGGATTCCCTGCTGCTTGTCATGCAATTGAATGGTGTATATCGTGTGCATAATCCTATCCTTTTTAGAAAATATTTACGAGTGATGCTTTTGATGCATGAATTTGAAATCATTACATTCAATCATGTACCTAGAGCACAAAATCACTATGTAGATAGCATTGCAAACAATATTCTATATTGGCATGTAGCACACGCATTTAACACATGACAATAACATAAAACCATCAAAACGATGCATATCCATAATATGTGTCATATAAAATGTTTTAGAGTCCATCAAATCTTATACATATGACATGCCCATAACATGTTACAAAAACTCAAAAACTGGGGGCACCACCTGCCCCTACACACTAATCACTATCTGGAGGATCCTGAGCCAATGGCTCTGCTCCTGCAGCTCGTATATCACGCATCCCCTGTCTTGCCTTCGCCATGCGCCGCATGACCCCTCGCCATTCTGAGGGTAGAGAAATACATGACTCTATGTATTGGTCATCTAAGTCTTGCCAGTCGCACTCTGAAACATCGGTCAGAAGCCTCTCACATCTACGACGGATGTCCTCCAGGAGGGTTGTTGCATCCTCATTTTGCGGCGCTCTTGATCCACTAGGTCCGGTAGTTCCTGATACTGCAGGCCGTCCCATATACCCGGCCAGTTTTACTGGTGCTATATCTACATACCAAAAGTGGAAGAATCAGTACCATATATAATATTCTAAAACTTTACAATGTGGATAAAATATTAGCAATTTTTCACTTACCATCAGGCCCCCATAATTGACCAGGTAGTAGCGGAAAATCTAGGTCCCCACGATAACTCATCCCACTATAGGGATATTCATCTGTGTACAATGGAATCTGATCCCAATGAGAAAATAAATTGGGTCGGAACACCCGTCTGACTGCCCCACCTCCTCCTCTGCACAGTAGTCACCCCCACCGGCGCATCCTAGGCTCTCTCGGGCCCCCATCCTGGAGCTATATACGAGGTTGAAGTGTCGGGATCTTCTCAAAGAAGAGTGAGCACAACAATGTATCATATGCACAATCATGGTTCACTTGCCGCTTGCATAGCGACAATTGTTATTTCAATGACGACAGCATCATTTGGGCCCACCCATAGTAGGTCCCACTCAACCGACTCTCCACAAGCATCATCTTCCCTCCAATGATGTGGTGGAGTGCCTGGTTGCCCAGGATCTGTAGCACCGCTGCGGCCACAACACATGTCTCTAACCTCTCTAGATCCCGATGGGTATCCGTGTCCCTTTGACATGGAGACCTGGTTGACAATATTGGCACTTTATAAACTCCATGATGTTCCGCCCTCGCGGTAACACTGGCTGAGTATTCCCAACCATCCCAAGTGGTGGGAGACCAGTCAGAAAATATATATCCTGGACTGTCAACTCGATCCGGTGCCCCTACACTATAAAATACCTCATGGTCCGGGTCCCAATAGCTGACAATCCAGGCCGATAAGGGCTCCCCAGCTCTCATCAAAGGGTTCTCCACAAAATTCAGAACCCCAAACCTGGCTAATGCACTGCGGACACCCTGAACCTTCGGGATCTCTGACCATAATGTGCCAAAGTCTCTCTCTCTCCAGTTGATCCATAATTATTCCATATCTGCACAAAACCATTATATTTGTCAGTTTACAGATAGGAAAGACTATATCCAAACATAAAAACCCAATTCTCAGCCAAAAAACAACAGAGAAAAACCCCTCTCTGTCAGGTCGCACTTTTCAGGCCCAATCCTGGGACAGGTTGCAGTTTTCTGCCCAAAACCTGCTACCCAGGTCACAGCTTTTGCCCCAAAAAGTGTGACCCAGCCGTGAAGAGGAGCAGAGGTCTGTTACTAAGCTCTGGGGACCTAAACTTAACTTTCAATCCACTAAAATGAAAGAGTAGGGTTAGGCCTCTTACCTGCAACTGACGGATCTCGATTCCAATGGTTGGTTTGTCCGCTACGATCACCACAAGATTTAGGGCCTTCTCTCCTCTCTACATTCACCACAACTCCACATGCAAATGAGTGAATTTGGAGGGAAATTTCCTTATTAAAAGCAAAACCCCTAATTTTTCTTTCGCCTGCTGCGGCCAAACCGTAGCTCAATTTGACAAACCGTCTGTACCCTTGGAAAGCTCTCATCGAGCCCTCAAATGATTATCTGTTAGTTTTTTGTGATTTGATACTTCACTAGGACACATTTCGTCCAAGAAGGGTCACTTCACCACTCCTCAAAATCGAATTTCTTCACCTGCAACACTTGTACTTGGGGCACCACTTTGCCTCCATACTTGTCCATGCTCATGTCGATTTTCATCATGAGTATCCATCATGTACTCATGTTTTTATGGTCCCCACCAGAACTTTTCTGTGTGGTAGCATCATCGATTCACCCTTGTTTAGAGCATCCGAGTTGAGTCATCATCGCATTTATGGAGTCTATCCTGAGTCCCTTTGTATCCCACTATAGTCCTCCATCCTTCATTGCTTGGTTCCTCTCTCTTGTCGCACATTATGGCCTTCAGTCCTACTATCCCCTATCCCTCATGATATTGTTTCAGTCGCTACCAGGTCATCCATGCTCTTTATGCTCTAACAAGAGAAGTCATTTATCTGCTACTCAGTACCCCCCATTTCATCATCATGCCTGGTGTCAGTCTCTCAGTCGCTCTACTATTTTCTCTCGTGCCTTAGCTGAGAATCCCTTATTGCCTCACCTATGGGTGACCTCCTTCTGTCGACATCATATCATTCATTCCAGAAGACAGGTTTAGAGGGCGGTGTACCTTGGTTCCAACCTCCACTCTTGTTTGGTGCCTCGGATCAGGCAAAGGGACTCCTTATTTCCCTTTGACTTGATTGTTTCTCAGTTCCAACTCCTTTCAACATGATCAAGATCTATATACTCAATGGTTCAGTGATGCAGCAGCTGATACCGATGATTCCCAGGTGTGTGTGTGATGTTTCAACCCTCATGAGGGGGTGGCCCTACAAGTAGCCCCCCACATGCCCAGATGACCTCTTCATTACAGCCTTTGATGCAGCTCCATATATCTGATTATGTCAGCCTCAGCCGCTTGCAGCGCCTTTTTGTTTGCATGTATCAGTCAGATTTTTAGAGCCCTTTCCTGTTTACAGGGGCATTAGGGTTATATTTGTATCTCATGTACTCAGATATTATTGTATAAGTCCTGGTTGTTATCCTAGGCACAATATGTATGTGGGATTCATCATCATGTTTTTACCTGGTTCATGTTTATGCCAGCATGTACTATATTGTTTAATCCTTGTTGAGATTGCAACAAGATGATGATCTTAGTGGAAAGAAGTCGCCTTCACTAACTGGGCTCGCGGGCTATTTTTGGCGCAAAGTCTATTTTTAGACTATGTCTACTTTTAGACATATGGATCATGTTCTATGAGTTGTAGGATGCTACTTGTGGATTTTTGGTCAAGTCGAGAAAAATAGATGGACTTATATTTTTAGACATACTGGGCGGAATCTATTTTTAGATTGCCGGTCTAAAAATATATATGTCGAATATTATTAGCTCTTAATAATATTTGGACTCTAAAAATTATCTTATTCTCTTGGAGCACTTCAGTTAAGTGCACAGATGTGGCACAGGCGCTGACAGAAGGAATTACGCTATTCCTAAGGGTTAAGTGGAGCTATTTCATGGATACTTCAGTTAAAACTCATGTGACAGAGTTTGGTGGAGTTGATTGAGGAAGTTAATGGAGTTGTGTTCAGTTTAACTAATCTAAACATAGTTGAGCTAGTTGTATTTAGTCTAACTGATTAATACACTAGTGAAGAGTGGTGTGAATTAATTATTAATTAATTCACTAATTAAAACTCATTAATCAACTAAAGAATACATCAGTTAACTTCAGTGCATGGACAGTTTCAGTGGAGACCAGTGCAGAGATAGGTGAAAGAGCAGGTTAACTATTATTTGTGACTATACTGTTGCATATTTGCAACAACCAGTGATTGGAGGAGCCCATGAGGATTGTGCAGTACAAGCCAGGTGGCTCAAGTTATTTAATGAGCCATCCTACAACATTGATTACGCAATAGAGGCTGGCTATCAGGTGGCAGAGATTGGAGCATGTGTTTTGCTAGATCTAGCTTGATTAGTGTGTAGAAAATAGAGGTTGTGCTGAGAGCTTGTGAGGAGATTTGTACAATGATTGTTACATGATATCTATTACATATAATATACAGATATTTGGGGTTTTCAGCTTTAAGCTTTCCCATGAAATACTGTGTTCATATGTTTGATTGTTTATGGTTTTAATGTGCACATGCAATTGATTTTATTTCCGCATGTAATGATCAATGGTAGAAGAGATTTTGTATTGTGCATGAAGTTAAAATAGTGTGTGATCAGGAGAATCTCGGTGAATAATATATCAGTTATTCAAATTTCTACATGGTATCAGAGCGATATTGATCATTGGAGCAATTGCAAAACATTGAAGCGGTTGAGTTTTGTGCTGGTGGAATTCGAATTTGTAGTAGTGTTTTCTTGGTGTCGAAGTTGAGATGTCTTTCAATGGATTGCGATTGGAGTATGCCCTTGAGGGCAGCTCGAATTATATTGCATGGAAGGACAGGATGGAGGCAGTGCTGGATGACAATGGATTGAAGGAGTTCATAGATGCAGAAATTCCAAAACCTACTTCTAGTGATGTTGTCGTACTTGACGCATGGCAAAAGAAGACAACAAAGTGTCAAAGGATTCTGTTGGAAGGTGGGAAGGATCACATAGTGTCCAGCCTTCATGGTAAGGCTTATCCATTCTTGATGTGGAAAGCTTTGACAGATTTATTTCAAAGCAAGAGCGACCAGAGGAAGTTGGCGCTCAAGGATAAACTCAGAAACATAAAAATGGAGAAAGGCGACAGAATGCCCAAGTACCTCACGAAGTTTGTCCAATGTAGGGATGAGCTCAGAAGTGTGGGGGTGACTGTTGATGATGAGGACTTTGTGAGATTGGCTCTCCTCGGGCTTCAGAATATTTGGCATTCCTATCAGGACTCTGTCAATGGTCGGGAGAAATTGCCAGGATGGGAGCGACTTTGGTCGGATCTTGTGCAAGAGGAGATAAGGCGAAGTAACAGGGACAGATCTTCATCAAAGAACTCAGATGAAGAAAATTGCGCTTTGGATGCCAAAGAAAAGAAGGGGAAGAGCAAGAAGCATGCTTCTCAATCTGGTGCGAAAGGCAAGAAGCAGGACATGTCCAAGGTGAAGTGCTTTCATTGTCACCAACACGGACATTACACCACTAATTGTCCACAGAAGAAGAAAAATAAGCAGGCTGCTGGATCTATAGTGGGAGGAGCACAAATACCAGCGATTTATTGGATTTGGAAACATTCATGCTTCATCTCAAGTGTGATGGGTTCAGTGTGGTTTCTTGAGAGTGGTGCATCTTTTCACATGACAAGAGATCGAGATTCGTTTACTAATCTGGATGAGAAAGATCTTGGAGTGAACATAGAGATGGGTGATGATGGTAGATACAGTGCGACCGGTATCAGTACCATTTCCTTTGAGAGGGATTCTGGTAAACCCTTCGTATTGAAGGAAGCAATGCATGTTCGGGATTGAAGAAAGATCGGTCTCTGTGGCGATGTTAGAAGACAAGGGATATGATGTTGTCTTTAGCGAGGGAAAGGCTTTCCTGCACAGTAAGGAAACTGGTGAGACCCGGAGGATAGGGGTTCAAGTTAAGAACCTTTATCAATTGCAGGTAGATGGCTGCGTAGCAATGGCAGGCAAGGTAGAAGGAGTGGTGAGTCGAGATGATGGTGAGTTGTGGCACTGGAAATTGGGCCACCTTCACCATGGAGCTTTGAAGATACTGCAATAGATTTCTACGGGGCTTCCTAAGGGTACTCTTGCACAGTCAGATCAGTGCAAGGGATGTACCTTGGGAAAATTTATGAAAGCCACCTTTCACGAGAAGGATATTCGCGCCACGACGATCCTTGAGAGAATTCACATAGACATGTGTGGACCTTTCTCAGTAGCTTCGACAGCAAAGCACAGGTACTATGTGATATTTGTTGATGATTTTTCTCGTAAGTGCTAGATCTTCTTCATGCAGAAGAAGAGCGAGACATACTCAAAGTTCTATGAGTTCAAGGCATTGGTTGAGAAATAATCGGGGAAGTAGGTGAAGGCGCTTAGGAGGAGGCGAGCAACAAGTGACAATTGTCTCTGGAAATTGATATTTTTACCCAGCATGAAGAGATTCACAAGAGAGCTCATGGCACCTCATAACCCTGACGAGAATGGGTTGTGCTTGGAAGAAACGAGGAGTGATTGTGGAGTCTTTATGGCGGGCTGTTGCATGATGGGGCCTTCCCATACATATGGGCTCTTCTACAAGCTCTTTGACCTGTATGCCAGTCGTTGTCTCAGGATACTTGGCATGAGTACACCCGAGGAGGCGTTTTTTTGGTACGAATCCTGATATTTCCCATTTGAGGATTTTTGGTTCACTTGTTAACATTCATATAATGAAGGATGCCAGGAAGAAGCTGAAGCCGGCCGTATAGGTTGGGATATTTTTGGGGTACACTGATACACCCCACAACTATCGTGTGTATTTTCCAGGCAGTCGCAAGACTGTTGTGCGATGGGATATCAAATTTCATGATGAGAAAGCCATGAAGTGTTCGCTTGAGAGGGAGCCACACTTTCATGCAGATGAGGAGCTATTAGTTCCTAAGGATGAGCTTCAGGATGTGGATTAGCCACAAGAGGAAGTTCATGGAGTGGAAGAGACCACTCATGCAGCGCCAACCATTAGAGGGCAGAAGTGCACTACAGAAGCTGAGCGACTGGCTCAAGATGCAAAGAAGGTTGTAGGAGCACCTAAATCACAGCATAGACAGAGACAGTCACCTGACCGGTATACTGGATACATGGCTCTTATGAGAAAGTGTATCGTGAGAGAGCCATCCTCTTTCGAGGAAGCTGTGGAGGATCCCACATGGGTAGATGCCATGGTGGAAGAGTATGATTCGATTGTTAGAAACAGTGCATGGGAGATTATCCCGAGGCCGGAAGGGAAATCAGTGGTGGGTTCGAGATGGATCTACAAAGTGAAGCAAGCACCTGATGGGAGTGTGGATAAGTACAAGGCAATATTTGTTGCCCGAGGCTTCTCACAGATTGAGGGGATCGATTATGAGGAAACCTTTGCACCTATTGCAAGGTATTCTTCTATATGGACGATTCTTGCTCTCTCAGCGTAGATGGGGTGGCACATTCATCAGATGGATGTGAAGACTATGTTCCTCAAAGGATTCATTGAGGAGGAAGTATATATAGAGCAGCTCGAAGGTTTCGAGATCTTCAGCAGCGAGTCGCATGTGTGCAGGCTCAAGAGAGTGTTGTATGGGTTGAAACAAGCACCTCATGCTTGGTACACACGAATAGACAGTTATTTCATAAGACTTGGATTCTCCAAGAGTGAGGTGGATCTGAACCTATACCAGATTGTGGTGGAGGGTAAGTTGTTGATCATTGTACTTTATGTAGATGATTTGATTTTGACAGGTGATGAACTGTTGATACACTCATGCAAGGATGATCATGCAAAGGATTTTGAGATGAAGGACTTGGGCCCCCTTCATTATTTCCTGGGATTGGAAATTTGGCAGCGCACTGATGGAATGTTTGTTTCTCAAGGAAAGTATGCCCGGGAGATACTGGAGAAGTTCAACATGCATGGTTGCAAGCCTGTTGATACTCCTCTTCCTGGTGGATGGAGGAAGGAAGATGCTACTTCGGCGGAGGTAGTGGATGCCTCTATTTATCGACAGTTGGTGGGGTCACTTATGTATCTGGTCAATACACGACCCGACATATGCTATGCTGTTAACCAGCTTTCACAAGCTATGGTTAAGCCTACCAAGCTTTACTGGACGGCAGGCAAGCATGTATTGGGATATCTCAGAGGCACATCGGGATATGGATTATGGTACAGACAGTCGGATGAGGTGAAGCAGTGTGTCTTCACGGATCGGTATCATCATATCAAAGATTGTGTCTAGCGGAAGATCATGTTACTTTCATACATTCCCACGGAGGATCAGGATGCTAATATCTTGACGAAGGCGATCACCAGAAGAAAATTAGAATACCACAGAGGCAGGATAGGGGTGGCAGATAATCCTTATCTTGTTGAGAGGGATTTTTGATATTGCAACAAGATGATGAGCTTAGTGGAAAGAAGTTGCCTTCACTAAGTGGGCCCGCAGGCTATTTTTGGCGCAAAGTCTATTTTTAGACTATATCTATTTTTAGACATATGGATCATGTTCTATGAGTTGCAGGATGATATTTGTGGATGGTTGGTCAAGTCGAAAAAATATATGGACTTCTATTTTTATACATATTGGGCGGAATCTATTTTTAGATTGCCAGTCTAAAAATAGATATGTCAAATATTATTAGCTCTTAATAATATTTGGACTCTAAACATTATCTTATTCTCTTGGAGCACTTCAGTTAAGTGCACAGATGTGGCACAGGAGCTGACAGAAGGAATTACGCTATTCCTGAGGGCTAAGTGGAGCTATTGCCTGGATACTCAAATAGAACTCCAGTGACAAAGTTTGATGGTGATTTGATTATAGCTAATGAGTTGCATTCAGCTTTAACTAATCTAAACATAGTTGAACTAGTTGTATTTAGTCTAACTGATTAATACACTAGTGAAGAGTGGTGTGAATTAATTATTAATTAATTCACTAATTATAAACTCATTAATCAACTAAAGAATACATCAATTAACTTCAGTGCATGGACAGTTTCAGTGGAGACCAGTGCATAGATAGTTGAAAGAGCAGGTTAACTATCAGTTGTGACTATACTGTTGCATATTTGCAACAACCAGTGATTGGAGGATCCCATGAGGATTGCGTAGTACAAGACAGGTGGTTCAATTTATTTAATGAGCCATCCTACAGCATTGATTACGCAATAGAGGTTGGCTATCAAGTGGCAGAGATTGGAGCATGTGTTTTGCTAGATCTAGCTTGATTAGTGTGTAGCAATTAGAGGTTGTGCTAAGAGCTTGTGAGGAGATTTGTACAATGATTGTTACATGATCTCTATGACATATAATATACAGATAGAAGGGGTTTTCAAATTTAAGCTTTCCCATGAAATACTGTGTTCATATGTGTGATCATTTATGGTTTTAATGTGCGCATGCAATTGATTTTATTTCCACATGTAATGATCAATGGTAGAAGAGATTCTGTATTGTTCATGAAGTTAAAATAGTATGTGATCAGGAGAATCGCAGTGAATAATATATCAGTTATTCAAATTTCTACAATCCCTTGTTTACGGGACACACTATTCTTTGTACTTTGTCTCGACGGGCATAGGTATGCCTCCCCCACCGCCTATAGCACAGGTACTCACTCATAAAAGAGACTTGTCACACTTGTAAGTCTCACCTCCTCAGGGTCTAGTCCTTTAGTGCTTTGTTCTACCTTACATTTCTCTCTCTTTGACTTCCCCTTCAGTGTCTAGTGATTGACTTCTTACAATGTACTTCAGTCATACGATTAGCTCCTAACGCTCGCATGCTGGGGGAAATATGTTACACCATTTTTTGGTCATATAACATGTTACTATTAGATGGACCTAACTACACCATGTAAGACCAATTTTAACCTAAGTAAAATTGCTTTCACTATGAAAAATAACCTAGTAAACCACCTTTATTAAGTTGTTTATGGTAGAAACAGGAAACCCCATGAGGAAATATTAAATAAATCTACATTTGTTTGATTTTCCTCGAGGAATAATTAGTTAAACAACAATTTAATTAATACTCCCAGTCATATTTAACCCAAAACAGGAAAATTAATTAGATAAATCATTATTTATCTTATTATTTTCTAGGAATAATTATTTAAACCTTATTTAAATAATATTCCTTGTTAAATTTGACTAAATCACCCTTAAATAATTAAATAAACCATTATTTATTTAATTATATTCCCATCATTTCCCTAAAATGATAAATAAATCATTTTTTTATTTATTATTTATAAATAAAGGAATCGACCCAAGTCAAAAATCCTTTTCCCTCCAACAAATATAATAAAATATTCCATAAAACTTGGATGTTGATTTGGTTAATAATATTTTAACTATGCACCAATATCTAGACTAACTCAATATTTTTCTATAAATAGAAGGGTTTTTCCATTCATTCATCACCTTTTTTTGCCTAGAGATCACTCTGGATCTATACTTTTGGTCTCACTTTGATCCACCATCATTGTGATATTTTTCTATCTTTTTTCTTGTGAGCTCCCTTTGAGTTCCATTTTTGTCTGGGTTTCCTAACTCATCAAGAGAGATGAATTTTAGATCTGAAGTGCTGAGGACTTACAAGAACCCATCCCATTGAGGAGAACTGGTAACATCCTTCTATGTTTTCCTCCCAGGTGCCCTTAATATAAAATTCATTCAACATATTCTTGTCTTGTCTATTGGGATGCATGGAGTAAATCTCATTTTTTATTTACTTCTTAATGTCTTTTGATGCATAGATCTAGCTTTTTGCAACATTTATCTTGATCACCTAATTGCCGATCTGAAGATATTGGCAACCATATTTGTTGTTAGGGTTGTTTTTTATGCACAGCTAAAGTGGTATTTTTCCGTACACTTGCAATTAATATTCATACTAATAGTGGGAGATTTAGCATAACTTTGTCTTGAAGAATCCAAATTAGGTTAGACCTCTGGAATTTGAAAGAAGATTCAGAGGACTACTATAGGGCCCAATTTCAGATATTGAAGATCCAAAATGACATAGATAATTCAGTTTCAATATCGAGCTCCTCAAAAGAAAGAAAAAGGTGTGTATTTTTTTCAAATTACATAAGTCTCATTTGAAAAAATAGTTTGAATTTATTCCAAGGGAATATTGAAGAGCAGATATCAATATTGGGTTCTAAAATTCCCCCTAAAAATAATTCAACACCCATTAAGCCTTCAGAAGGCTCTACTATGACTCATGAAGACGAAGAAATGCAACATGAGATATCAAAATTACAAGAGCAAGTGCACCAAATTTCGTTATCGCAAAGAGCAACAAAAAATGAAATGGAAGTTTTAAAGAAAGGTGTGGAAACTAAGATGGATGACATGGAAGCTAATATTGATGAAAAAATGAAACACAACATGGAAAACATGAATAATGATCTAAAAGTAGACATCAAAGTTTTGGCAAAGTTGATACAAGAAATGTTTCCTAATAGCGAAAAGATAGTAGAGGAAACTCATGATGAGAAAAAAATAAATGTTAATCATGATTTCATAAACTCTAATGTTGGACGGAAGAACCACAATATTCCAAAGATGGATATGAGGAATTTTGATGGCAAGGATCCAGTAACATGGATACTACACATGGAGCAATATTTTGATCTCAATAATGTGCAAAACACACAAAAGGTACGCATTGCAACTTTACATTTAGAACAAAATACATTTGTATGGTATCGATGGATTTGCTCCCGTAAAAAAAATTGTCACTTGGTCAATTTTTACGGAGGAAATGATAGCACATTATGAGGATACAAAAAGTAACACCTTCTTTAGCCAATTTATAAATCTCAAACAAAAGGGTTCAGTGGTGGAGCACATTGAGGACTTCCAAAAATTGAATATAAGGGTAACTGATATTCCAGAGGAACATAGGATTGATGTTTTCATAGTGACTTTAAATGATAACATCCAACATGAAGTTCGCGTTTGGAAACCTGATTCATTAGAAAATGTATTCAGGTTGGCAAGAAAAATTGAATGTAAAATTATGGCGACAAGGAAGCCTACCACTCACATATATAGAGATGGAAGTGTTGCTACTCCTAGACTTCCACAACCTACAAGGTTGACACCACAACAATTGGAAGAAAAAAGAGAAAAATGGCTTTCCTACTGTTGTGATAGTAAATACATTAAAGGTCATAAGTGTGCTGAGAAGAAATTATTTTACATAGATTGTGAAGAGGAAGAATAAAATGTACAAGAATATTCAAAAGAAGAGGATATACACCAAGAACCAACCCTAGAAGAGGAAGAAATAAGTCTGACCATATCCTGTAATGCATTGGCAAGAATTACCACTCCTAAAACTCTCAAGATAGAAGGATATATCAAGAAGAAAAAGGTAATAGTGTTGATCGAATCGGGTAGTACCCATAATTTTATTCATTGTAAGGTAGCCAAGGAATTGAATTACTTCCTATACTCAACACCAGAATGTCAAGTGATGGTTGCAAATGGAGTAACTATAAATTTCTCTGGAAAATTCCATAATATCAAGCTAACCATGGGGGAATATGTATTGAATACTCCAATGCTTTCCATTCCAATGGGAGGTGTTGATGTTGTACTAGGAGTACAATGGTTACAATCTTTGGGGATGGTAGCTTTTAATTTTCAAGAACTTTTCTTGAATTTTTTTTCAGAAGGAAAGGAAGTCAAATTACGGGGTATCGCAGGGAAGCCAGGAAATATAATAAGCTCTAATTTCATGCCAAAGCTTCTGAAGAAATAACAACGAGGCGTAATTGCACAATTATGCTCACTAGAAGTTCCAACATCAAAATCATCTATTTCTGCAGATCTCCAAAAAGTCTTGGACAACCATTCCAAGGTGTTTGAAACTTCCAAAGGACTCCCACCTATTCGTGACCATGATCATGCTATTCATTTGATTCCAGGGAGTGTTCCTCCAAACATCAAGTCTTATATATATCCTTATGTCCAAAAGAGCGAAATTTAACGTATGGTTGCAGAAATGTTAGAGGCTGGTATAATTCAACCTAGTCAAATTTGTTTCTCTGCTCCAGTAGTATTAGTGCACAAGAAGGATGGATCATGGCGCATGTGCCCGGATTATAGGGAGCTCAATAAGCTCACCATTAAAGATAAATTCCTCATTCCTGTGATTGATGCATTATTGGATGAATTACATGGAGCAATTTATTTTACCAAGTTGGATCTTCGTTCAGGATATCATCAAATTAGAATGAAGACTGAAGATATTCCGAAAACAACATTTCGAACTCATGATGGTCATTATGAATTTTTGGTATACACTTCAAGGGTTGATGAATTCCATTTTCAATCCCTTCCTTAGAAAATTTGTGCTAGTATTTTTCGATGATATACTAATCTACAGCAGGTCTTGGAAGGATCATGTTCAACATGTTGACATGGTGCTCAAACTGTTGCAAGAGAGACAATTATATGCAAAAACATCCAAATGTTTCTTTGGAGTACAAGAGGTGGAATATCTAGGTCATATCATATCTCATGAGGGTGTTAAGGTAGACCCTAACAAAATTAAAGCCATTAAGGAATGGAAAGTCCCCACAACCATAAATTAGTTGCGAGAATTTCTCGGGTTAACAAGGTATTATCGTAAGTTTGTTAATAATTATGGGAGAATAGCAGCACCTCTAACAACATTATTGAAGAAAGATGCATTTTCATGGACTCCTGAAGCAACTAAGGCCTTTGAACATCTTAAAGAGGCAATGTGCCTAGCACCGGTCTTAGCTACGCCAGACTTCACAAAAACCTTTATCGTGGAATGTGATGCCTCAGGAAATGGAATTGGTGTTGTTTTAATGCAGGAAGGAAGACCCATTGCTTTTGAAAGTCGTCCAATCAAAGGAAACTATTTACAAAAACCTATTTATGAGAAGGAAATTTTAGCAATACTGCATGTATTAAAGAAATGGCGAACTTACCTAATGGGAAGACACTTCAAGGTAAAAACGGATCATGATAGTCTTAAACACTTTTTGGAACAAAGACTATCTTCAGAAGAGCAGCAAAAATGGGTCACAAAGATGTTGGGTTATGACTTTGAAATAATCTACAAAAAAGAGAAGCTAAATGTTGTTGCAGATGCACTCTCAAGAAAGAATGAAGAGGTGGAAGCATTGCTTTGTGCCATTTCTATTATCCAACCAAATTGGATAACCGAAGCAAGGGATGAATGGAAGAAGGACAAAGAAGTCTGGACACTCATTCAAAAGTTGCAGCAAGATCCTAGTACATCTGATACATTTAGTTGGAAAAATTATTCCTTATGGTACAAATATCGCTTATATATTTGTAAGAATTCCTAACTAAAACAAAAGATTATTTTGTAATTGCACACTTCTCCTTTAGGTTGTAATTTTATACTTTATCATAAAAGATATAATTTTTTATTTTTATGTAAGTTTAAAGTTTAATACTTTAAAACTTGCGGGAAGGCAGGTCCTACTATTCCATTAATTAACGTGCAGGTTCAAAAGCATGATCCGATGATTCGTCGAACAGGAAATCAAAGTGACAACCTGTAGGCACTTTTAGCACACGATTTAACGAGGAGAGTGCCTCCACAGTTGACCCTGTTGACTGTGGGGCCGATCCATATCTGCGGTTGAGATTAACTGCGAGGGCGTGAACCCGATGAGCCCTCTGTACTATGAGACCTCCCGTAGTGACGTGAGAAGCCAGTTAGCGACAACTATCGGCCATGTTAGGGTACTTTAAACGATCTTTTGGCGCATCATTTCAGCATTTAAGTCTTAAGCCCGCACCACCTATTTAAGATGGATTCTCATTTTTGTAAGGCCATTGTTGTTAGTTTGTATCTGAAGTTTTGTCTGCCCTGTGTCTTTCCTCGTTGTCTGCCACCTTGTTAATTGTTTGTCACCCCAAGATGAATTATGGCCAAGCATCCATCCCTTTCAGGTTCTTCCAGTCATATTCCTCTCATGGACACTAAGAGGGATATTCAAGACACAGTCTATTGTTTGACCACCTCCAGTTCTATCAACGGGTCTGTTTAAACAATAAAGCTTCTCCAATTTTTACCGCCATGGTCAAGACAGGCGTGTTGTCTGCATGTATTCCAAGAAAACATCATTTTCCTGCGTTTATATATTGGCTCATGTCTATCATGTACCCAGGCAAGTGTTTCGTGATGAATTGTGAAGGAGAAAATGTCTTACAGGTCTCTGCTCTTCTAATTCGTCAAGCTTTGTGTTACCTTGAGTCAGATTCCTATGTCCAATTTACTGATGATTCGTTGATAGCATATTATGATAGCCTTGCAGGTCAAGAGTTCAATCAATTCATATTCTTCTTGATGCCAGATAAGAAGCAGTTTGTTCCTGACAGTAAAGAATTTTCCATGGAGGTTTTTTATGAAGAAATCTGACCAGTGCCGAGATGCATTTCGAAGATATTGGGGAAAGAAGATGACAGCATAATATATAAATCAGTTCTGGGAATTTTTTCTTTGATGATGAAGCCAAGGGTGTTGCTAGATATTCCTTTTTATTGGCAAGAAGTTGTCAATTCTCATCTCATGAGCCTATCACTGACGAGTTCATTCAGGTTTCCCTCTCTTGTTATTTATCTCTTTCTGTATCAAAAGGTAGAGGAATTCATGCATTTGGGTTTGAATATTATGGATATGAATAAAAAGAGACAATCAGTAGTATTTTGGACAGACATAGTGAGGAAAGAACAGAATGAGGTGGGTCTGTTTGATTTTGCAAGTCATTTTATGTCTACTGCATATAGAATTTTGAATGGAATCTCTCCCCCATGCTTCTTGCCGAAGGCTCAAGAGTTCTTGCAACTAGGAACAAGATGTAATTTTGGTGATTGGTATGTCTTTGAAGATTATTCTGAAATTAGGATCTATGGAGCTGGTGTAGAACCTTATAGGCTTCCTAAATTTGTGCTTATGAGATTATTTTCTTTGGATTTCATTAGGAAATGTTTAAATGTTGATCAAATACATGTTGTGCCTGTGAAGATGTTTAAGTTGCCAATGATTGATGGTCCTTTTATAGTCAATATGAGACAGGCAACTGATGAAATCACTAGGACGTCAGATGAAATGCATCTTTTGTTAGGAGAAAAGTGGGCTTATGACCCTCCTAGTGTGATTTCTAACAGGAGAATTGAAAATGGGTATTCAACATTCATTCATGAGAGCTGACCTGATATAGAAAAGATGAAAAATAAGGGTTTTGTAGGATCTGTGAGCTCAAATGTACAAACTCCTGTCATATATGACAAGTCAAATAAGAGAGGTAAAGAATCATTGATTGATTCAAAAGATGAAGAAAAAAGAACTAAAAAGAGGAAAAATCTCAGTGAAGACTCAGTAGATGTTCAACCTGGTTTCTCACTACAATTGGAAGAGGAGAAAAATGTCTCGGCTTCACTAAGAAGACATGAAAACACTCAGGAACAAGTACCCTTAATTAAACAAGTGTTTTCTCATATTGCAGAAAGAAATAAAAAAATGAAGGCAAGCATGGAGGCTCAAGTTGAGTATGAAATAACCCTAGATCAAACAAGATTGCTGACTACAATGGATCTTGAGAAGGTTAAATTTAAGATTTCCCTTTCACACCCTTCTGATATGTCTATAGGTTCATCTAATAATTTTAATATTGTGAATCTAACTGTAGATGTAGAGAAAATTCCATTTCTTGTCAAGGTAAATTTACATATGCAAACAGGTCAGCTAATTGTGAATGACTTGACCAAAACCAATGCAATGGCACTCAAGGCTAAAAACATGCTTGGAAAAGTTATTAATCAATTGAAGTTAGAAAAAGCCAATTCCATGGCTTTAAAAATTCAGAATGAAGAACTTAAAAATATTATTGTGAAGATTGGGGTAGATCCAAATGAAAATTCGGCTATACAGAAGTTGTTGTAAAGTGACGAATCATAAATCTCTATGCTAAAGAAAAATTTTACGCTGCCTACAGGAGAGCACTCTATGGCCGCAGAGGTTGCAGAAGTAGAAAATGAGAAAGAGAAAATTTTTGAGCAGCTCTTGCAGAAGGAAGAGGAAATCAACAAATTGAATGAAACTGCATTATCATTGCAGAATCACATTGAATCGCATACTTGTACTTTTGTTTTACCATCTAGTAATGAAGATCCAGTAGCACAAATATCTCAATTGACCACAAAATTGAATATGGCAAAGAGAGATCTCAAACAGGAACAAACTGATCTGGAGACAGCAATGAAAATAATGCAAGCTAAAGAAGGGGAAGTGAGTAAGTATAGATCATATTTCCAAATTTTTGATGTTGAGATTAAAAATATCAAGGAAAAATTAAAGGGAAATATATCCCTAATACAGTCTAAGGACATCATCTGGAATGATATCACTGAAGAAATGAAAGCAATTTGGGGTTTTATGATTGTTGTGGCAGAAGAAATAAGTATCATCAGATATTTTGAAGAACAAGTTATGGTAGAAAAACAAAAGACAATTAACAAAGCTGTTTGGGCAAGAAAATTCATTCATTTCATTGATTCCAAAACTGATCAGGAGTTGGAATAAAATGAGATTAAAGACACGATTTTATATGTAGTGGAAATTAATAAGATGATTGTTAAACATGACTGCAGGAAGTTCGCAAAGAGGAAGTTGATAGAGCTTAAGGAAGTAGTGAATCAGTTTTATAATTTATTTGAAAAAAGAGCTAGAGCAGGTTTTCCATCATGCTAGGGCCTTGGAGGCAGTCCTTTATCATGGGATTCTTATGAACCATTACTGGTGTTGGAAAAAATCAAGGTATACAACACTCATGAAAAGTCTCAGATTCTTAAAGGAGCAACAATGATCAATTTCCCTCAAATGCACTTTCAGCTGTTATGGTTAGTGAAGACTTTATTTACAGAGAAGCCATCATTCAACAGAATTAGTGCCTTTAGATTTGAATATCACAAGATGGTTCATTCACCTAAGACAAGCATCGAGGTATGGAAGAAATGCAAAGCCTGGATGAAAGATCTACCAAAGGATCCCTCGACTTCAAAGAAAGATAAACCAGCTAGTCAAGGAAATGCAGCAGCAGCATCATCAGTTCACATTCATCAAATAGATTAGGATTTAAGTTTTATGTTATTTTTCTCTTTTAAAGGGAATGTAATTGTAATAAGACATTTTGATGACATGTAATAGTTAGTTTACGAAGTCCTAAGTAGTTGAAGCAGTTAGGATTAGTTCTAGTAGTTACAAACTGCTTTCTATTGTATTTAAAGAGATAAACAAGAAAGAAAAAGGTTCCAAGCTTTGGACCTTCAGACTGCAAATTTTGTACTCAGTTTTCAAATGATTAATGAACGAAAAGCAAGATTCTGGCATTTGTTGATATTGATATGTTTTCCAGTTTACATTGTGTATTTTATGTCCTTGAATAAAATGAAGTAATGAAGTTGCAGGTCTCTTTTTACATATGTGAATAAGAGTTAAAATCCTTAATGGGCGCTCCTTCATTTTAACTAATCTTCTGTCATAAAATTCTTCTGAAGCTTAAAGTGATAGATATTGTTTACCAGCATATCAATTTGGGCTTCCTTCCTTCATATAATTCTCATCATTCCATTTAATATCAACAGATAATGTCATTGAAAATCATTTATTGCATTTGATTCTTGAGGGTTTAATAAAACTATATCTGAAGGTGTTTAAGCAATGACCCTTGATATTAAAATTATGTGACATACATGTATAAATGTCTTAAGCGTTGACTCCTTAATACATCTAAGGGATTGTCTCTTAAGGTACAACACATCACATCATATTTAAGATAAAATTCTAAGGTTCAAGTAGTGGAATATAACATCAAGCATCAACAAGAAGTTCTCCAACTCTTAAATGATAACCTAAATTTGGCACAAAATCGAATGAAACAACAGGCAGATCAACATCACAGCGAGAGAAGTTTTGATGTAGGAGACTGGGTATTTTTACGGCTACAACCATACAAACAAATTTCCCTCAAGCAAGCTAAGAATGATAATAAATTATCACCAAAGTACTATGGTACTTACAAGGTGTTGCAAAAGATTGGTACTATGGCATACAAATTGGAGTTTCCTGCTTCTTCACGAGTGCATCTAGTTTTTCATGTTTCATGCTTAAATAAGGTTATAGGTGAAAATCTTCCAATTCAAACAATATTGCCAGAACTTGATGAGGAAGGAAAAATCATATTGGAACCTGAAGCGCTCACGGAAACAAGAACTCAACAGCTACGAAATCGATCAATTTCAGAGTATCTCGTCAAATGGAAGAACTTACCCACTGAAGATTCTACATGGGAGGATGAGAATTTTATACAGAAGCACCTAGAGCTACTCAAGCGTTGAGTCCAACACTTTTTTGAAGGAGAGGGGCATGTTAGGTCCCTATATTATTAGTTTAGTCCCTTATTGTTATTAGTGTAGCCCCCTTATTGTTATTGTTGTACCCCTGTAACCCCAATATTGTTATTATTGTGCCCTTACATTATTATTGTTAGGTCGTCTAGGATTATATTGTGGCCCCATGGACTCCTATATATAGAAGGATGTTTTGGTAATTTTTATCATCCAATAATTGTTCATTTATGTAATGTATTGGAGGGTTCCCCCTCGAAGTGGCTAATTTCTAAGGCATTGATCTCTCTTTTCTTCTATTTTTGTAGTTGGTTTCATAACATGGTTACTAATGCTACAACAAATTGATTTAATTATAATTAAAAAACATGGGAAAGAGAATGGTGTTTCATATTTTATTTAAAGGCTAACTTTGTCTGCAGAAAATGAAGAAATTGTGGATGCCCAACTTCCTAATGAGCATATTTTTTCCATCTCACTCTTATCTCCATGGTTTGCTAACATAGCTAAAAAAACTTTTGTTGGCCAATTTCCCCATCATTTATCTTCAAAGTAGAAAAGAAAGATTGTTATGAAAAGCACCCCTTATACTTGGATTGGGGGTAACCTCTTCAAGTTTTGGCATAATCAAATTCTGAGAAGATGTGTGAGGGAAGACAAGATTTATGAAATCCTTTGAGCTTGTCATGATGAACCCTGTTGGGACCATTTTGCTTCTAAGAGGATAGCCAAAAAAATCTTTCAAACAATATATTATTGGTCTACCCTTCATAGATATTCCCAGAGATATACAACACAATGTGTTGAATGCCAAAGGATGGGTAAACCTACTTAGAGGGATGAAATTCGTTTACAACCTCGAGTGACTTTCAAGCCACTTGATAAGTGGGGAATGGACTTCATTGACCCTATTGATCCTCCATTTATACAGAAGAGATGCATCATTGTATGTACATACTACTTGACCAAGTAGGTTGAGGTAAAAGCAGTTAAGGCAGTAACATAGAAAAAGGGAGTTGAAATATTGAGGAAGAACATATTCTACAAGCTTGGTTTCTAAAGATAACTAATAAAAAACCAAGGTTCATAGTTCACTTCCAATCTAATAGAGGGGATCATGATTTATCATCATATAATACATATAAAATATACCTCATATCACCCTCGAGAAAATGGAAAAGTGGAGGTGGATAATAGAGCACTAGAGAGCACTCTAACTAAGGTAGTTATCAGTAACATAAAAGATTGGGTGGGAAGGCAGATTGAGGCCACCTGGGCCTACAACACCACCTAAAATACCACCATTTGGTTCATCCCATATGATATGGTATATGTATATAAGGTCATGTTATCCATTGATTTTGAGTACAACACATTAATAATGGTAGTACATCTTGACATGGATCTCACCAAAGCACAAGAGGAAAGGCTATATCAACTAAATGCACTTGATGAGTACATAATGAAATCCTTATTGCATATTTTGGTGGTTCAACTGCAAAGATAAATCTAACATGATAAGCATATCAATACTAGATCCTTCCAAAAGGGTGATTAGGCCCTCTTATATGACTCTAGGTTCAAGGATTTTAAATGGAAACTCATGACCAAATGGCTAGGACCTTATTTCGTCGAGAAATGTCATGGTAATGGTTTAATTCAAATCATGGCAATAGATGAAGAAAAAATCTCACTTTTAGTAAATGCATATAGGATAAATTTGTACAAGAATCTCCTCGCAAGTGCTTAATTTACTGATTCAATAAGCAAGAATTGAATTGTTGAAAATATTAGTGAGAAAATGGTTCCTTGATTTTTTCCTTATTCATAGGATCCAGAATGAATTCCTTCTTGTGCATGACTCAAGTTCCTAAAAATTAGGAGATTACTTATAAATTAATATGAGTTCCTATAATTTACGAATCAACCCCTAAAAATTAGGATGATTAAGGATGAACTTAACTGATGTGTTGAAATTGAAAGTTGAGTTCTTCATTTTCTAGTGTGAGTTGATTGAGGAAAAACAAAAGTGATTGAGTTTCAAGTGGTTGACTTGAAATAGGATGATTTGCATGAGAATTTAACTCATGCTAACTCAATCAATCACAAAATCATTCCTTAATTGGGAGACCCACTAATTTTAACCATTTGAATTTCCTTTAAAAGCAAGAAAGAAGGTACAAGTTTAATCATTGTCTTGTGAGCACAAGTTGGTGAGAAAATAAAATAGAGCTCACGAATTTGTGAGAAGGTTGCACAAGGTTTTGTCTAGAGCTTGTGAGAGGCGGAGTGTGAAAGATAAGCTTGTGAAAATATTGATAGGGGGCAGTAGATATCATCAATCTTGCAAAGGTATCAAGCTTAGATCAAGAAAGAAAGACAAATATGTTTTTTACATTAAAACATGTTTTATTTTTAAGATATCTATTACTCAACTACTTCAATAATCAAGCAAAGGGTTTTCCGAGTTGGGTTCCCTAGAGAAATATTGTGTTTTTAATGTGTGATTGTAGGATTATTTTTGTTCCTATTATGCTGCAAATTTTAGTAGTGAAATTCAGTGTTTATATGAGAAGAAATTATATTTCAGATTGCTCATATTAGAAGATCCAAATTTCATGGAATTTCTACATGGTATCAGAGCAGTGTATAGAATCGACTAGCACATAGATTTCAGATTTGAGAGGGTTGTGGACAACATGAAAATGTGCCCTAAGGACTATCAATTTGAAGTGGAAAAAGTGCAGTCAGTGGATTGCTGATATAAACTCTAAGGACTATGATTTGATGTGTTAAATTATTGTTGAGTAGGTTGTCCTATGTGTGCCTTGAGTACAACAATTTATGTGACAAATCAGAGTCAAGTGGGTTACCTAGAAAGTCCTAAATCAGTCGGAATTGGAGACTGGGAGAGGGTTGGTTTGGTGCCCTAATTACTGTCAACAAAGAGTATATTTGTGATAGTTAAGAGGGTTGACTATGAAGCTCTATGAAATTCATATTTGTGGTAGCAAATTGGTTGTAAGTGGGAAGTAAAATAATATGTCATGTACAATGCTCATTAAGGAGCTAATGGGTTGTTAGGAGGCATTTTGATGAAGCCCTAGTTTAGTGAATGCATGGAGGAATCTCACTGATAAGAGGGTGTTTTTAAAAAGACCCTAAGAATGTGATCCTTTGGAGTAGCATACGACATTGTTAGTAGGCAGCTTGGAAGTCCATAAGGGTTGAGGATCTTGAAGGAGAAGGAGAGCATCTAGTGGCCAGTTTAAGTATCTTATCTTTAGTCTTTTTGGAGCAGCCAAGAGAGATTTATAGTAACATATTTTACGGTTGGAGGTGCAATCATTCTGAAATATCATAAGTTGTAGTGATCAATGGAAGAGGAGGCAAAGGACTTGTTATATTTTTTCAATTTTCATCCTTCCACATGATAGTGAACAAGAAGATTTTGAACCACCTGAAGGAGAAGGCCATGCAGTTTCAGATTGAGCTAGGAGATGATGGTCAGTATGCAGCTAGAGGAGTTGGTAAAGTTATTTTTCAGAGGACGTCAGGAAATCCTCTTCATCTCAGAGATGTTCTCTATGTTCTAGGATTGAGGAAGAATCTAGTTTTGGTAGCTACCCTTGAGGACAAGGGATATGATATCATCTTCAACATAGGTTAGGCATAACTCTACCACTTAGATTCTGCATGTAAGAATCAAATAGGTGTGAGTGTGAAGAATCTCTACAATTTTCAAGTAGAGACAGGTGCAGCCTTGAGAAGCAAGGTAGGGAGTGAACAGAGTATAGAAGTGGTGGTTGAGCGAGAGTAGGATAGAGCTCTCAGGATGTAGACTCAGTCAGTATCTCAGTTTTATTCTAAGCTAGTTGGTAGTTGGGTTGACCAATAGGATGATGACGATGAGGACCATAGCCAAGGGTAAGTGGAGGCAGCCACTAGGTCAGAGACTTCCAGTATAGGAAAATTTTGAGCCAAGTGGGAAGATGAGTTGGTTAAGTAATATCAAAAAGGATTTTATCCTTCCAGCAAGCAGCCACAGAGGTACACAAGGTACATGGAACTTATGACCAAAGTGGTGGACTCGCAGAGCATGGTGTGAAAGAACGGGTCTTCAAAGAAAGTTCCATAGAATAAAGCATGGAAGTCTTCTAGTTCAAAGGGAGAAGATACAACAATGGAGAACTTGATATAGTTGAATACATATCTAGGTGGACGTGGTTCTTCCAAGAACATCTTCCTCTCTAAGAGGGAGTCTTGAGAATATTAGTGAGAAAAGGGTTCCTTGATTTATGCCTTGATCGTAGGAGACATAAGGACTTCCTTCTTGTTCATGACTTGAGTTCCTAAAAATTATGAGATTCCCTATAAATTAGGACGAGTTTATATAATTTAGGAATCAACCCCTAAAAATTAGGACCAGTAAGGATGCAGTTAAATTATGTGTTAAAATTCAAAGTCGAGTTCTTGATTTTCTAGTGTGATTTGATTGAGTAAAAACACATGTGATTGAGTTTCAAGTGGTTGAATTGAAATATGACAAATTGCATGAGCGTTTAACTCATATTAACTCATTCAATCACAAAACCATTCCTTAATTAGAAGACCCAATAATTTTAACCATTTGAATTTCCTTTAAAAGGAGGAACAAAGGCACAATTTTAGTCATTGTCTTGTGAGCACAAGTTGGTGAGACAAGATGATAGAGCTCATGGGTTTGTGAGAAGGTTACATAGGGTTGTGTGTCGAGCTTGTGAGAGGCAGAGTGTGTAAGAGAAGCTTGTGCACAGATTGATAGGGGATAGCAGAGATCTGCAGTCTTGCAAGGGTTTCAAGCTTAGATCAAGAAGGAAATAAAAATATGTTTTTCAGATTGAAAAAAGTTGTATTTGTAAGAGATATATTGCTCAATTTCTATCAACAATCAAGAAGATTATTTTCCTAGTTGGATTCCCTAGAAAAATATTATTTTTTTAATGTGTGACTGTTGTTATTTTTTCTCCTATTATTCTACAAAGTTTAGAAGATAAATTATGTGTTTATATGAAAATAAATTATACTTCATATTTCTCATATTAGCATATCAGAATTTCGTGAAATTTATACATGAATGTGATTGAGAGTATCATATCACCCAATTGATTCAGCCTTTGATCAACAAAGAAAAGAAGATTAAAAAAGAAAGAGAGAGAGAGAGAAAGGAAAATACCCTCAAGTTAAAACCTCCTTTGAGGCACTTGAGGCAGGCTCATTTGTTGAAAACCTCCTTGAGGCAGCTTGTAATCCTGAGAAAGAAAAAAAAAACAATAAATATCCATGGGTGAAAACCTCCCCTGAGGCACCTAGGGCAGACGTACTAGCTAAAAACCTTCATGAGGCAGCTAGTGGACTTCAAAAAAAGAAAAAAAAATAACAATAAATAAAATAACAAGAAAAAAATGGCAATGGTATCAGTACTCATGATGAAAAGAATAATAATTGATGGTTAAACCTACTCGTGACGATTAAATCTCCAATGTCCATCTTTCGTGACGATCAAATCTACTTGTGACGATCAAATCTCCAATGTGCATCTTTCGTTTATCCAGGGGACCACTGATAATATTTCTCATATTCTTAAAAATAATAAAGTTTCTACTACATTCAAACCTCTTAATACCATCTGAAGTTATCTTAGATCTGTTAAAGACCCAATAAACCTCAAAGACATGAAAGGGTTCTACTCAATACCTTGTTCCTGTAGGATTTCCTAAAATGGGTAAATTTTTCACTCCATTAACCAAAGAATCCAATAACATGCAATACACATGAAGCACAATCATTCCCGCTCCTCAACTTTAGCTCAACATACGAAGAAATCTAAGCACCATTGTTGGCCCTCAATTTTGGTCATTTTTGCCTATCCTAAATCCATATATATACCACCATATTCCATCTTATTTCACCCATATATGCCTCATTTTAGTCTTATTTTTCATATTCAGGTAACTAAATTAATTTTTTCAAATTTTAGAATTTTTTGTAAAAAATGGGTTTTAAGAGTAATTTTGGACTGCATAAAAAGTTCCTGTAATAACTTCATTGAAGTCATATGTGCAGGATACTCAAGCGATATCTGAGCATATATTTTGAAATCTTGGGAACCACGGATGGAGAAACACCTATTTTTTCAGTCAAACTGAGCAAAAACAAGCATGGTCAACACTGGTCAAACTTGACCTCTCATTCAGGAATCCCTAGTAAAAAGGGGCAGATTTATTATTTTGTGTGATTTTTCCTGATTTTGTGAACCATAATGGATGATTTCGACCTATATGGATAGTATTAGGATTGATAATATTGTTAAAGACATTATAGCAAAGTTTGTTTGTGGTTTTTCTATATAAACAAAGTTTATGGACCATTCATGTATGTAGAATATATGTAATTTTGTATTGAGACTATTGGTGACTTTGAGATAATTTGAAGAACCATTTCTATTGTTCTATTTGTTTTTCATGTTGTGGATGCTTTATTAAGTTTTTTTTAGCTAAATACTTCTTAAAGTGTGCAAGGCAAGGGTGGAGGCCCCCCATACCAAGCTAAGTACACTTTCGTTAAATTAGCATATTTTTTATTCAATAGTTCTTGTTTCAGATTTATGATTCAGTTATTTAGATGTGTTTTGATTTCTTTATGATTGTTGGATGATAATTATTGGTTTAAATCTAATTTTCATATGAAAGGAAAACCAAGGATTTAAGTTAAATTCTCCTTATATCAAGTTATGAATAACAACTAAAATTCATCATTTTTTTCATTTCTTGAATTATTTCTTGAATTCTAGTTTATGATTTGATGCAATGGTAAAAATGTTGGAGTAGAACTGTGAAGAAGGAAAACCAGGACCTCCTAAGTTATGATCCCCTTCTCTTACTTTCTACACATCATAAACTATTGCTCTTTAGTTTCCGTTCTTGAATTGTTTCTTGAAATTCCAGTTTCATTGCAACAGTAATGTTGTTGGAGTAGAATTGTGAAGAAGTAAAACCATGATCTCCTAAGTTAGGAGCCTCTTCTCTTGCTTTCTACAAATCACAAACTTCTTCTCTTGAGTTTTTTTTCTTGAGGATAGTACTGTGGGGAAGGACAACCAAGATCTCCTAAGTTACGAGCCTCTTCCTTCGCTTACTGCATCTTGAATCACAAAATATTTAGTTAGATCTTATATTTGTAATATGTATTTCCATTAATCTTAAAACTTAGAATATATTTGTAATATGCATTTCCTTCAAACTTTGTCTTCTAAAATTGACTTTACCTGAAATCCATATATTTTGCACAAGGCTTCCAAGTCTACAAACCCAGATTGACAAGTAAAGCATCTGTGTTAGTTTACTTAGTAAATTGACCCAAAATTTTTGGCATCATTGTCGGGAAGCATACTTAAATATAGTCAATTAGGAAGATTCTAAAAAAAAAATAACACACGCACAGAAAAAAAACAACAACAAAATTGATTTTTTTTAGTTATGTTTCTTTATGCCTAGAGAAAGAGATCAAAAAGGTAGATTTTCCAAAAAAAAAAACCCCCAACAACTCAATCATTCGTAGGAGGAGGACCATCAATACTAATTACACCAGTTGCTAGAAAACCAACTTTAGAAGAATTGGAAGAAAAACAACGATCGGGACAAATATTGACTCTTATTGAATGAAAAACCTTGTTAGCCTATGAAGTGAAAAGAAAACAAACACCAATAGAAATATCTTTCATAGAAAAACAAAAGAAGAAAATAAAACCAATTGTTAAACAACTAGATCAATCAAATCTTGAAAAAATATAAAAAGTTGAGGAAACACAAACTCAACATCTTATTGATACATTACAAACAACTGAGAAGAAAATGACGAAGGAAGGAGAAGGATCTATATACCAATATTAACTCCAGAACAAAGGATTCAGTATGAAAGACACAAAAGAGAATGGTAGAGAAAAAGAGAGGAAGAAATGAGAATAGAAGCAGAAAGAAAAATAGAAGAAGATGAAAAAATATAATATGACAATAAGAGATGAAATGATATAGAAACAGACAATGATCAGCAAGCTACCTTTGGATTCCCAATTCTAGATACAAGATAAATTCTTGGAGAGGAGGTAAAAATGAAGAATATTCCACCTGATGTTTTACCAAATTTTTATGGAATGTCTTCTAAAGATCCCGATTCATTCATGTTTGAGTTTGATATTTTATGTCGTACTTATGGATATACATATGACACTCATAAAATTTGTCATTTTCTTGCTACTCTTAAAGAAATTGCATTGAAATGGTTTATGGGATTAGGAGAACACATTATTTCCTCTTGGGATGACATGAGGAAATATTTTCTTAAGAAGTATCAAGCCTATTGTAGGCCTAGAGATTCAAAGGAAGATATTTTCAGGATGTCTCAACAAGAATTTGAGAGATTGGAAGAATATTTAGAATGATTTCTTTATAATTTACAAAAATCCAAACAACACTCTTCAAATATTGATACCATTCACACATTTTTTTCTCAAAGGTATACGAGACGAATACCTTGATATTCTCAATGTAATTGGGAAAGGAGACATCTCAAATTTTCCATTTGATGAGATTGTTGAACTATGTCAAAAATATTCTAGAGTAAGAGCAAAGAGTGGAAAAAGAGATGTAAATTCAAGAGCTTCTAAATTAGCAACATGAGGAGGAACGAGAGAAGAACTAGGGAGTTTGTTAGAAAAATTTAAAATTGATATTTTGAGCACTTTAGGAACACAAGTTGATGTATTGAAAGCCAAGAAAAGGAAAGATGAACAAGATCACGTACTATCAATTTTTTTTCCTAAGTGTAGAAAGACACATCCACTAAGAGAATGTCCTTTATATAATATTCAGGTGTGTGGAATTTGTACAGAAAATCATTCAACTGAAAATTTTCCAAAGCTTAAAGAATTGAAAGTAAATTCAATGGAAAAAGTACAAGGGATTGACTCTCTTTACTATACGGCACCATGGAGACCTTGGCAGCCACGGTTTCCAGGTATGACCCAAAATTTACCTCAGAAATTTACTCAACAAATCCCTCAGAATTATCAATATCCTTCTCAAAATTCATGGAATACTCCTATGCCATGGCAGGCTCGGCCTCCACAACAATACCAAAACCAACCTAGACAAATTTGGAGAGGATATAGTTATGGGACCCAGCCGCCTCAACAAATCTACCCTCAACAACAATACCAACCTTATCCTCAATAGCCATATCAACAACCATTTCAATATCAACAATTCCAACAACACCCTCAACCAATGCCATTTCCACAACAAAATCCTACACCCTTACTAACTCAACCACAGTAGCTTCAGTTTCCTTCTAACCAACCCCCACCTAGACCAACTCAATTACCAGCTCAGCCAGTAGCAAATCCGAGTAACAAAGTGGAAACACCAACATATAATGTGGAATAATTTTTTCCTACATATTCTATTCTTCTTATTCAATACATCCACTTAAGGTTTGGAAAAGTATTACACAAAGATTCTCCACCAATCATAGAAGAAAAAATTGAAAAAGGAGAACAATCTGAAAAATCTAATCCAAAAAATCAAATTCAGCAAGGAAAAGCTATTATGACTCAAACATCGCCTTTTCCAAAAAGGTTAGTAGAGTAGAAGACTTCAATTTCTCTTCCTGAATTTGATATTTTGGATGAATTAAAGAATTCTTATGTCAAAATTCCTTTGTTAAAAAACTATTAAAGATATTCCAATATATGCAAAAAAAATAAAGGAAATATGTATTAAGAAAATAAGAAGAAAGAAAAGAGATCCACCCACAATCCAAGTCATTGGAAAATTAGCTAGTCTCATGTCTGCAAAAACAACAATTGAAAAGTATATTGGTCTTGAGATACATATGGTTACAATTTAAATTATTAATTTTTTAGTTCATAACACTTTAATTGATCTGGGAGATTTTGTAAATGTCATGACAAGAGATACTATGAAGTATTTAAAATTTTCAAATATTCGACCTACTACTACAATTTTAGAACTAGAAGATAGATCTAAAGTTTTAATAGAGGGAATACTGGAAGACATCATTGTTTCTTTGGATTCATGTATACTTTCTAATCTTGCAACCAAAACCAAATCTAGGAGACCATCCTTTAATTTTAGGCAGACCATGGTTAGCCACAACAGATGCCTTCATTGGATGCAGATCAGGAAGCATGATCATAGCACATGGAGATGGAAGGAAACATGTTACTCTCTATCCTCTATCTCAATCTCCTTCTTTATTATCATGGCTTGATGACCAACAACAACAAGAAACTCCATTTATTCTAAGTATTAATCAAGTCTTTAATTTTAGAGAAGAAGAGGAAAATGAGGATTTAATAGAACTTTTTATCTTAGAACCTGATATTTATGACCAACTACGAATAGCACAATATAAAGCTGCAAATCACCTTTTGAATCAATGTTTTTAGCAAAATTTTACTATTCAATCATTGCAGAATTCATTTGAAAGAATTTTTCCTATCAGCTCAATTACCAATTCACAAAGAAAAATCATTGAAATCAATCCTGGAAAAAGTCTAAATATTGGTAATAATCTAAAATCATCACAAGAACAACAGGTAATTACATTATTACAAAAATATCCAAAAGCTTTTTCCTAGGACTTACACACATGCAAGGAATTCATCTGAAAACATGTATTCACCATATATATATTTATGATCATATCAAACCATTTAGACAACCACAAAGAAGAATGAATCCTATGATGAAAGAGATAGTCAAAGAAGAACTGCAAAAATTGTTGCGGGTGGGATTCGTCTACCCTATTTCAGATATTCAATGGGTTTATCCCTTATTTGTGGTACCCAAGAAGAATGGAAAATGGTGAATATGTGTAGGCTATAGGGAACTAAATAAAGCCACATTGAAAGATCATTTCCCATTACCATTCATTGATCAAGTACTAGATTCACTGGCAGGAAAGAAATTATTTTCTTTTCTTGATGGATTTTGATGGCAGGCTGCCCTACCAAACCCACATTCTCCTGAAATGCTATGCATATAAAGATGCATCTCCAAATTCATGCCCCAAATAAAACTTCAAGTCTGGGAAAATTCATTTATTTTTCATAAATTATGCGAAAGCTTTTATCTTCGTGGTTAAAACCATATCATATACTCTCAACAAATATAAAATGCTCTTCTATGTAAAAGCTAAACAAAACCTTATAAAGGTTCTTCCTTCATTTAATCTCCATATAAAGAATTATTTTCATTTAATATCCAACGACTTTCATACCAAGGTTTGTTTCACAAACGTAAGCCTTTTCAAAAGTCTTCTAAAAGACTTTGGTTAACAACCATTGGTCTATTTCTAAAACTCAACTTCATAATTAAACCCACACTTATCATAGCATTTGATCCATGCTAACATTCGATTCCAAAGTCAAATTTGGTAAACTTAATACCAAGGCATATAATATTATGCATTCAATCATTAATGAGAACCTTCACATATCATTCAATTCTCTTTTAATAAAAGCTTACCTTCTCCATCGCTTGCCAACGCATTCATTTTGTTGAATCTGGTTCACAACCATCTGGATCATAGCAACATTTATACAGGCTCTGTATTAAATTCTCCACCATGCCATTCTTTTTTTAGCAGATTTACTCAAAACCTTGCGCCTTCACCTTTTTAACTTATTCAAGCTTGACCAACGCATCCATGCATGCATTTTTGGCTTCCATCCAACTTCATAATTCCTTCGCACTGTTAGTGCCAATCCCTCTTCATTCTTTGACTTCGGTTTCTGATTTGCGTTAACACTGGTTTTCAACGGCACTTTATTTTGGTTCAAACCAGAAGTTCATCGCTCCTTTATAGCACAATTTCCTTTGTATCATAGCTTGGATTGACCTCAATTTGCGTCAAGTCGGAATCACTTCACTGTATTAATTCATCCAACATCGTTTTATACAACAAATAGAGTTTCTCTCCAACGCAAATTGCGTTCACTTCCAGTTCTGCACTGCAATTCTTCGACCTATTCCAGGCTCCACTTCTGCAATTCACACAGATATTTGCTCAACACAAATTCTTCAATGTAATCTTCAAATGCTATTCCTCATGCATAATTTAACTCTTTTGACTTCGCCTTAAGATAAGGTTCTGCTCCTTTGACTGATTAACAGCATCAATAAACATTCACGGCATTTCAATTGGTGCAGATCGACTTTACAAACTTTACTATGGCACCTCCACGGTCGGTCGATTCATTGTTTCCGTGACTTTGCTTCACGTTTCCAGATTTCCCAAGTCCTGATTCAAACTACGAACCCTTACGGTTCTATACATTCATCTCTATCAATCGATCCATTAATTCATCATTCCACGAATCTTTACTTCATTGTTCCTTATTTCAGAAATCCACTCCAGCGTTTATTCAAATTATGTGTACATTTTACCCACTGCCAACGCTAGCTTGGTTCGAACTTGCATTATTAATTGAATTTTGCACTTCCTTTAAACTCCGCCTCTTCAATCGATTGCCAACACTGTGCCTTCGATTCATTCTCCATTTTATTGTGTGAATGTTCATGGTTCTGATTTGTGTGATTTTTTAACATATACAACCCTTTATTTCATTCTATTTAGAACATAAAATCGACATTAAATAACATTGATTCTTCCTTCGTATGCAGAATACCATTTAACCCCAAGTCACAGAGTTTTAAATATACACTTTCTCAACAAATCAACCCATATGATTCTGAAAACACACTTTCATATTAACAAATGAAAATACTTACAAAAATCCCTGTTTCTGGCCTGATTTTCAAATCATTGGCCCTTCTTGCAATTGCCCGAAGGCTTGACAAACAAACTATGTTTGTCTTCTGCAACTCCTGTCTGCTACCTCTCTCCTATTCTGATCTCTTTTGCCTTTGAGGCTTATTAATTTATACAAATTTAATTGAACCAATTTAGGTTCAAATCCCTTCAATAACTCAAAAAGTCCTCAAATATCTCAAACCCCTACAATCTAGATTTTATCCCTAAAATCTTGAAACCAAATCTAACTTAGGCTTCATAATTATTTCTTAGATATCTCAAATCTAATTTCTCTCATGTTCTCCAAATCAATTGGGAACATTAACAAATCCTCACAATAATTAATTAAAAATATCATTTAATCACTCAAAAACCCTTTAATAATTACATAAAATCAATATTTTCTCAAAAACATAAGACCCCCTATGTTTAACAAAATACAAAGTTTTTTCCGAATCTAATGCCCCTGCATTAGACTCCCAAAGTTGAAAATGATCATGATATCCTGATCATGCGTTTTAAATCTTTGTCTCTCTGGATCCCACACTTTGTTATGCAACTTATCATCTGTTGTTGATTGTTGTTTTTCTCCAAGTCTCCATACTTTATGATGCGTTGCTCCACGGGTTGCACTTTCACAATCTGTCCTTGTCTTCATTTTGCTACTGTTGTTGCTTCTCTTCCTTGCTGATATCTTCCTCTGAGATAATTCATCATTAGCTTTCTTACCTGTTCAATTTCTCTGTCCAATATTTCTTCAGATTGTTGATTTCTTGCTGCCACCCAATCATCCATACCCTCTTGTTTTCTGCAACTGAAAAATTCTTCTCTTCCTTCTCCTATCAGCAATTTTCTAGATTGGTACATAGTGTACTCCTTTCTGCTATCTTCATTCTCTTGTATCTGCAATTCCCAATTCTGAAATAGAGAATTTTCCTGTACTGAATTATGATCATTCAGCATAATTTCTAGCAATTTAATTTCTTCATTCCATGGATTAGATGATTCCACAAAATTTTCTTCTTCTCCTTTCATTTGACTGCTTAACTGTGTCAAATGTTCTCCAGCACCTGCAACAACACCTGCATTCACAAAACAATTGTCAAAACAAAAATCATAAGGCATCAGTGCCTTTTCTTCCTCTGCCAGCATTTCAGTATGTTTTCCTGAATTTTCCTCCACTATCAGCACATCAGTATGTTGATTTTCTTTTCCCAAAGAATTCTCTGAAGAATTCTCAAGACTGACAACTAGTCCTTCTTTCACACCATCTGCCTCCATGACGTTTTCCTGTTCACTAAAATGAACTCTATCTTCTGCAATCTTCCTGTCATACTCTGAATGTTCCAACAAATATTCCAGCAATGCAATTTCTCTTTGGCATTCTTTAATAACTTCATCATCACTTATATTCCTTGCATTCGTACACAACTCGTTAGTTTGAAAACTACAAGTTTCAACAGTCTCAACTGTTGCTTCACTTATCAGTGCTTCAGAGTGATCCACTTCTTCTGCATCCACAAGAATTTCTTCCTATGCTGTAACAGCTTCAAGTAAAAAAGCATCACTTCTTTCTTCTTCAGAGTATTTATCTCTTGAAAGATACTTTCCCATACTTGTGATAGCTTCACAAGATTTCTCATTCTCTTCTACAAAAACCGTAATCACATAAGAATTGTCAGCTACAAAAATACAAGGTTTTAAATCATCTAGCTGATCTAGATTTACCCAATAACTCAGGAAATCATCAATGATATCCTCTTCTGTTTCATTAATGGAAACTTCCACTTTCAACTCAGTTGTTCTGAGTTCTTTACACCCCAACTATACATTCATTCTCTATTCAAACCTTCTCGGCTTCTCTGCAAACTGCATGTTTATCTATTGATCTCTTTTCTGTTGTAGTCTCTACCACTTCACTCTCTTCTTTATGAGCCAACCAACTCTTTGGCTTTCCTCTATCATCATCTTTAGTTTGTTAAAATTTTCTCTGATCTCAACTAACTCTTTGTCATATTCTGCATAAGTCATATGCAGCCTTATGCCATTTTTCTTGGCACCTTCTTTCTCTTTTCTTCTGATGTGGTATCTCTCTGAACCTTTGCTCTCTCCTTTATGACTTTCCGTAGTCATCTTCTTCTCCATGATTTTCTCACTCATAAGCTGCACCAAGCCTCTGCAACAACAATCTCTCCTACTGCCACTTACTTCACCAATCCTTTCCTCCAGATATGGTCTTTTGGCAAGTACTGGTTCTCTCTCGGTTGAAACCTTTTGAGCACTCTTCACTGCTCCTTCAGGCTTCACTCATCTGCAACTTATTAGAACAAAATTGTCCTATTTATTCAACCTCTGTTGAATTTCTTCAAGGTTCTTCCACATTCACCTAGAATCCTGTGCTGGACTCTTTCATCACTGTTCTCAAAGCTGTGATCTGCTTCTTTCTGTTGAGACTTATTCAATATGCCTGCAAACCAAATTCTTCAAGCATAACCTTCAAAGCAGAGTTAAATAATACACGTCAACTCACCTTCAATATCATTTTTGATCTTGCTTCACTTCTTCAATTGCACTACATCCCTGTGCTGCAATCTTATCAGTGTTAAAATCTGATTTAACACATGCAATTAAATAACAAAACTTGAATTTTTCAAACAGAGCTATTCCAGCTCTGATACCACTTGATGGCAGGCTGCCCTGCCAAACCCACATTCTCTTGAAATGCTATGCATATAAAGAAGCATCTCCAAATTCATGCCCCAAATAAAACTTCAAGTCTAGGAAAATTCATTTAGTTTTCATAAATTATGCGGAAGCTTTTATCTTCATGGTTTAAACCATATACTCTCAACAAATATAAAATGCTCTTCTATGTAAAAGCTAAACAAAACCTTATAAAGGTTCTTCCTTCATTTGATCTCCATATAAAGAATTCTTTTCATTTAATATCCAACGACTTTCATACCAAGGTTTGTTTCACAAACGTAAGCCTTTTCAAAAGTCTTCTAAACGACTTTGGTTAACAACCATTGGTCTATTTCTAAAACTCAACTTCATAATTAAACCCAGACTTATCATAGCATTTGATCCATGCTAACATTCGATTCAAAAGTCTAATTTGGTAAACTTAATACCAAGGCATATAATATTATGCATTCAATCATCAACGAGAACCTTCACATATCATTCAATTCTCTTTTAATAAAAGCTTACCTTCTCAATCGCTCGCCAACACATTCATTTTTCTAAATCTGGTTCACAACCATCTGAATCATAGCAACATTTATATAGGCTTTGTATTAAATTCTCCACTGTGCCATTCTTTTTGTAGCATATTTACTCAAAACCTTGCGCCTTCACCTTTTTAACTTATTCAAGCTTGACCAACGCATCCACGCATGCATTTTTGGCTTCCATCCAAATTCACAATTCCTTCGCACTGTTAGTGCCAATCCCTCTTCATTCTTTGACTTTGGTTTCTGATTTGCGTTGACACTAGTTTTCAATGGCACTTTATTTTGGTTCAAACCAGAAGTTCATTGCTCCTTTCTAGCACAATTTTCTCTGTATCACAGCTTGGATTGACCTCAATTTGTGTCAAGTCAGAATCACTTCACTGTATTAATTCATCCAACATCGTTTTATACAACAAACAAAGTTTCTCTCCTACGCAAATTGCGTTCACTTCCAGTTCTGCATTTAACGCTGCAATTCTTCGACCTGTTCCAAGCTCCACTTCTGCAATTCACACAGATATTTTCTCAACGCAAATTCTTCAACTTAATCTTCAAATGCTATTCCTCATGCATAATTTAACTCTTTTGACTTCGCCTTAAGCTAAGGTTCTTCTCCTTTGGCTGATTAACAACATCAATAAACATTCACGGCATTTCAATTGCTACAGATCGGCTTTAAAAACTTTACTATGGCACCTCCACAGTCGATCGATTCATTGTTTCCGTGACTTTGCTTCAGGTTTCTAGATTTCACAAGTCCTGATTCAAACTACGAACCCTTACGGTTCTATACATTCATCTCTATCAATTGAGCCATTAATTCATCAATTCAAACTAAGAACCCTTACGGTTCTATACATTCATCTCTATCAATCGAGCCATTAATTCATTATTCCACGAATCTTTACTTCATTGTTCCTTATTTCAAAACTCCACTCCAATGTTTATTCAAATTCTACATACATTTTACCCACTACTAACACTAGCTTGGTTTGAACTTGCATTATTAATTGAATTTTGCGCTTCCTTTAAACTCTGCCTCTTCAATCGTTTGCCTACACTATGCCTTCGATTCATTCTCCATTTGATTGTGTGAATGTTCACGGTTCTGATTTGTGTGCTTTTTCAACATATACAACCCTTTATTGCATTCTATTTAAAACATAAAATCGACCTTAAATAACATTGATTCTTCCTTCGTATGCAGAATACCATTTAACCCCAAATCACAGAGTTTTAAATATACACTTGCTCAAAAAATCAACCCATATGATTCTGAAAACACACTTTCATATTAACAAATGAAAATACTTATAGAAATCCCTGTTTCTGGCCTAATTTTCAAATCATTGGCCCTTCTTGCAATTGCCCGAAGGCTTGACAAACAAACTATGTTTGTCTTCTGCAACTCCTGTCTGCTACCTCTCTCCTATTCTGATCTCTTTTGCCTTTGAGGCTTATTAATTTATACAAATTTAATTGAACCAATTTAGGTTCAAATCCCTTCAATAACTCAACAAAGTCCTCAAATATCTCAAACCCCTACAATCTAGATTTTATCCCTAAAATCTTGAAACCAAATCTAACTTAGGCTTCATAATTAATTCTTAGATATCTCAAATCTAATTTCTCTCATGTTCTCCAAATAATTTGGGAACATTAACAAATCCTCACAATAATTAATTAAAAATATCATTTAATCACTCAAAAACCCTTTAATAATTACATAAAATCAATATTTTCTCAAAAACATAAGACCCCCTATGTTTAACAAAATACAAAGTATTTTCCGAATCTAATGCCCCTGCATCAGATTTAGTGGTTACAATCAAATTAAGATAGCATTAGAGGATCGAGATAAAACTACATTTACTTGTCCTTGGGGAACATATGCTTATAATGTTTTACCTTTTGGATTATGTAATGCACCTACTACATTTCAAATATCAGTCCTAGCCATATTTGTTGATTTAATTCATGAATGTGTAGAGGTCTACATGGATAATTTTACTATCTATGGAGGTACATTTGATGATTGTTTGAAAAACCTTGAAAAAGTTCTACAGAGATGCATAGAGACAGACTTATCCCTCAGCAATGAGAAATGTTTTATGATTTTAACTAAAGGGATAGTGTTGGGACACCACATTTCTTCTTCTGGAATAAAATTAGACCCATCAAAGATACAAGTCATTGTAAACTTAATGCCACCAAAAACATAGAAGGAAGTAAGAAGTTTCTTGGGATATACAGGCTATTACATAAGATTCATTGAAAACTTTAGTAAAATATCTCTACCCATGTTCAAATTACTTGCAAAATACATTGAGTTTCAATGGACTACAAATTGTCAAAATGCATTCAAAAAACTGAAAGAAAAATTGTTAATAGCACCCATTCTTAGAGGGCCAAACTGGTCATTTCCATTTCACATATATATTGTTGCATAAAATACAGCTATAGGAGCATCTATTGGACAAAAATAAAATCATTTTAATTATGCCATTTACTTCATAAGAAAAAATTTAACTCCGACAGAATTAAACTATATAGTAACTGAAAAAGAAATGCTAATTGTTGTACTGCATGCAGTCAATAAATTTAGGTATTATAATACAGGCTATCAAGTGTTTATTTGTAAAAATCATTAAGTCATTAAATAATTAATGAAAAAAACAATTACCAATGGTAGAATTACTAGATGGTTGTTACTAATGCAAGAAATCAATCTCATTGTTCCAGATCGACCAAGTAAAGACAATCAAGTAGCAGATTTCCTGTCAAGACTTCATTCTCCTAGTGAACCTGTTCCTGTTTCAAACAACTTTCCCGGTGAACATTTATTTTCTATAACAGCTAAAACCCCATGGTTTGAAGATTTAGCTAAATATTTATCATCCGGAATATTACCATCTCATTTCACCAGCAAGCAGAAAAGAAAAATAATCAAAGAAAGTGCTAGATATAGTTGGGTCAATGGTGACCTTTTTTATACTAGTTTTGATATTTTGATAAGAAAGTGTATTAGAGAAGATGAAATTCTTGATAAAAGAATGCCATGATGAGCCATGTGGTGGCCATTTTGCAGATAAGCGAACAACATACAAGGTGCTGCAACTTGGCTACTACTTGCCAACAATTTTCAAGGACTCAAAAGCCTATGTCAAAAGATGTGATAGCTGCCAAAGAAATGGAAGACCTGTAATATCAGATGAGAAGCCATTGAAACCACGAGTACTGATATAACCATTTGAAAAATGGACTCTTTAATTTGTGGGACCTATTAACCTGCCTTCAAATGGAAAGAAGTACATTTTAGTGTGTACAGACTATGTTGCAAAATGGGTAGAAGCAAAAGCAGTGGAAAGAGAAATAGAAGAAATTGTGGTTTCATTCCTATTTGAAGAAATATTTGTAATATTTGGAGTTCCAAGACATATTGTTACAGACCAGGGGTCTTAGTTCATTTCTAAACTTGTCTGAGATCTTACAAAAAAATACAAAATCAAACATAGAAAGTATATTTTGTATCATTCTCAAGCAAATTGACAAGTGGAATCTACTAATAAGGTTATGGAAAACATCATGAAAAAGATGGTGCAAATTAACAGAAAATATTAGTCAGACAAGTTAAGAGATGCATTATGGGCATACAGAATTACATGGAAAAATACAACTAGATTCAACCCATATCAATTGGTATATGGTAAGGAAGTTATGTTACCAATCGAATTTCAAATTCATACTTTTCAAATTGCAGCAGAATTGGAATTTGACCTATCAAAAGCACAACAGCAGAGAGTTATGCAATTAAATGAATTAGATGAAATCAAACAACAAGCAGTTGAGCATACATCACTAGTATAACAACAGAGAATCAAATGGCATGAAAGATTTATCAAAAACAAAATTTTTCATAAAGGAGACTAGGCACTTCTTTTTTACTCCAAGTACAAAGACTTCAAAGCTAAGTTTACTACTCATTGGCTTGGGCCATATGAGATAGAAGAAATCTTTGACAATGGAGCAGTTAAGATCAAGACAATTGATGAAGCATCAATTTCATTTCTAGTTAATGGACATAGACTCAAAGTTTATAATAAGCCTATCAATAAAGAGGAATTTCTGAAAAAAGTCTCAGCAGAAAAAAATATGGAAATAATGGAACAGCTTAGTGATATGCATTCCCTACTTCTAGAATAAAAAAAAAAATATAAAAAAAAAACAATATATATATATATATAGAAAGTCACAAAATAATAGAGTTTGGTTGTGAAAATCAAAGAAACTGGCACAATACAAACTTGAATTTATATCATAAAACCAACTTGTTTGGCCAATATGAATTCTCTATTATGTTTTTATTTTCTCTCAATTTCATCTTGCAGAAATCATCCTCCAAAATTCAAAGACTTGAGGTCAAATCTCAAAATAAGCAAGGGGGGAGATTCATAATAAACCAATAAACTATGAAAATAGTTTAATGACAAGCAGTTGTATTGCAAAAGGGACCTGAGACATCAATATTTTTCAGTGAGGGACCGAAACAAGATCAATGTCATATGTTATTGCGGAAGGGACCTGAGACATCATAATCAATATTTATCAATGAGGGACCTGAACAAGATCAATGTCATATGTTATTGCAGAAAGAAACTAAAACATCATAATCAACATCAGAGGAATCTGAGAAGCAGCTGCAAGCATCTAAAATCCATCAAAATCATTTAGCAAAATTAATCTTTGAAGTCAAAGAATTATCATCATTGGAAAAAGGTCAAGTGTTGACAAAAGAGCGAAGGTCGTCATCAACAAAACAAGCATTGACAATGAGCTACTAAATGAAAGGAAAGTATTGTAATTTTAAACTATTCTTAATACCTTTGATTTTGAAAAATTTTCTAAAAAAGATAACCTAGTTTAAACTTGAATATGCAATACTCATTTATTCATGAATGCATCATCCTACATTACGTTATATCCTGCATCACCCTACATTAACAACATTCCATTCATTAACCTCATCATAACCTTACATTCATCATTCATGATAATTGTTTTCCAAACTTTGGGCACATCTCCTTTTTGGGGACAAAAAAAAAAATTGCCTCATAAAAATTGCCTACAAAAACATGAAGGATTAGTCGCATATTCATATGCCTACAAAACCAGAACAAAAGAGTTAGTGCCATTGATCTAAAATAGACGGAATAAGATCGTCTCCTCCACAAGTGAAAAATTAAAATGGGACTTGATAATTGACCAACTTATTTTAACTGAGCAATTAACCAAGATTGCATGTATGAAAAATGCAAGTGGAAAATTTACTTGTCTTTATGCTTTAAACATCAAACTAAAATGACGAATCAAATGGCAATAATAAAAGACACAAACCCAGACTTCATAGTTTTAAAAACCGGAACCGGTGACCGGACCGGTGGACCTAATGAACCGGGTTTCTAACCGGGAGCAGTCAGATCTCAATGAACCAGTTTAAAAAAAAATACATTAAATAATTATTTTTTTAATAAAAAAATCTATTTTTAAGATTTGCAACCATGATTCCAAGCCAATAGAGACAAAATATGCAAAGTTTGCTCATTTATATACCATGCAAAGGTGAATACATCAAAATGGCACCGAGTGCAATACATATCATCGAAAAATACATACGAAATGAGGCTCCAAATGGCCCATAAAGTCCAAAAACAATGCTACAAGCTATGAAGCCATTGGCCTAATACAAGATTACATATTAATGATCAACAACATAATCACTCCTCATCATGATCAAAATTATCACCACTACTAGACAAGGGATCATCAACATGAGCTACATAAATAATATGGCTCAAAGTTTGAGGACTCCTAAAACTCCTCTACAACTTTAGTAGTAGTAGTAGTAGCAAAAATAGACATCAAAACTACAAATCACTGAGCAACATGGTCTCTCATGAAACTCATCATCGATTCATCGCTACTAGAAATGGGATCATCAACAAGAGATACATAAACATCATCTAGCTCAAAGTCTTCAGACTTGGATTGCTCAACCTTATAACATGATAGAAATTGAAAAAGTTTAACATGCCTAACCAATGATTTTGGTTTGAGTGAAGAGTTCATCTCCTCAACCTTAAAATGCGGTAGAAAAAGATTATCATGCCTAACCAGTTGTTTTCCTTTGATTGAAGGGTACATCAAGGTTCTTAAAGGACTTCATGCTCTTGATCAAATGCCAATATCATTCCCTTACACATGATAGAATCAAATGGAAACATTGCAAATTCCCAAACCATGAAACCCTGAAAACCATTAAGTCTATTGAATTTTGAGTGAAACCTAAAATTCTAGTTTCTCCATATGAAATCTAATGAGATCGAAACCACTCTTAAACATCCTGAGTCATTTCATGGTAATGTTAAAAATTTAAGTAAAAGGATGAAAATGAAAAATAAAATAAATGTCACTTTTAACATTACCATGAAATGTCAATGCTTCCCTTACCTCCACATCAGCCCTAAAACCTATTTCTGGCCGTGTGTGGGTCCGCATAGGGAAAGAGTAGCTAAATGAACCCCCCCCCTATAAACAAATCAGCCCTAAAGCTTAACTGCGGCCGTGTGTGGGTCCGCGTAGGAGGTTAGCACCTAACCGGCCGGTTAGGTCCGGTTTTTTGCAAAAACTGGAGAAAGGGCCTCTTCAACCGGGTTGCTTGGCCGGTTTCGACCGCGGGGCCATCTGACCGGCCGGTTTGGCCGGTTATCGGTTCAAACCGGCCGGTTTTTAAAACTATGAACCCAGTAACATTTGCTGACGGATTTCGTCCCTCCTGGACTACGTCTTCGGGTCCTCTTCGAATGTGCGACTGTTTTTATTAGAAGTTATTCAAAGAGTTTATTTACATAAGATTTCGCCAACTGAATTGTGCTCATAGGCACTGTTGGTTACTGTAGAAAGAAATCCATCTTTCGTATCTTTCCAATGCCTGACTCTGTTCTTGAATATGCCCAAGGATTGCCAAGAAACGCTCAAAATAGCATCTATAGACAAATATCGAAACTCTAACCCTGAAGCTTCATTTACTGAATTGTCGCTTGAAATTGAAGCACAACCTCAGTCCTGGATTTCCTTGCCTCCTTTTTGAAAAGTTTCGCCTCTGAAATAAAAGATACTTCATGGGATTTGAAATGCCTCTCTTCCTCTTCTCACCAAGGCTGGATTCACCACTTTTCTTCAAAGTGTGAAATTCCTTCTTTAATCACCAAGCTAACACTTTTCTCCCCTCGTTACTTCTTCACTCGAAGTATTTATAGGTTGAACTTGTGCTATATTTAGCATGATTTGTTTTTAATAGATGGTGTGATGGCCAAATTAAAAGGATCGATGCTTTAATAAATTGTATTTAGTTTGAAAACTTATGTCACAAATCTTTTAATAGCACACATAAATTATTGCCAAGGTCTAATTTTAGCGCAGATCCAAACCAACTTTCATATTTATCCCATCCATCAGATTTTGATTATCGCATATGATTATGGAATATATGTAGTCCAATTTTTATTTGACCTCTTTTCGCATATGCATACTTTAATATAGTTCGAAACTATATTATCGAAACTCCACATATGGTTGCAACGAACCATAGTTTTTAGCACTGATGACTTTGGATATGCATCGATTCATTTACCGTATGGTTTATACCAAAAACCATATCTCTTATTTGGAATTTATTTAATGGATTGAAACCCTGCTTCTGTGGCTCTTCAAACTCCGTGGTTGCATTTTATGTGGACTCGTGGAAACTACATTGAACCTATATCAAATGCGGTGAACTCACTCTGTATCACCTCTGCATTGTTAGCTCGTTGACAACCACCATGGCACTGAACTGAATCTTTGATGTTTTCTGTAGCACCTATGATGGCTTGACGTATTACTTCCACGTTGCATGGAACAACTGTTCAAACCTCCGTTGCGTGCCATGGATCCATTCCCATGGGGAATCGTATGGTTGGCTTCCTTGGCTGGTTGTGTGGTATGACAAACTTTAACATCCAATATGGTATACATTACATTTTTCCGTCATATGGTAAGTTACAACTATAGGCTTCATCATGCACTTTTGAATTACACTTTAATACATATGGTAATAACACGTCACATGTCCATATTTTTCCATACATATTTCTGCTTCAAACATTCCGCTCCATCATTTGTGCTTCCACCATAGGTTAAAACATATATATCACATATGCTAAACTTATACGATATATATATATATATATATATATATATATATATATATATATACCATGCACCCATGTGAATATCTTCACCAAAGTATTTTGGTTACAAAACATAGGTTTTGTAATATTTTGCACTAAAATATTAATTCACCATAATAAAATATCACCTTACCTTCGCATAATATTTGCACCCATATGTGCATCTTTTTGAATGTCTTTACACTTTAGGTTTTCAACCAAGTTTGGAAGCACCCATCTTGAGATTTGTTCTGAAGATGACGTGTCGAGCTGGAGATTTTCCACATGACGAAGTACCTGGTGTACCTTGATTGCAGTAAAAACTTCAACGGACGTTTTCTCCCTTGTCCGAAGGTCAAATGTGAATCCGGAGATACCACCGGAATCAGCACTTCGAACCCTTTGACTTGGCATTATTTTCACTAACAATTGTGACAATAAAACTCTACACAAGTCGAGAACAATTTTTCCACCTAAGACCATCTTGGTCGTCAACGTATAGCAATATTTCGACTTGGATTGCAAGATCTGATTCTGGATCACACCTCCCAACAAAAATAACTTTTGGACCTCCAAATGTTTTATTACAAACATGATTTTTATGACATCATGCATCAATAAAAAAAATAACCAACTTGACCCTAGTTATAGACTCGGCTAAGGCCTACATATGGCATAAAATCTGCCCAATTCCAACATTGTTCTGGAAACTTATGTTTCTCTGCTCCAGGTTCTTTTTTTGCCTTTGGTTTTGCTGGTGTTGGTGTTGCCTCACAAGGTAACATTAGACATTTTTTCTTTGAATTCCCTTTCAGCTTGCATTATCGACAAACTCGTTCTCTGGAGTTTGTGTTGATTGACCTCTTGTTGGATCTATCTGAGATTTGAATTGATGATGCTAAATATTCTTTAGACTGAAACGAAGCCTTTCATGGTCATTTCTTCACCTGTAGAGTCGCATCTTCTTTATGTGGCTTATTCTTCGTAGCACCCACCTTTTAGTTGAATACCTTCTTCTTCCAACATTCTTCTACACAGTGCATGTTACTGCCACAAAAGGTACATGGATAAATCCTTTTAATGACTTTCAACATAAAATTTTGGTCTAAGGATTTACCTTTCGAATAACTTTCTGAGTGATTCGTCTGTTTACCTTTGCGGCCTTACACCTTCTTCGGCATCAAGTCGGGGTGTAGGGACCAACATGGATCTGCTATGTGACTGCATTTCCCGCAGTTATCACATATCGATTAGTCAAAGCCTAACCTTCATATTTAGGCCTCTTCTGTACTGATATTGGCTGGAGTCTACCCTGGCCTTGCTTGCCAATACCTTGTCCTTCCTGGTAGCCCATATTGTGCTTTAGCTTCAAACACATTCCTCTGGTATTTCTTTCAAACGCTCCAATCTCCTGATCGCTGGAAGACTCGTTCTTCTCCAAGTATTTTCTTGGTGAGGCTGGTGCGTAAGGAGATTCCTTAGAAGGTGAGGAAAAGCTTTTGATATATTCTTCTACCGACTGTGCTTTTGGAGTTGTGGACATAGATGAACTGTCTTCATCATCTAGATGAAGAGGCGAGACTTCATTTTTCCTTTCATTGTATGAACTATGAACTGATGGAATGTTTATCCTTTGACTCTTTTTCAAAGCTTCAATCCTTGTCTGGAGTCTTTTCTTATCCTCCTGCAAAACTTGTATCATTTTCCGCAATGCATCGTTCTCCTGTTGGAATTGTTGATTGAACTCTTCAAGTTCTTTCAACAAAAATTGCCTTAATTTTTTACCCATTCTTGCACCTGGTAAGGTTCTTGCTCTGATACCAAATGATATGAAATAAACGTAATAAGATCGTCTCCTCCACAAGTGCAAAATTAAAATGGGACTTCATAATTGATCAACTTATTTTAACTGAGAAATTAACCAAGATTGCATGTATGAAAAATGCAAGAGGAAAATTTACTTGTCTTTATGCTTTTAAACATCAAACTAAAATGACGAATTAAACGACAATAATAAAAGACACAAACTCAATAACATTTGCTGACAAATTTCGTCCCTCCTGGACTACATCTCTGGGTCTGCTTCTAATGTGCAACTGTTTTTATTATAAGTTCTTCAAAGAGTTTCTTTACATAAGATTTCGCCAACTGAACTGTGCTCACAGACACTGCTGGTTACTGTAAAAAGAAAGCCCTATGTCGTATCTTTCCAATGCCGGTCTTTGTTCTTGAATAGGCCCAAGGATGGCCAAGAAACGCTCAAAATAACATTTACGGACAAATATTGAAAATCTAGCCCTGAAGCTTCATTTACTAAACTGTCGCTTGAAATTAAAGCACAACCTCAATCCTGAATTTGCTTGCCTCCTTTTCAAAAAAATTTGCCTCTCAAATAGAAGAGACTTTATGGGCTCTGGAATGCCTCTCTTCCTATTCTCACCAAAGTTGGATTCAACACCTTTCTTCAAAGCATGCAATTTCTTATTTAATCACCAAGCTAACACTTTCCTCCCCTCTTTGCTTCTTCACTCGAAGTATTTATAGGTTGAACTTGTGCCATCTTTAGCATGATTTGTTTTCAATAGATGGTGTGATGGAAAAATTAAAAGGATCGGTGCTTTAATAAATTTTATTTAGTTTGAAAACTTATTTCAAAAAACTTTTAATAGAAAACATAAATTATTGCCAAGTTCTAACTTTGGCGCAGATCCAAACCAACTTTCATATGTATCCCATCCATCGGATTTTTGATTTATTGCATATGATTATGGAATATATGTATTCCAATTTTTATTGGACTGCTTTCCGCATATGCAGACTTTAATATAGTTCGAAACTATATTATCCAAACTCCACATATGGTTGCAACGAACCATAGTTTGTGGTGTTGATGACTTTGGATATGCATCGATTCATTTACCATATGGTTTATACCAGAAACCATATCTCTTATCTGGAATTTTTTTAATGGATCGAAACCCCACTTCCCTGGCTCTTCAAACTCCGCGGTTGCATTTTATGTGGACCCATGGAAACTACATTGAACCTGTATCAAATACGGTGAACTCACTTTGTATCACCTCCGTGTTATTAGCTCGTTGACAACCACCATGGCATTGAACCGAATCTTCGATGGTTTCCGCAGCGCCGCTGATGGCTTGATGTATTACCTTCGTGCTGCATGGAATAACTGTTCAAACATCTGATGTGTGCCATGGATCCCTTCCCATGGGGACTCGTATTGTTGGCTTAGTTGGTTGGTCCGCGTGGCATGACAAACTTCAACATCCAATATGGTATATGTTACATTTTTACGTCATATGGTAAGTTACTACCATAGGCTTCATTGCGCACTTTTGAATTACACTTTAATACATATGGTAATAACATGTCACATGTCCACATTTTTCCATATGTATTTCTGCTTCAAACATTCCGCTCTATCATTTGTGCTTCCACCATAGGTTAAAACATATATATCACATCTACTAAACGTATGCCATACGTTTAGGTTTCAAAAAATATAATACATAACCATAAATCATATCTCCGATATACAATAAACTTCATTACCTTGGCTTTACCATACATATGATTTATGACTTTTACGTAGGTTTTTAATGTGGATTTAAAAACTCCGCTCCAACATAGAGTTTTAACATATGCTCTCAACCATAGGATATATATATATATATATATATATATATATATATATATATATATATATATATATATATATATATATATATATATATATATATATATATATACCATGCACCCATGTGAATATTTTCACCAAAGTATTTTGGTTACAAAACATAGTTTTTGTAATATTTTGCACTAAAATATTAATGCACCATAATACAATATCACCTTACCTTGGCATAATATTTTCACCCATGTGTGTCCTTTTGAATGTCTTTGCACTGTAGGTTTTCAACCAAGTTTGGATGAGCCCATTTGGAGATTTGTAATGAAGATGACATGTCGAGCTGGATATTTTCCACGTGATGAAGTACTTGGCGTACCCTAATTGCAATAAAAACTTCAACGAACATTTTCTCCCTCGTCCAGAGGTCAAATGCGAATCCGGAGATACCACTGTAATCAGCACGTCAAACCCTTCAACTTGGAGTTATTTTTGCAAAAAATTGTGACAACAAAACTCTGCACAAGTCTAGAACAATTTTTCCACCCAGGATCATCTTGGTCATCAACATATAGAAATATTTCGACTTGGCTTACAAGATCCTTTCTAGATCAGTCATTACAAAAAGAATTTGATTTGAAATGACCTAAGATTATGGTCACTTAAAAACAAATTAATACATAAGGATGTGGAAATAATGACACACAAACAAAATAAAAAAAGGCAACTATGCAATGATATGGATATGTAGGATGAAATAAGAATGGATTTACAAATGCATAACAATGCATGATTGGGAAAACAGGCAATAGACATACAAGAAATAAGTATTGAAGACCTTAAACAATTTCAAAGCCATGATATAGGATCGAGACTGTACAACGGACAGAGCAAGGATAAAACAAACATAATGGTGATAGACTGAGTATAAAAACCCATGGAAATCAGAACAATCATGAAGCGGAGAAGGAATTCAACCATGACACATTAGAAGAACAAGTGGCAACCACAAGTACAAAGGTTAGAACAGTCAGCTAGAATGAATTGGGAAACGCAGCAACAAACGGTCAAAAATGTTTCAAAGGCTTGCCATGCGTGTGTTGTCCTTCATCATCACAGCTAAACCTAGCTCAGGATTGGAGGGAAACATTGCGCATATACCCACATCATAGAAGAACCCTCATTAAAATAAAAATACGTAGATAAAAAAGCAGAGAATAAGAGAGAATTTAGTAGGAAAGAAGAACCCTGAGCAGTGGAGAAATAGTGTGGAATTGAGTGAGGAAATTGAAGGAACTGCGTGGAGAAATAAGGAGAGGCATTTTGTTTAAAGAAGGGGAAAGTGACCGAGATTTTCTCTGCGCTAAGCTGACCTTTTTCTCCAACAAATCCCAAACATTACACAAGTGGCTAGTAAGAGTCAATTCCGTAGTTTCCTCAACAGTTAAACGATTTCAAAAATGGTTAACTTAATATTTCGTTTAGATGTGTCATAATGTGAGAAAAACATGACTCCAATTGTGGATTTGCAATGCTTTGCCACCTGTAGAATCCATGATTTTTCAATATGCTGAGAGAGGATTTTTAATTGAAATTATATGTTTAACACATGGAAAACAAACCATTAACAAGAAATTTTTACAAGTTTTCTACAAGTCAATTGAAGTTCAGGTATCCAAAATGATTTCTTCATGCCATCTTTGTCAAAAAAAATCCTATAAAAAATGCAATGAGTCTAATTTTATATACACAGTACGCAATTCTTGAAACAAAGAGGGGTTTTCTTTAATTTTTATGAGCAAATTTTGCAAACGAAGAAGAAATTTAAGCACGATTTGCAAACCAGTGGGAAATTTTCTTTTGCAGAGGAGATATTTTAATGATATTTCACGCCGTAAGAGTTTTTTTTTAACTCAGTTTTACAAATGAAGGATTCTTTTTGTTTGGATATCATTTGTAGTAGAACACAGGGAAATTGAATACTTACAGACAGAGGAATTAGTCTCATTTTTTCAAAGCTACAGAGATCTGGTAAGTACATTCACCATGGTATTTATCCTAAGATTACATGAATAAGAAGGAAAAAAAAAAAATTTCTTATTCATAATTATATTATTGACTGGACAAGGCCGTATCAATTGGTATACAAAGTAGATGCAAATGGGAACCAAAAATGAGCCCAAAGACTTCAAGATAGAAAATTGGGGTAAGGAAACAATAGAGAAATTATACAAAGCAAGATTACTAGAGTTCCTTAAAAATTTCAATGGTCACAATGATAAAATAAAACAAGATTTCATAAAACACTTTGAACATGGACAAACCAGAATGGTGAGCTTTCTAAACCAGTGAACCCAACCTTTCTTTCTCAAGCATTGCACCCTCCTTTATGGGAGAAGAATATCACAAGGATCTGCATTTTAAGGAGAAGGGATGGACCTTTTTCTTGGAGAAACAAAGGAAGGGGTCCTTTGACAAAACAAGAGGGATTCCAAGAGATTGACTCAAATATCCATGGTCAAATTTGGTTTTGATTATCCAAAAATACTTCACCTGTGATAATCGATACAATGTGATATATATTTATCATATTAATTTTATTCAACATATGAAGGGATATTGTAAAATAAATTTACCTTACTTATTTTTAAGAATATTAAATAAAATGATAGAGAATGTCAAGAATAAAATAGAAGTGAAATAATCCAACATCTATCATCATGGGCTAATCAAAATACTTGTGAAGTATCAATTAAGAAATAAGGGAATAATTTGGAAGGAGTCTATGGCTAAGAATCATTTTTAAGAACAAAAAATGGAAGAGAAGTTTGAGCAGTTTCATGTAACAAGAAGTATCATGAACTCCCCTTTGTATCCTAAGACAAGATCAAAGAAGAAGCGGGATAGTATTATGGTTGAAAAAGAGAAATCTGTTCTATCCATTCCTAGGAAGCCTAGGAGAAAAACACAAGAGGAACCAAGCAACAAGGAAAAATATCCATAGATTGAAATTGTTGAGCCTCCACCAACATCAAAGTAAATTGATGAAATAATACAAAGAATGGAGAAGGAAGTCCAATAAGAACCCATAGAGAAAGACTCCTATTTTGAGAATGTTTGGGTAGGATCTACCTCATCTCATTCATATTCTAAAGAGACCAGTGAACAATTTAGAGAGATGCACAATGAAGAATATCTTAATAAGATAGAAGAACTAACAAGTGAGTTGGAGGACAGCAAGATCATGGAGAAACACTTGAAAAAGTAGAATAATATGTATAAAGAAAATAACAACAACATAACCAAGGAAAACAATAAATTGAGCAAGAAGATTAAAATTCTTGAAACTCATAATATCCTCATCTCTAAACAACCCTGCAAATGGCTAAAGGAGAAAAATTCATGGCAGTACAAATATGAGAAGCACAAGGTGAAATCTTCAATCTACAAAGAAGGGAAATATGAGGGTATTGACTTTCTCTTTCAGACTGCACAGGAAGAAGCTACATCATCAGGAACAACAGGTTATAATCACTCAGGAGATCCAAACAGAGGAGGCAAGCATGAGGACATGCTTGAACATCAGCAAAGGGGAGATGTTGGCCCTCAATTTTGGTCATTTTTGCCTATCCTAAATCCATATATATACCACCATATTCCATCTTATTTCACCCATATATGCCTCATTTTAGTCTTATTTTTCATATTCAGGTAACTAAATTAAGTTTTTCAACTTTTTAGAATTTTTTGTAAAAAATGGGTTTTAAGAGTAATTTTGGACTACATAAAAAATTCCCATAATAGCTTCATTGAAGTCATATGTGCAGGACACCTGGGTGAGATTTGAGCATATATTTGGAAAGATTGGGAACCACAGATGGAGAAACACCTATTGTTTCAGTCAAACTGAACAACAACGGGCCCAGTCAACGCTAGTCAAACTTGACCTGTCATTTAGGAATCCCTAGTAAAAAGGGGCAGATTTATTATTTTGTGGGATTTTTCCTGATTTTTTGAACCAGAATGGATGATTTCGACCTATATAGATAGGATTAGGATTGATAATACTATTAGAGACGTTATAGAAATTTTTTTTTATGATTTTCCTATTTAAACAAAGTTTATGGACCATTCATGTATGTAGAATATACGTAATTTTTTATTGAGACTATTGGAGACTTTGAGATAATTTGAAGAACCAGTTCTATTGTTCTATTTGTTGTTCATATTGTGGACTTTTTATTAAATTTTTTGTAGCTGAAGAGTTCTTCAAGTGTGCAAGGCAAGGGTGGAGGGGCCCCATACCAAGCTAAGTACACTTTGGTTAAATTAGCATAGTTTTGATTCAGTAGTTCTTGTTTCAGATTTATGATTCAGTTATTTAAATGTGTTATGATTTATTTAGGATTGCTGGATGATTATTGGTTTAAATCTAATTTTCTTACGAAAGGACAACCAAGGATTTAAGTTCAATTCTCTTTCTATCAAGTTAAGAATAATAACTAAAATTCATCCTTTTTTACATTTCTTAAATTGTTTCTTGAATGCTAGTTTATGATTTGATGAAATGGTAATAATTTTGGAGTAGAACTGTGAATAAGGACAACCAGGACCTCCTAAGTTAGGATCCTCTTCTCTTACTTACTACACATCATAAACTACTGCTCTTTAGTTTCCGTTCTTGAACTCTTTCTTGAAATTCCAGCTTCAATGCAATAGTAATGTTGTTGGAGTAGAATTGTGAAGGACAACCAAGATCTCCTAAGTTAGGAGCCTCTTCTCTTGCTTTCTAGACATCACAAACTATTGTTATTAAGTTTCTCTTCTTTAGGATAATACTGTGGGGAAGGACAACCAGGATTTCTTAAGCTTGGAGCCTCTTCCTTCGCTTACTGCAGCTTGAATCAGAAATTTTTTAGTTAGATCTTATATTTGTAATATGCATTTCCATTAATCTTAAAACTTAGAATATATTTTTAATATGCATTTCCTTCAATATTTTTCTTCTAAAATTGACTTTACATGAAATCCATATATTTTGGACATGCTTCCAAGTCTACAAACCCAGATTGACAAGTAAAAAACCTGTGTTAGTTTACTTACTAAATTGACCCAACAACCATGTCTACATTGAGGATTCCTGGATCATCGCAAGGGTTGATCACTTCCACCAAAGGAAGCTAAGAGAGGCCATTGAGATTGAGAGGCATGCAATCAATTTCAATAGGGATTATGGTTGGAAATTAAGTAGGCATTGGATTCTTTCCCTCTCTTCTTGATTTCCCCCACCCTCCCCTCCCTTTTAAATTTTTATTTATTACTATTATTTTTATTTTTTGTCCTTTTTGGCTTTCTTAATTAATTATCACCCGATATTTTAATTTGAAATAATAATATTTAAAATTATTGGTAGAATAATATTAAACTTTTTTTATAATTAATATACATATATAAATATATAAATTTGTAATCTATAGTTAAATATTAATTCTATTCAATTATATATATATATATATATATATATATATATATATATATATATATATATATATATATATATTATTTC